>CM061065.1:169340143-169703005 GCA_030762895.1 Sophora flavescens | reverse complement strand
AGTTTGCTTTGTCATGTTTGACAAGCCATGCACCAAACCAAAGAGTTAAGGTGTATGCTCCATACATAGCACCTTGAAAGAAACCAAATGTAAGACCTTGAATTTGTGTGCTTTTTAATGATTTCCTCCTAGGTTCTAACAATGCTCTATCAAAGGACTTAACTATCTGTTCCTGGGCAGAAAATGTAGTAACTGTCCTTATGTTGGACACTGCACCAGAAGCAATGTTGCTAGCTCTACCATAAGAGTCGTTATCAATTCGCGGTCCAATGTTTATGATCAAGCTCATGTAGTTTGCACCAAGAGCAAAAGGAGTTACAGCAGCTGCCATAAGGGTTAGTCTATAATTGAAGTAAAAGGACACACCAAGGCCTACAGCTGCTGAACTCAACCCCATAAGAAGGACTGAGAATCTGTCACCAAGTACCGAACGAAAACTAACACAGTCTATTGAGAGCCTTGACACTAACACTCCAGTGGAATTCTCATCAAAATCAAACCACCCAGGTTCTTGTCTCAGTATTGATCTAAACAAGAGGTCTCTAACCCTCAGTGTGAGGTTTGCTCCAGCCCAACCACAGAAACCTTGTTGTCCTGTCATTGAAAGTATGCAACCAAATCCAAGGCCAACAAGTGCTAAACAAAGGTATCCCACATTTCTTTTCATCTTTGAAGTGTCATCATCAAAATATACTCCAAGGGATATGCCTAAAACCAATGGAAAAAGGGACAGAATAGCACCTGCAAACGTACCGAGAAGGAGTCCGGAAAATAGCATCATAAGCTCTGGTTTTTGCATTTTCCATATCTCAGAAAGTCTGAATTTTATTGGCCTTTTGTCTTTCTTATCATCCATTTCTGCTTCTTTTTCCTCCTGTGCAGAGTGTAAGTATTTAGGCCTTGAGATATCAGCTGCATATCTTGATCTTGATAAATCAGGAATAGATTTATCATAAATGGAAAAATCATTGGCTTTTTGCATCACATTTTCTTCAGGGAGAGGTTTTGATGAAATGGCTTCAGTGGCAAGCTTGACAAGGTTATAGTAGGTTCCAGCTTTCCCCATAAGCTGGCGATGGTCACCGATCTCAGTGACAGAACCATATTCAAGGACAACAATGGCATCAGCATTCTTCACAGTTGCAATCCTGTGAGCAATGACAATGGTTGTTCGGCCTAAAGAAATCTTGTCAATGGCTCGTTGGACTGCAGACTCCGACTCAGCATCAAGTGCACTGGTAGGTTCATCTAAAAGAAGGATTTTAGGATCCTTGATCATTGCTCGAGCCAATGCAATTCGCTGCTTTTGACCACCTGAGAGTTTTGTACCCCGGTCTCCAGCCTGCAAAAAAGAAGGTATTTTCTAAATAAGAGTCAAACCATAATTCTTTAGTATGTCAATTTTGTATATGCTCTTTCGATGATTTATATAAACCATAGGCCAAAAATAACTTGACATGCTATATATATTGGAGCATATAAAGTAAGAAGAGTATCTTGTTGTGAAAGTGAGAAGAACAAATTCTAACCATTGGATAATGCATGTATGGTCGCCGGGATTAAAACATAAAATCAGGTAACTTCTGTAAGTAGTTGTGTGACCTTTAGGTAACTTTTTTAATCTTGACTATTCATGTTAGATTAAGGAGTGAAAATTAGCTCCTCTTATCTGTCATGATAAAATGGTGCTCTCACTTGTGTATATAGTAGGCTAATTCATGTTAATTGTGTAACTACTTTGCAACTTTAATTTAGTTGAATATTAATATAGAAAAGGAGAAATATTTGTGGTTAGTTACTGCACCTGAGTGTCATAGCCTAGTGGTAGGTTAGAGATGAAGTTGTGAGCATCAGCAGCAATGCAAGCAGCAATTGCCTCTTCCTTGGTGGCATTATCCTTCCCCATCATCACGTTTTCCAGTATAGATGTGGCAAAGAGAATTGGCTCCTGGCCAACCATCCCAATCTGGTCTCTTAGCCACTTGACTTGCAATGTCCTCAAATCATGACCGTCCAAGGTTATTATCCCTGCAAGGATATTGAAACTCAACAAATTAGCTTTCTGAAGATCTTTAGCCATCAACATATTGTTATTTTGTAATATGCTTACCTTCAATAGGGTCATAAAACCTCTCTATGAGAGCAAAGATAGTGGACTTGCCCCCTCCACTAGCACCAACCAATGCAAAAGTTTTTGAAGATGGAAATACCAAATTAAGGGAATGAAGTATCAGAGAATCAGGACGAGATGGATATGCAAAACTAACATTTTTTAACTCAATCCGTCCACGAACAACGGATAGCTTCCTACCCTCAGGACTATAGGGATCAATCTCAGGGGTTCTCTCTATAATAAAGAATACACGGCTTGCTGCAACAGTACCTTGTGCAAATTGTGCAAAATATGAAAGTGCCAGTGCCAAGCCTCTGTCAATTAAAAAAAATAAGTAAACTGTTGAGAACTCAGTTAGACATAGAAAGTCCACTAGTCTTTAGTAGCAACTTGAACTTGAAGAATAATTTCTGTGTGTAGTTCACTATTTTTGCTTCCAAATCAAAACATAGTCAAGTATGTTAGAGAGAGAAGAAACCGCACCTTCCCCCTACATTGACACCAAAGAAACAAGCAATAGCTGCACCTCCATCAAGTTCACCCCTGGCAATTAAGATAGAGCCATACCAAAAAGCCAAGGCCCATGTTGAATAGGTCACTAAATAGATGACACCCATGCCTGCACCCTTAGCAAAACCAAGTTTTGCCCCAATTGGGGCTGATTTTTGCAGTAGTTCAGCATATTTTTCAGCCAATTGGCTTTCTGCAACAAAAGAAAACACTGTTCTAATTGAACTGATTGCTTGCTCCGCAATGCCTCCAGCTTTCCTATAAGAAGCCTTTAGCCAAAAAAAAAGAATGAACAAAATGCTAAGACACAACATCAAATTTAATAAATGAAAAATGATGCTTAGGTCTGTATTTTTAACTTACTTCCTCTTTTGCTGTTAGACCACCATAAAGTGCTTTGTAAGCTATACCACAGAACATTGTCAATGGGGTGACTGAGAATACCACCAGAGAGACTTTCCATGATCTTACAAAGCCAACTGCATACCCACATATGAATGTAAATACATGATGAATGAAGTGGGCCATCTGCAGTGCCAGAAATAAAAAAAGAATCAAACACACATTTAAGGATTAGTATGAAGTGTGAACCAAATATGGTGCATAGAACTTGCTAGCTATCTAGGCTCAGAAAACTTATCAAACTTTATGTATTAAACGGCAGTGGAGTTTCAAGCACAGTATCTTCTATGCAATTATAATTGGGAGTTTGGTCGATATTTTCATTATCCCAAAATTGACATCAGCATGTCATTGAAATCAAATATAAAAAAGAAAGATGTTGTTCATATTCCACTAATCCATTAATACTAGAAGTAACAATGCACTCTAGCTACACATCAAACTACTACAACTTTTGTCCCACCTCTATAAGCTACCTAAATTTTCTCCTATTCCACCATTCATAAAACAACATTTTCGTTATTAAAGGATCTTGGGGGGTGGGGGTGGTGAGGTTTGGAGTTGCAGCTGCAGCTAGTGGAATGTTGTTTAAGCTTATAGAAAAGAGAGGAAAAAAAAGCAATACCATCACCTCAAAATATTGTACTATTCTATTTAAAATTGTAAATTATACTAATATTAGAAATAATACGTAAGGTAACCTTTATAATTTTGTCAAAAGAATGTCAGGATACTGGCTGAAACATAGAAACACTAATGAAAAAAGGAAATGAACTCCGCTGCATACTATGTTCTTTTGGCTTTTAGGAAATAACAGAAATATTATGAAAAATGCCCTCAAAATATGGTATGATTAGATGGATTGTATATACTTCTATCTGTAAATTGACCTCATTTTTATTATTCTTTTTAAATTTTCTGTGTTTGACATCAATATCAGTCACCTGAATTTTGTGAGCATAACTAATAAACTCTTTTAACATATAGCATGCTTAACAGTCAATTCAAATTGATAAGTTCCTAGATAGTGAAGTATTGTTCCAAATTAAGTACCCACTAAATTATCATTGTTTTTCAGGATATATAGGTAATCAAATTGGAAAAAAAAACTTATAAACCAAAGTTCAATTAGGTGTAATATTTTCAATAATATAATAATAATAATAATCTATATTACTGTTAATTTGCCAAAAATGGCATTACTGTTAAATTAAAACTCAAATGAAAAATTACAATATGCAGAGCTACGCCAGTAGCATCTGCTAACAACAGTGGACCATGCCCCGGGAGGGGAACACAACCACAACAGTTAAACCCGAAGCTGCATGTGCACCAGGTTTAGCAAAGACATTGTCTTGCTTGAAGGTGTACGTGTGTAAGTGTAACCCTGTCTATCTTAGATATTCAGAAAATATTTTTGCTAATTTTATTTCACAAAGTCTAGCACAACAAAACTGTCTACCCGTCAATGCCGAACACACGTGGCAAACTGTGGCACAGGTGGCAACCCAATGGTATGCCACCTTTTGTTTCTTACATGCAGTTCTTGGAAAATGGTGACATACCCATTAGCTTTAAACTCATCAACATCACCACCAAACAGAAGAACATCGACACAGTAACCGAACTTGGAGAAAAAGATATGGCAACCATGTTCATTACCCGAAACACCCTCTTCCGCTTCTCAAGGTCATTCTCATTCCCTTACACCCCTTCACTCTCCCTGAAATTTTCCCACAAACCCTGCAAGGTTGTATTCGCCTCTTCTTCTTCCAACTATTCAGACGTAAGTTCATCATGCATGATAGCATCAAAAATTTTATTTTCTTTATATTGAGTTGATCAAGGTTTGATTTTCTCAAGTGGGTTTTGATCTATATTCGTTTTTTTTTTGTTGGGTAGTGGAGAAATGCAGGAGAAGGAAGGAGAGACTCAAGAGCAGATCATAATTGGGCTTATGATTCTACAAGTGCAAGAGAAGCAAGAGACTCTGACATGGCGGAGAGAGCCAAAGAAACAATGAGGGAAGGCATGGATAGGACCAAAGAAGGAGCACAAGAAATGAATGAAAGAACCAAAGAGTATGCAGAAGATGCAAATGAGAAGACAAAGGATGTGGCTGGTTCCATGGCTGATAAGGCCAAAGAAGGTACCAACAAAGCCAAAGAGCATGCATATGAGACAAAAGAAGATGCCAAGGATGCTGCAGGAACAATGGCTGATAAGGCCAAAGAAGGAACAAACAAAGCAAAAGAGTATGCACAGGAGACTAAGGAAGATGCCAAGGATGCTGCAGGAACAATGGCTGATAAGGCCAAAGAAGGTACAGACAAAGCAAAAGAGTATGCTTATGAGACTAAGGAGAAGGCTAAGGAGGGTGCATATGGGGCTAAGGAGAAGACTGAGGAAGCAGCGGGGTCGGCGAAAGAGTCGGTGAAGAATGTAGGGGAGAAGGCAAAGCAGACGGTGCAAGGGGCGTGGGAGGCAGCAAAGGATACCACCAACAAGATCAAGGAGACGGTGGTTGGGAAGGATGATGATGATGATGACAAGGATGGTGGAGCTGGGGTTGTGGTGGATGAGGATGTTGTGGAATTGAGAAGAGGTGGGAAGGGTTATGGTGTTGGTGAAAGGAAGGATTATTAGATCATGAGGGATGAGCTTTAGAATTCTAGCGTTTGTTTTTACTTTTGAATAATGCAGATAAGTTTGATAACATGTTTGTACACACATAATTATCCTGCAAGTTAATTAGTGTCCATCCATAATCATGTCTTTCGTACCGTAAGATTTGACATATGTTGCATTTTTTTAAGTTTTATGCTTTTATATACACTATAATATAGGATTAAATTTAATCGGTATACACGTCAATCCCCTATAATATATTACAATAGTATCTAATCAGACTTATATAAAGTTATAGTATGTAGTTCAACCTTAATTAAATTCAGAATTACACTAGCATTGGTTGCTGTGCTATTATGTTTCCTCTGTTGCATGAGTCATGAGTCGAAAATATAGTTGCAGGCTCTATTTCAAGCAGAAGTGAGGCAAAACATGAAGCGGCAAGGGGTGGGGGTAGCTATCAGAAGCAATATAGATCAAGTGGATCATGAGAGCATGACACACTTTAAAAATATTGTATAATTATTATAATTCTTCATATATCTGAATTGAGAAGAGGATAGCAAAAATAGAGAAAAGAAACAAATTGTTAAAACATAAAGGAATAATTCTTGCATATAAATGCTTTGGGGGCCTGGATTTTTTTTAGTTTTGGAAAAAAATTTGAACGGACGATGCTGAAAATGGATGTTGCGGCCTGATGTGGTTCGATGCGGTTCTATGTGGTGCTGATGCGGTTGCACGTGAAAGGGGATCACACTGTAATTGCGGTGTGATGCGAGTAATTGCGGTGTGATACGATTACGCTGCTGTCATTGATTAAAGAAGGTGATGTTCTCACAGTAAGTCCTTAAGATTAAAAACTGAAATATTTCTCTCCACAATATGGAGCATTGATGACAGTGTGCCAAAGCCTCAAAATTACTAACTGTATTTTCATATAGATCAGTCTTCGTTATTTTGAGTTTTATGTTTTTATTTTTAATACACTATTTGATAATAGAGTAAGACTGGGGGCATAAACCAATTTTTGTTCATAGTTTATATTTGTAATTGTAAGAAAGCTCCAGATCAAAAGTCAAAAAGATTTTGTTGATTGTATTAGTGCAGTGTAGCCATCAAGTGGTTTGTAAACAGGATAATTAGAGAAAGAAGAATTAACCTTCTCTCCCATAACTTCTTGAATTTGTGCAACATCACTTGCAATTCCATGCATAATATCACCAGTGTTGATCTCTGTGTCAAAAAAACTAATATCCTGTCGAAGAACTGCTCTTAAATAAGCTGTTCTGATTCTCTGAGCAGATCTTTCCCCGACTAACCTCCAACATGTGATCTCTGCCAATATTGTAACACCTCTCAGATATACATCAAGACTCAAGAATTCTGGCTATGCATTGAAAATTATTAGAAGAAAATGGTGAAAAACAAATATGACTAAGAAGAGGTCTTAAATCTCCTTACGCAAGTATGCTCCAACTATCACAACTGCAGCTAACCCGGTCATAAATATGCATATCTGAAAATTACAATTATAAGAGGAAGAGAATGAAAACATGTTCCAACTTCCACTTCACATGCAAACATTTGAATTAGGATAAAGGAAAGGACAATTGCCATTGGTATTTATGGAATTATACCCAAGTCTTGTCCTAAATTAAGGAAAAGAGTGTAGGGAGAAGAAGTAGTACCTTTGCTACATCCTTCAACATCTGATCATTGTTTGATGATCCTGAAATCTTATTGACCACTTCTCCAAAAAGATAAGAATACCAAGGAAGTGATCCTCCATTTATGAGAGCCCCTATGCAACCAACAAACACAAGCACCCAATCCCACTTTGTAGAGTACCTAAACAAGCTGAAAAGCCCAACTGTCCTTGGAGGAGGCCCTGCATCTTCCTCATCCATAGCCTCCTCACCTTCTTCATCATATGCTGAAATCTTGTCAATGTCATGGTGACTATACCCACCATGGCTTCTATAAAATTGGCTTTCAGATTTGCTAACATGTGATGGTAATCCATGACCAACATAATGACTATGATCATGTTCAATATATGATAATTCAAGATCACGATCATCCCTTCTAACAGGTTCATCTGATATGCTATAATCCAACACACTGAGCTCATCTTCTTCAGCCAATGGACTTCTAGGCTTACCTCTTCTGCTACTCACTTCTTTGATGATCCCCAATTTTGGTAACACACTAGACTGACTATGCTGATCAAAGATATTACTCTGATCCTTGTCCCTAGCAACATAGCTTTTAAGCTCAACTCTTCCAAAACCAGAATGTTCATAAGATGAGTTTGTGAGGCCTCTGAACCTGCTTGTTCTAGAAAGGTAGTAGTCATTCGCCGACCGACGAAATACATGGCTGTGATCAGATGGGGAGCTAGCTGTCCATGGACTCAAAACTGACCCCAAGTTTGTGCTATACTCGCGCCACCCTTTGGCCTCAAACTTCCATGAAACCTCTCCTTGCCATGAATGGTCATCATCTGAAGCAAAAGGTGTGGTAGGAACTCTGGTGCGGCGAGCTCGTCTGGAACTGACTTTGCTTCTTGAGCTGGATGCTGTGAAAGAGCCAGACACATTGCTGTGATGACTCACTGGCGTTGGATAGTGTCGTCGCTGGTTGCTTAGGGAGTAGTAGTCAGTCTCAAAGGAAGAATCAGCCATGGCTAGCTTATTTTAATTAGCTGCAAGTGTTTGATGTTTTTTTGATGAGAAGAAGCAGTAAAGGAAAATGGGGAAGGAATAGAAATGGTTAAAAGGAAAATAACAAAGGTTCAACTTTGTGATTAGTGTCCTTAAAGATAGGTCCCATGCATCAAAAAACTTTGCTTGTTCCGCCTGTGTTTTCTAGCCTAACTAGACACTAGAATGAACAAAACACCAACATATAAAAGGGTCACCGAGGTTCATTCATGTACATTACTATATAGATATAAGAGGGTCAACTTTATAGGTTCTTTGTGAACATATTAAGCCTAAATAATGCATATGGACGGCATGCAAGGAAAAACGGCCGGCTGAGGCTGAGCATAGTTATAGTCTTGTCAATTTTAACTATTAGCACATCTTGTTTGGAGGATAATGTTGAAATTGAAGTGACTTATGTTGCTATTTATTAAGTCAAGTCAAATTTCTCTCTCCCAATCAGAACATAAACTAACAGGGACTATCCATTTGTCATGCAGACATGACCCCTGAAATGTGTTTCACTGTTTCTAGCCAAACCAGGTTACTGTCTTGACTTGAGCTCATTATACATTCCCCTCCTTGACTAGGTAAGTTGTGTCATTTAATAATTAGTTAAGAAGTGAAAAACTTAACCATGGAGTTTGAAAGGAATATTTCAGGTGAAAAAGAAAAGGAAATATAAAAGAATAAACAAACATTATCCATATACATTGTAAATATTATTCCCGAAGTTACAAAGCATATTGTTCTCTCAAGTATATAAAACAAAGTTTTCTTGTAAGTTACATACAATGCCTCCAAATTTGAAGGGTGAAACTGGAATGGACGAAATTTAAGGCTTGCATTGGTTGCATAATTAACAGCGTAGCGCGTTTAATCCAAGAAAACCAAATGATCAAATGAAATCAGCATCTTCACTTGTCGTTAATTGACCGATTTGCTTCTTAGAAGAGGTCATACAATAAAATATTGCGTAGGCTAAGGTTGGTCCAACGTTGGACCGAAACATCCGTCATTGTTTGCCAGAAATTGTTATTTAGAGCACAATAAATGTATAGTGCAAGAACAATACTAACCATTAATTTTAGAGTTGGTTAAAGAATTGAAGATGGTAAGTGTTAATTGAAAAGTAATATATTTAATATATTGAAAATTCAAAATACTTTCTATTCTTTTGGTTTACATGAAAGGCATCCCTTCGAGGCCAAAGAAAATCATCAAGCTTTGCAAGTATTTAAAGTGTAATTTATGTATCGCCTACTAATAAGAAAAATTTAGAATAAAACCCAAGCCACGGGCGTAGACGAAAGGCTTAACGAGATGTGCTACCTTGATTCCTTAATCAATGTCCTTAAATCACTAATTGGTATTTAACTATTTATGTTAACTTTAAGCAAAACTACAAAAATTGCAGGTTATTAATTTACAATTAATAATAGATATATCCGTTAAGTAGCGTTTGGTATCCGGAATGTTTTATTCTCAGACAAACTACATTCCCGGGAATGTAATTCTCGGGAATAAAGTTTTCCCACATTCACACACGAGAATAGAATTTTCCCAAGTTTATAATTATCATTCACTAATTTTATTCCCGGGAATCTTATATACTTGGAAATAAATTTTTAAAACTTGTAATAAACATGAAAAAACTTTATTCCCATACCAACATTCCCGGGAATACTTTTTTAAAACTTAGTACCAAACGCTACCTTAATAAACAAAGGATGCAACATTAATAAGGAACTAGGGATCCACTGTGAACACTGTTTACTGCGACGAATTACAACTTCAGTAGTTCAAAATGTGTAACTATACCATGAATAATGAACATTAATAGCTTAGGTTACACAGCTAAGAGTACAGTATTGTGACATACCACCCCAGTAAAGTGGCAAAAAGATAAGAAGTCAATAATTCTTACTCGTTCGTTTAGAGGGGAAGAGGGAAATAATATTTTGCAAGCTATTATTTTATTCCGCAATCACATATCTCTTCTTAACTCTGACTATACTGATTGGTTCTAACAGGAGTTCAACTCTGATATACAACACAAAAGTAAATCACAACAAATGGGTAAAAGAATGCCTCTACTGCCAAAATCACAATGACAGTGCACCAATAGGCAACTCTTCATTGATTACAGTATGCAGCATGTTTCAACACAACCCATAACTAACTAAATCACAGGGGAAAGCCACATGAATCCAAAAAAAAATATACATGACCCCATCATATGTATCTTTCATATAGAACAATTGTATCATGCCTACCTCTCTTTTCTGTATCATATTTAATATTGTCCTTTACACCCTACCATTGAAGATGATCCAAATTACTTGCCTGGCTCACTCAGTGAAATTTCATCGAGGCTTCGGGTCACTACCCTTGCTTCGGAAAGTTGAGAGTGAAAAAAATGATTTGGGAGCTGCAAAAATTGAAAATTATGAGTAACTACAATGTCATGTGAAAGATTGCTAAAATCTGTAGCAAATAACAGGTTATCATTCTTGACATCTATGAAAAGAAACCCAAAGCACATGTATGAATCTCAAGTCTTCAATGACAATAGCAAAACATAACTTGGGTCAAGATTGCATTGTTGTATGAAAGACACAAGACAATTCCAAGAAATTGACCCCTTAATCCAGAATGAACTACCAAAATCAATTAACTGCGAAGAAAGAGGACACATCTAGAGGATTCCTCAAAAGGAACACAACTACTTCAAAATCCTGACACTTGCAACTATGCCAAAAACGGATGAAAAGTGGACCTAGAATAAATTAGGTTACCCAGGCATCACCTTTTAACGAACTTCCTGATATTTGATCATCCCTTAGTTTAAAATGAGCAGGAGGTGCAGGGATAGAGCTTTGCATGGATTGGACTGCATGGATCAAAAATCAAATTAATCAATTAAAAACTTAATGTACTTCATCCATTAAACAAAAAAGTGAAAATTCTGACAGACATGGACATGCATACCTAAAAAACACTAGCTGAAAATAAAAAATAGATCACGAAATTAGTATCACATTATTGGCCAGCAGTAAGCGCATTACAATTCCCTAGGTCTTATGAAAGGATAAAAACTATACTGACCACTTTTTCCACCAAACACAGGCATCCAAATTTTATTAAAAATCTAAGAAAAGATGGGATCAGCATACATACATTAGATTGTGATCCATTCAAATTCCTGATGAGAAAAGGTAAATTGAGTTTTTTCTAGCTCATTTGCATTGATATCTATGAAAGAAGAATCTTTTATCTAGATGTGCAACCTAAGATGACCAGAATGAAAGAGGATCCATTTCCTAATAGCATGATAGAACAAGAAGGTGGCAATAAATGAAAATGGTTTAAACTTCAATCTCTAAGTGGTAATAACCAAGCATGTTAATGACAAGGAATTTGAGAGAAGAATAGGTTACCCTGTTCGTTGAACAGCTCACTTTCATTGAAGCTGTCATCAGAAGGAAGACCATGGGAGAATCCCATTCTTGATTTCCTCAGGTCTTCTGATGAACGGTTGGCAGGATCTCGACCATCTTCTGTTTCATCATCTCCTTCAGAAGTTGTAGCAGAAATCCAATCAACCAAACTCTCTGACCCACGGTTTTTTCTCCCAAACTTTAGTAAGCGCTTAAAACCTTTTTGTAACATCCTTGCGGGGTTGATTTTGGGATGAATTAGCAACAAAAAATGGTTTTTGAGCACCTCCCCATTTTTTCCTCATTCGAGCAGCATCATTCTCACCCTGGGTAAGGGAATGAGAATTCCAGAATGCAGGGCTTCCAATTGGAGAATCAACAGAAGCATCAATGTCAGAGGACTCATGCGGGTAAGAAAAGGGATGGTGCATGTGTGAGTTCCATGACACAGGACTTTCAACTGGTGAGTCCTGCAGAGATCCAACACCATTGAAAGTTGATGGAAATGCAGCAGGCATTTCACCCACTGAAATAGGGTCTACTTGAGAAAGAGACCTTGTAGAATCACCTATTTCAGACCCAGAATTACCAGATTTCTCTGATTCCTGGCTCAGTCTCACCTTTCCGTTATTATTATAAGCAGAACCTTCGATAGCCATTGTTTCAATCACATCCTGTTCCTCTGAGGCCATGTGCAGAGAACCTTCCACCTCAGATTCCAGTTCATCAAATTCTTCATTTTTCTGAGTATCAGATGCCATAGAAGCTTTCATCCTGATAGCATTGCCTGCAGAACCTGAACCAATGCTGTTCCCCTTTTTAAGGAAAGACCTCGGTGATTGATCATAAGGGCTGAGATCAGTCTGGTCCATATCAAATCTCAATGGAGTCAAAACAACGCCATCTGAGTTCAAAGGGGACAAATCCTTAAACTCTGCAGGATTAGCAGAATTTTTTCGTAAAGACTGAGTTCGCTTCGGCTTCTCTTCCTGGATACCTTGCATCTCTTCAGAAGTGCTTCTGCTACGGGCATAGTTTCTTACCTGCGAGCGGGTTGTTTTACTGATTACAGAAGAAGGCTTTGTATTTTCTTTTCTTAAATCAGAGAAGTTTGGAACAGACTGAGCAAGAGGATTATCTCTTCGCCAACCAGATGAACGTGAAATAGACGCTGCTGTTGTGCGAGGTGTGCCTGAAGATATATGTCTGTTAGGCAAATTTTTTCTACCGTGCCTTGAAGTACCATAAATCTTTTCTTCTGAGAATTCAGAAAGATTTTCATCCTCTTCATTCTGAAGGGAATCAATCGGATGCTGCTGAAAAAGAAGGGGTTTAAATTAGAACCAAAATGGAATTGTGTTTTAAATGTCAAAAGAAACTTTGCTTTCTAGCAGATTCAAACTTAGCAATTATCACAAAAACCATAAAACAAGTAAGGAGTACCTGGTCTCTTTTAACATTTGATTTGGGATATCTAAGTTTCTCAGCACGGTGAGAACCTAATACTGAATCTTGTCTGTTTACAGACCCTGAAAACTTAGCCTTCATCTCAGCACTGCTTTGCTCAAGACTATCCTGAATGGCCTTCATCCTGGCTTCCTTCTCTGCTCTTTTCGAACTCCATTCTTCCTTAAGTTTAGCATTTCTCTTCTTCATGTACTTCTCATAAAATTTTCCTCTAGAATCATCACCAAAATTAAGATTTGAGAAACTTTTCCTTAGAGCATCACCATAGTCGTGACTATCCATTGTTTTCACAAGTGACTTAGCTTCAAATTTTGCCACATTGCTAGAACCCGCGATCGGCTCAAGCACGGTATTTCTGGAAGGCAACTGAGGTGTTGACTCCACTACTCCAGGAGTAGGACTTCTATACTGTGAGTTAACAGGCTGCTCCACATGTGCATCTGCAGGCTCGATTCTCCGTGCAGAACCAGACTGGTCCCCAGGAACCCTCAGTTTATGCTCTGCAAAAAGCTTTTCAAGCTCGTCAGCCTTCATTTTCAACTCATCATGTAGCCCCTGATTTCCTTTAGAATGCCTTACTCTCTGAACTTGCTCTGAAGGTGCAGTTGAGGTTACAAGATCACTATCCTGACTTTTCAAAACTTCTTTACCAGGAAGGTTCAACTTGCTATCCTCATTAGCACCCCGAATTTCAACCCTTTTACCATGTGATTTACTGATTTGTTCACGACTGCCAGGCTGAGGTCTTTGGTACTTCATTTTTGGGACTTCAGGATCCTCAACCTTCTGCTGCTTGCTCGTGTAGGAAGAGTCCTCAAGGTCTCCAGTTAAAGATCTGAAACTGGCTTGAGTATTAGTAGATTGACCACTCTCACCCCGAACAGAACCTTCCCTCATTTTCACTCCACTACCACCTTCGAATTGCGCCGATAGAGACCGAGAATGACCGAGGGAACCCCTAGTAATTGAGTGAGCAACCACGTGATTTTTCAACCCACCATCTTGCCTGGTACCAGAGAATTTGACATCAGACATGACATCCTCCACAGAAGTGGTGACAACTCCAGAAGACAACTGAGAGTTTTTCCTTCCAACAACCTCGGAATCCCTGATGGGTGCCTCAGAATCAGCTTGATCCCTAAACCCACCACCACCAATCCTCTCCTCTTGAACGAAAACAGAAACTTTGGAGGCGTCCTGAGAAGACCCTTGATCCGTTCTCACAACCTCGGAATTGGGATTATTGTTACGATCCTTGTCTTCATAGGACTTGGTCTGTGAAACAGAGGACGAGGAAGATGACGTGCACAAGGGGCTTTCGTTATCTTTCTTCTCACCACTGACGTCAATGCTCATGTCACTGGCGCCACTCCACCTTCTCAAAACGGACTTCTCGGTGCCCAAAGAAACATCAGAGGAGAGCCTCCGAAGCTCTATGGATTTTCCGACGACAGGTTTGGCGCTGGTGCCGGTGCCGGCGCCGCCACTGCCGGAGGCATTCTCCTTCTGCTTGTTCTCGAAGAGGTTGATTCGGTCCTGCACGCTCAGCCGCCGTGCCGATGGAGCCGATGACAATGGCAGCGGCGGCGATGGCTCACTGGGAGCTTCCTCTTTTCTATCATTCTCGTTGGCTTCGTCTTTCTGGTTCACGTTGTTGTTGTTGTTGTTGATACGTCGTTGCGATGCCAAGGTGGCAAAGGGCTTGGGCTGTTGCCACGTGGAAGGCTTTGCTGGATCGGAAGCATGGGGATGGGCTTCTGGGCGATCGGGCCCATGGGCTTGGGCTTGGGCTTGGGCTTGGTCGTCAGTGTCAATGGACATATCAGAGCCAACGGATGAACGTAGTAGTTCCCTGTCATCGCCACTTTGCTTCCAAGGGCTGATAAGCTCCGGTCTTCTTTCATACAGTGACATATACTTTGTGCATACTTCGCTGCACCCAAACAAAAAAAAAAAACAAATATAAGTAAATTTAAAGGCACTATTATTTATTTATAATTATAATTATTAGAGATAGATTTAGGAGGTTGGTTTGTTACTTACTTCAAACGATGAGCATGAAATCGTTGTGCAAAATGTTGGAGTTGATAGACAGTGTGGGGATTGAAACCAGCAGCTGATGCACGAGCACATGATGTGGTTAGGTCCTGCCTGACTGCACCAAGCCGAACATCTATGGCCCTTAGGAGTTCTTTCCTGTAAAAGTCATAAGGAAAACAAAAATTAGCTAAAAGAACCAATCAAAACTAAGTTGAATTATATTAACTCTTTCATTGTCAAACCAAGTTTTTAAAAAAGGCTATTTAGATCAAAGTCTTTTTTAAATGTTTAGAGTTTTCTTTGGTATTCCTGTACCCATGTTTAACAGGCTATCATTTATGATTGAAGTCTTCTTAATAAGGCATCTATTCATCTTCTTCTCCCATACGCAAACCATCTTAGAGTTAGACGACATTCTGTTATCTTTTCCTCAATAGGAATAGGTGCTACTCTATTTTGTAGCTTAAGCTATTGTTGGCACTTTATCAAAGAACATTCAGTACAAAAATGGTTATTCTGTAAAAGGGATAGAACTAGACTTCCTACAGAATATTAGGATTACAATTTATGGACGGTATATTTGTACTATTATTATGGTATTAGGAGTATTAGCACTTGAAACTAGAAATATACTCGTAATACCTAGAACATTAGTGATTTAATATAAATAGGTACTCATTACTCAACATCTCATCAACATAATTTAATTCTGACTACTACTCTCTCTTCCTCCTTTGCACATCCTTTCCCTATAATTAAGGAGAATCTCTCATCTTAGATTTCTAACTGCAAAATTTCTTATCTCTATTATAATAGAGGAAGCACTACCACACAGAAACAATAAGAAAACCAAGATAAAAAGAAAGGGAAGAAATGTTACGTGGTTGCATCTGCTGCAGCAATGGCTCCTGTTCCATTCCCACCTGGACCAAAATACTGTCAGCACATCATTATCAATTAATTGAAAGGAACTCTTAAGACTCCTGAAGAACCACAATTCTCAAGTCAAAATGCCCACTTCATAGCCTCTTCCTCAGAGGTCAGGGCCATCCATGCCAACAAGCTTAATATAATAATTCAACAAATATCACCTGCATCTTGCATCCATAAAATCTACAGGGCACAAATGCACTAAGATTTTGTTACATTGTTTAAGTCATAAGAGACGATGAGATAAGAATTTTAATCTCAATTTTTTCTTCTATCGAGTGGCCTAGTGCATGAGGCTCCCAGGGTCTGGGAGAGTGGATGTACTCAGCCTTACCCATGCAAGTGGATAGGCTATTTCTAAGATTTGAACTTGTGACCCAAGGCAGCAACCTTACCTAATTTCTTCTATAAGATCTGCTTTCCTAATTTGTTTTACTTCATCATTATTTTCTCTGTATCGCCCAGGTGATTCCTGGTTCAAGCATGAGTTTCGTTCTTTGTTTTGCCTTCTTTCCAAGGTGTCAATATTGAAACTTCAATCCGTATTGACATGCTCTTAACAACTTAGATGAACCACTAGGGTGCAATTATGGGAGCATGTGTAATAAGAATTGAATATTAATCAAACTTTGATATTAGTCAAACTTCCAAATTTGGACAAAATAATGGAAACCAATATAACTAAAAAATTATAACTGTAAAATTATTTTTCGTGCTTGTTTTGCACAACTGAAGAGGAAACACTGTTTATCTCTTTGCGTACATGGTATGCAGTTGGAAAATGCAAGAATTAGGAACTCCCTTCCATAAATGACAGCATATATGACCATGCAGACTAAGCCAGCTGGTAAATTGAAGAGGACACCAGTTGCTTGATGCAAGATACAAACAACTACTAATCTTTAGAGTGGTACAAGTTGATAAGACAAATTCATCAAAGTAGAGTGGTAAGACAATAAAAAGATAAGTTCCAAATATGCAGATTGCAGAACATAGCAAACTTAAGAAGTCTTTGGTCATGTCATGTCTAATTGAAAGGAAAACATACCTTGTGAATCCGTACGCTGATCTCCTGCCCCCTGAAATAAGAAATTCCAAATCTAAACAAAAATGAAAAAAGAAAATAAAAGAAAAAGAAAGTGATTGCATTGTTCAGTTATTTGCAGCAATCTTCTCTCTGTCATTCATCTGTTAATACCTGAGCATATATTCTTCGTGCTGCTTCCAATTGGGACATCTCTGCATCTAGGGTATTGACCATTTCTAAAACCTCTGGTGTGCTAACGAATCGCACAAACCTGTAAGCACCAGAACCAAACAAGTAAGAAGAAAACTAGAAGGCTGGATGCATGAAAAGGTAGCAAATTCAATTATATATATATAATTTTTCCCATTTCATTGTTTTAACCTCTCAAGCGTTCCTTTTGTAAACCACGTCTCAGCAATTTTATGTCTCTCAAGTTCTAGCTTAATTGTCTGGGCAGCTTGTGCAAACTGCTCTTCTGCACCCTTCAAATGGGTCATGAATGGCTTCACTAATCCTGATGCTAATTTCTCAGTGTTTCCATCACTTGAAACAATCAACTCGCATCTGCCCATTTAATAGAAAGAAATTAAGGAAACATAATTACTAACTCTAGTCAGCAGAAAATCATATAACAATTTAGGAAATCCCAAGGAATGGCATCCGCACCTTGAACGCTTTGGAGACAACTGGAATACAGCATAATCAAGAAGTGTATCAGGCTTCATTTTTTGTTTACTAAAGGGAACACTATATCACTCCTCGGACCTTTTCACTATCCAGATGCATTCTTCACCATCATTTTCATTTGGCATTGACAACAATCAAAATCAGCAAAACCCCACTCAAGAAATCTCAAACTCAATGTAGATTCTGCATAAAGAGGGAAAAAACAATTCAGACAAAAGGGGAAACTTTTTACTAAAATCTGTATCAGAGGAACAAGTGTATTTAGAAGGCCAGTTCCAAATTGGCATTACTTTACAAATCTACATTTTCAATCAAGTTGAAATTTGAATAAATTTAAGAGCTTACCCACATGCCCATAAGGTAAATCCCACTTGTTCCAATGCTTAACAGAGGCACACCACACCATAGATCCGAGAACTCAAAACCCAATTCAAAAATCAAAATTCGAGCTTTTACAGAAATAGAGAAACCCCAAGTTCCCCCAAAGAAATTAGAAGAAATAGATCTGATTCAGCAAAGACCAAACTTGAATCAAGTCAAATAGACACTCATAAACCCAAAATCCCATACCAGCCAAGCTAAAGCAAGAAACTTTCAAAAAATAAATAACTTACAAAAAGATTGAAGAGTGTCATTAATTAAGCATTACCATAAATGCATGCAGCAAAATCAAAAGGGAAAAGTAAAATAAAATAAAAAATACCCTGATCATTTACATTCAAAACTGAAAGTAGAAATGTGAGACGATCGTGTGATTGAAGGTCTAAGATCTTGGATTGCGTGACTCGATCCTCCAATTTGGAGTTCAAAAGGGCACCAGCATTTGGCTCTTCTTGTCTTTTAGGTTCTTCTTTCTCTTCTTCCTCCTTTTGTGTCTCTCACTGTGGAACAAATGAATGAGGCTCTTTCTTTTTCTTTTCTTTTTTTCTCCAAGTTTTTTTTTTTTTTTTTTTTTTGAGTTTTACGAAAACCCCACAATGAAAAAGATGGTTTTTGCTTTACTCATCCTTCATTTCAAATCCCTTTCTACTTTCTCTCTCCACAAGAGAGTGGCGTGATTCGGAGTTCAGACCAAAAAACAAAAAATTTGCCACTGTTACGTTTTCGATTTGTACGTTAATGTGGTAACTAACATTGACTGTGGCAAACTTCATTTTACTAGGATGGATTATCCGAGGTTGTTTTTGCTTAATTAACTTACTGTTCAAATTATGGTCGTGGTTAAATCTAATTAATCCAGTTTCCCTCCTTTGAGATGATGATTGATTGGTCAATATTCTATTTTCCTAACGCATGTCATTTTCCCACTTTAATTATTCATTATCATTCGTATTGATTACAAGATAGACCAATGAATTTGGTGATTTAAAGTATGTGATTAGGCTATGATCAACACTGTGACTGCATTATATCGTTTTGATATATAATTCTTTTTGCAGAAAATGACAGTCATACTTTAATTAACTTAATCGCATAGTCTTCAGAGTAATAACACTAACATATGGTGTCTAGTGTAGTGCATAATTAATCTTCTACCTCGCACACACTATGCTTTCCACCAATCAAAATCAAATGTTTTTCCCACCTAACTGATTATCGTTTTCAAGTCAGTCTCTCCATCCCTGCATATATATGTCTCTTATGAAATTGAAATCCCATTCAAATTGAAATGCTTAACCGTAATAACTATCTATTAGGATTTGATTTTTATACACGTAAATATTTATACTAATAAATATTGACTTATTATTAAAAATATTTAATTTTTATTTTAAAATTTAATATACGATAATGTATAATTAGTTCACAGTGTGAAAATTTTATATTCATATCGCATCAAAATTGGATGTTACTTATTATATATTATTATTTGAAATTTTAGTTTTTATGTTCACCTTCTTTTTCTTTTTCTCATATGGAATGATTATTTAAAATTCTGAAGTTTTTATTTTATCACTTCATTCTTCAAAGAAAGTGAAAAATGAATTCATACTGGCAATAACAAATATATATAGTAAGAGAATAAAAAAAAAATTGGATAGAAGTAAGATAATAATTTCAGGGAAAATAAATTTTTACATTTAGAATTGACACTTATTGGACATTGTATTTTAATATATGATTGGATATTATCATATATCATATACAAAACTAGAATAAATATATCATATACACATGTTTTGTCATATATATGTATATATGAGATACATTTTGATATCACATTCTATATACTACATGTTCAAACAACAAAACTTATGATCAAAAAAATAATAACAAAACTCAAATTTATAGTAATACTCTTATATAGAGTTATAGTAATAAATTTCATTTTTCCTTGCATTTTTTTTCCTATTACCTATATATCAAATAAAAATTTCCCTTCTACGTATTCTTTAAGAGATCTCTTGGTTTGGAAAGATTTATTCTAATTCTTCAAGTATCCCTAGTAAAATTGTAACATATGACCCTTTATAACTATACAGATGGTTGTATTAAAATTTAAATACTTGAAATCAAATTTAGACAGTTATAACTTGTCTAGAGTAATGTTCTAGGAGTGTTTTAAAATTTTATTGTTAATTCTCATGTGTAAGAGAGAAAAAAGCTCTCGATCTTAACATTTTCATGAATCATCCATGTAAGTCACACCTCATGCATATTAAGTATGACTTAATCATTTCTTTTTTGTCCATACATGACCCAAAATTACCATTTAACGACTAATGTTTTTTTATTAAGTAAAATGAAATCCTAATCAAACACGCCATTGTAATTCATTACATAAAAGGAAGAAAGAAAAACCTTGACGATGATACAAATTAGAGACTCAGTTATGCAAAATAATCAATCGCGCATAATAGAAAAATCGCAACATATCCGTGTGGGAAAGTAATAATGTAATACAGATCACAGCGATACACATTGAAACACAATTTGTTGAATTTACACTAAAAGGCCTAAAGCACAAAAGTCATCAGGCTACAGGAGATATTTTTTACGTTAGAAGTGTGTTGTTTATATATATATATATATATATATATATATATGGATGTGGCTATGGTGCACCACCCATATTTTACACCATCCACTACACCATCCATGTGACAAATTCTGGGCCAATCAAATTGCTACATAGGTTGGTCAAAATTTCAAATTTTCTAGTTATATTATATTGTAGTCAAACTATATGAATATAGTATATTGTAGTATAATATATGTACTTTTTGTATTCGCAAATTTAACCCATATTAAAATAATGTTTTTTGATTAAAAAAACTGATTATATTGCAAAATATTATTGACAACGAACAATATTTTAATTCATATTAAACTATTATTTTTAATATAATCAGGTTTTTTAATCAAAAAAACATTATTTTAATATGGGTTAAATTTACGAATACAAAGAGTACATATACTATACTACAATATATTGTATTCATATATTTGACTACAGTAAAAATACAACTAGAAAGTTTGAAATTTTGATCAAACCCATGTGGCAATTTGATTGGTCCAAAATTTACCACATATGGGTGGTGTAGTAGGTGGTGTAAAATATGGGTGGTTCATCTTAGCCCAACCATATATATATATATATATATATTATTTTTTGGCAATAGAGAGTTAATTATTTATTCTAAACTGTGAGTATTTTTTTTAGACCAGCACCTACAAACTAATTCAACCAAATAATCACATAGGATGTATCACCACAACATGTGAGGATAGAGAGAAAATACACAATTATGAATCCATGTTTGCCAAGGGAATCGAAATTGGGCAGGAAGGATCGAAATAGGAGGTTTGGACGGTGTGGGAGAGACCTTAGAGAAACATACAACAATAAGTCCACGATATTTTTTGTTACGCGCGTGTTATGATATTGGCCATTTAACTTCATCGTTTTGTCGGTTTACCAATAGCTTTGTGAACTTTCACTTTCGAATGAAATTGGAGTGGAATGCCTCTCTGTGTCATTGATTTGGTTTGTGGAAGAATCTGTTCCCCCCCAAATCACAACGCAACGCTGCTCTCCTCGTGTTTGGGTATGGTGGACCTTCAAAAATACCTTTTACATTAAGTTGCAAACTAGCAATATATATTTTAAAATTTTTTACTTAGTCCCTTTAATTATTTATTTTTAAACCCTCAAAAGCTTTCTTGTTTTCATAATTTACTCCTTGTCTCTTCTCTTCTTTCTCTCCTGTGCCAAAACTACTCTAGATTTCTAGTCCTCTCATCATCTTGGATTACTAGAATCAGAACCACCTCGAACCATTAACTTCTGGCCAACAACATCAACTAGGGTCCAAACAAGTTGAGCTGCAATGGTTGCACTCAAGCCTGCATTGCAGGGGTGGCCCTGAACACGGTTGAGGTGGGCAATCGTTCAAGGCCCCTTTTTTTTTGAGACATCAAATAATATAAAATTTTATATAGCATATATAAATGTTATATAAAAATTTATAATATATATATAATTTATAAAAAATTTACATATTATTTATGTTATTGTTGCATCAATTAAGAGAAGTTTTTCCAAATTAAAATTGTTAAAGTCTTATTTACGATCTACTATGTCCCAATGTAGATTAAATAGTCTTGTTTTGATTTCTATCGAAAATGATTTTTTTAAAAACTTTGATTATGATCGGATTATTAAAGATTTTGCAGTACAAAATTTAAGGAAAACAATCTTCAAATGATTATGAGGGCACCATTTTTCTGAGTTCGTTCAGGACACCCAAAATCTCAAGACCGATCATGCTGCACAGTAGCATTATCTACATTATTCTAGTAGTGTAGATAGTTATGCATATGTTTGATTCCGCGGTGGTCAAAAGTGAGTTTGGCCAAATTTGAAATGTTTGGCAATCACTTCACTTCAAACTCAATTATATTAAAATTAATTTCATTTATTATAGATAGTTTGTTAGTGGTAGTTATAAGTTGGTTAGTTTATGACCTTCTATATAAGTCACATGGTTGGTTCAATGTAATTCAATTCTTTCTCATTCAATCAAGAATAACATATTCAAATTCTCTTCCCCTTCAATAGATGCCATATTTCCTAATATCATTCGAAATTATATTTGTCAAATGTTCATCCAACACACGTACTATAATGATATCATATTTTAAGTGATAGGCTAGGCAAATAACAGGACACAGCCGTATTAGTTTTTGGCAACCCAGGCTTCAAGTTCTGCATTGCCCTTTGAGACTGTTTACCATTCAATCATACAAAAATCAATGCAAACAAAAATAAGTATCCTGGTGAACCTTATTTCAATCATAGCTTATCAGGCATGACAAAATTGCTCCAGCAAACTTTCAATGAAAGTATTAATTGAAAGAACCTCCCTCTTCGACGCAGGAAAAAAGACTCCAAGACATTGAGTTGTTTTGTCTATGGCCCCCACGAGACATTGAGTAGGAGACCATCCAGTATACTTGGATCTGAGGGTCCATAATCAACCATAGTGGGTATTTGGGACCAGGATACGTTTGCAATTAACTGAAGTTGGACATTTTTATCGGAAAATTACTAGTCAGTTCTATCTCAAATCTCAACAGATAAGCTTAGTGTATATTTCGATTCACTTTTTTTAGAGACAAAAGTGATTTCGGAGACAAAAAAATGATTTTAACATGTTTGAGTGTTGTTGACTATAATTGATTTTGCCTCTAGAATCAATTTTAACTTCAAGCTAGAATTTATAACTTCTGTCATCCAAGCGTGATTTTTAGTCTCAAATTACATTACTTTCAAAATAAAACCATCTAAACATAAATCACTTCACTTCAAACTCAATTCTATTAAAATCAATTCTACAAAATCAATTTTACCCAAAATCACGTTTGTCATACGTTGATCCAAACTCATTTGAATTTCTAGATTTTAGACCTATCTTTTGATTAGTAGGTGGTGTACATGAATGCACTGACCAATAACAGTTACTCAAGGATGCCCATTTTTTGTACTAAAATTGTTCTTCACCTCGGATTGCTTTTGATTTGCATTGATGTCATTTGTCATTTTCCATCCAGCCGTATGAACAACTAGAAATATTAATGTCATAAGCATTGTTTGAGAGTCAAGGACATTATTATCTACACTTTTGAAGCACTTCATCATAACTCTGTTCCCTAAATTCAAAATAAGAGATTATAATATATTTATAAGATTTTAGAAGAAAATGAGACTAGATTTAGTCATTATCTTTATTCATGATTGTTGACGCTGGTTTTTGATTTGTGTCCAAAATCCTCTTGTCACAAATAATTTTAAGATCAGACGAATGTAGGGACGGACGAGTTATGCGGTAATCTCGTAAGGATGAGTATTTTGCATGTCTGCTCAAACAAGAATGACTTCTTACTTTTACAGAAATACAAAACGTGACTTGCAGCGAAATTAGAGGAAAGTAAAGAACGTGAAATTTAAAGGAAAGCGTGTAAACAACGAGAAAATTAAAGGAAAGCATGTAAGTTGCAGGAAATTAATTGAAAGCTTGTAAATGACAAGTAAAGGTAAATGACAGTAAATTAAAGGAAAGAAGCAAGTTATTGAAAAGTATTTAAATGAGTGAAGGGCAGAAGAAAGCTTTTAAAGTGCAGGAAATTAAACGAAAGCGAGTAAAAGGCTTGAAAAATAACTGGGGAGGAATAAAGGACTGAATAACAAACTTAAATGAAGAACATGAAAGGCAATGTTGAAGGTAAAGACGAACATGTAAAATTAAATGAGCGGTGTTGTATTATAAATTGAACTGGAAATGAAAAGGGGTGGAGGAAATACTTGAGTCCAATCCTTTAATCTGTTGTGTGATCGAGATATGCAGGATATCGCTTCAAGTACAACCTCCTTGATTACATCGGGATTGATAGTATTTATAAGCATACAAAATAACTGCCTAAAGAAACTTCCTATCTTAAAATTTGACAACTGTATGGCGGTTTGCTATGTTTCAAACTATCGACAAGTAAACTTCTCTAATCGCTCGATCCTTCGAGTGGTTTTATGTCCACTTGTCGTCCACGGTTTGGTTATTTGACAACTTATCTTGCCGATCTTTGTCAACCCCGGAAACTTAGCCATTTCTATACTTTGTTTGTCTAACAATTCTTATTACCAACTTTGTCGAAAGTTGGGTTGTTACTTCTATTCCTCCGTCGATCAATTTGGATATATTCGTCGGAAATTTGACGTATTTTCCTTTCTTGACGGCTTTATCTGTCATCGACATACTAATTTCTCATCAACTTTTCAACTCTGTCAATTTTGCTGAATTCGATTCCTTGTGGTGGTTATCTGACGACTCTTCAATTTTTCCGTCATCCTGTCGGATCTGTTTCCGTCAAGAATTTTAAATTCCTATTAACAAATGCCCCCCAAATTTTGCTTTTCGACGGTTTTTTGCCCGTAAGAATAGCAAAATTTGATTTTTCAAATCCCCAACGATTGTTTTAATCTCGGGTTCTTATTCGTTAATTAAACCTTGCTTCTTATCTCATCCCTACTTAATAGGGATAATCATGACGCCGTAGGTTTCTTGGAACTCGAACCGAAGGTTTTTAATTCTCCTTTAAATGTCAATCACATCAGAATTGACTTTCTTCTTCTTATCCTTCCTTCTTCACTAGTAAATCTTTTCTAACGAAAGACCTTTTCTTCTTCCCTCGCAAAAATCCTTTCTTAAAAGGAACCCTGAACGCGCTGTCGCCACGCGCCAAAAAGAACGAGCGATTATAAAATAATGCAGTATAGTGCGACAACTCGGATCGTCTCTCAAGGACTCTTTAGTGTTGTTATTATTAACAGAAAAAGTTAGAAAAAGTTAGAACTGGGGGTTTTGAGATTTGAAACTAAATTAAGAAAACAAAATAATGAAAACCAAGTAGTTAAAGAGAATAACAAATAAACAAAAGACGATTAACCTACTGTTCTCGGTTTCCCACTATCATTGGTTCATGCAAATCCTAAGCAGCTACTAATCCCCTCCCGGTTGTAGCAACAATTAACAAACGAAAACCGCTACTACAGATGTATGTTCCTATTCCCGAAATAACAAACGGGGTTAAGCCCTCATGAACAAACGAACATGAATGAACACACGCGAAATAACAAACGCGATTATATATAGGAACATAGCATCACCGAAATGAAACAATACCACACTATATATTACTGAAATAAAAAACAGAAACATACAGCACGGCATTGAAAAGAGAAAAGCAACTAAACATGGAATACAGAACCTCAAGTGTTAACAGAAACCAATTACAGTAGATTAATCTAGGAGACTAGTTCTCCATTACAAAAGAAAACAATAAACTAAGAGGAAAACAAAAGACTAATAAGCTCAGAAACTAGCCAAAACTGGCTAATTCTGACCCGTTCCCTTCAGTTTTGCCTAAGACTACTTATATACATGTTTCTGGAATCCAAGTCCTCGCGAGGCGAAGCACTGCTCGCGAGGCGAATTATGCGAAAGGTCTGCAACTCTTGGTCTTCTCGCGAGGCGAGCATATCTTCGCGAGGCGAACTCTTGAAATTCTCAACTGTAACGCCCGTGACCTTCAACATGCCCAAACCGTGATGGCTTCTGACTTTCAAGTATTCGCGAGGCGAAGGAATTCTCGCGAGGCGAACGCTTCAACTTCAAAACTGCCACGGCCGTGATCTTCAACATGGGTAAACCGTGATCGTCTCTGACTTTTCAGGCTTGCATGACTCGCGGGGCGAGAGATCCTTCGCGGGGCGAGTGGCTCCAGATTTATTTTATTTTATTTTATTAACCTGAAAAACAGAAAATATAATAAGTATTTTATTTAACTCTAAATCAACTAAATTAACTTAAAAACAATTTACAGACTCAAAATATTACTTAAGGACAATCAAGTCTAATTTGGGTGAAAATGATATAAAATTAGCACAAAGCCAATGTCTTTACTAGTTATAAAACCAGTCAAACAGAGGCTCATCAAAATACCCCAAACTTAAACTTTGCTTGTCCCCAAGCAAACTACAACTCAAAAACTTAAAAAGACTCAAGACCTGGCAAAACATGGCAAGCTTAAGGACTCAATTAATTTTCAGACAAATTTCAAGCAATTTAACAAAACAATTTTTCTTTCAATGTTCCCCCCTTTCAAGCAAAGTAATCGCCACATTCATTTATTCTAAACAGTTGAGAAATTAATTATTCAGACAATCATCAATCTAAGCAGGGGATCTAAGTTACACACAAAAGGGAGATCACCAAATCCAAACAACTGCCTTCCTCACAAGGGAAATTTGTGTTCACTCATCACTCAATTTTTGTCAGGCAATCAACAATTCACTCAATTTTCACTTTTAAGAGCACTTCCCATAAAATTGATTTTCATCTCTAAATGACTCCCACAGAAAACATGCAAGCAACATCAAAAGGTCTTTTATAGGTTGTAATGGGGCCTGGCTAAGGGTAGGATATACAAAGGAACTAGGCTGAAGACCCTAGGAACTAAGAGAGCATGAAACATTTTTTTTTTTTACACTTTGAATTTCACTCAAGTTCCTTTCTTAATTTTTTTTCTTTATGCTTCTGGGTGGCTACAGCCTCTTTTATTTTTCTAATACTTTTATTTTATTTTATTTTTCTTTTTTTTCTTTTTTCTTTTCATTTTTACACTTTTCTCTTCTTTTTTTTTTTTCTTTTTCCCAATCCCAAACAGCACATTGCACCGGGTAGCCACCCCAAACTTTGGTTTCTTGCACCCATTCTAAGATTACATGCTCTCCTAATCCTAAGATCGGGTTAACATGGTCTTCCAGATTTTTGGGCTTATAACATTAGGTTATCAAGAATTAACAGGTTAATAGGCTCAATGGGGCTACCTAAGGAACATGCATTAGGAATTGGTTATTTTTAGGCTAAGTAGCTATTTACAAAGAAAATGCCTAAATCATCTGAAGCAAACACATAATCATGCAAACCAAAAAGAGATTCAAGCAAATTCAGGAAAGTGCAACTTGAAAAGTGATTTTCACACAGTCAAAAACATGTTGGAGGCTCAAAAACCTCACCTGGACATTTATGCAAATTGTTTGAAAGAGATACTATCCCCAGTGTGTGCTTCCTATCACCCCAAACTTATCATAAATCATGCCATCATAACAAAATCTCAAAGTTTAGTTTTCAATCATATGGGGATCATTTTTCAAAAAAATTTCAAGTCTTAGGGGGAAACAGTCAACACTAACATGCAATCCATCTATGCAAATTCAATAAAATCCAATAAACTTGCCAACACAAGACTCAAACACAACTCCTGAGCTTCTCAAATTATTCAGGAGCATTATTGACAATAAAACAGAAATAAAATAAGGAAAAGAAAATTAAAAAAGAGGAAAGGTAAAGAAAACTCATTGGAGTGGCGGTTCCACCAGGATCCCACTGCCTGTAACATAAGTCCCACATGGTAGCCAAAGGACTGAAATTCATTCCAAGCCTCCCTAACTTGCAGCTTTGATGCGGAGGTGAGCGTTTGACAATTACAGTGACCTCGCCCAGTGCGGCGAACTTCTCACTACCTCTGGGGTCACAGATGACCTCCTTCTCAATAAAATCTCCCCAATAGAAGTGGGGCTTAACCTCTTGGACCGGCCATGGTGCCAAATCCAAGGGTGCAACATCCATCACTGGTGGCTCCTCAGGGGGAGGTGGCAAACAGTTAGTTGGGGTTAATGGTGCTGCTTCAACTTCTGCAAGGTTTTCATCCTCTGCACTACCGGATTCATCACTTGTTAAACCTGCAGAAATCTCATCACACACCACAGAAAGGTTAGAGTTAGTACAGTTAGTAAATATATTACAATAAACTAAATCAGAAAGCGGCTGAATGTCTGGAAGTTGCTTGAGCTCTATGGAGGGTGGCTGTTCAATGGATGGTATATTTGGAACTTGGTGAACAAAAAAGCATCACTCTCACTATCACCCTGCAAAATAGAGTCAAGAAACCCAGCACAAACATCACACGGGTTAGTGTCAGTACAATTAGTACATGTAGTAAAAGAAACTGAGTTAGTAAAGGTCTGATTGTCTGGACTTTCTGCACACGGTTCATCCACCCCATCACTCTCAACACATGCATCTGATTCCACAGGTTCTTCATTATCCTCAAGCACGGTGGAGCAGATGTCCTCTTGATCCTCCTGATCCTCATTTTCTTTGTTTCCTTTCAAGTATAAACCTGCATAACAGTGTATACACAAAGCAACAAGATACCATCACAATAACAATCATTAGAATCGGGGATTCAACACATAATTCATCATCAGCGAAATATCATCATCAGAATTATCATCAAAAGTATTTTCAGGAATAACCATATGTGAATCCTTATGTTCCTCAAGGGGCTGTGGAGTTAGCATTGCAGTCGAGTTGGCGGTAACTTGATCAATTAGAGCCCACAACTTTTGAGATTCAGCTTGGTCCCTCTGTTGGGCTTCAAGATTACTTGCCTCCATTGCCTCCATCCTCTGTTGAAATTCAAGATTGTATGCCATCCGTTGATTGTTCTCTTCCATTTGTTGTATCATAGAAGCAATCTCATCTAGGCTGCCTTGATCTCTAACCTGTTGGCTAGGATAAGCATTCATTCCAGTCATATCAAAACCATTGCTATACTCATAATTTCCAGCAAAATCAGGATAATACATGCAAGGTGGTGGTTCATGATAAACACTAGGCAAATACCCATACATGTAATTATCCATGGGGGAAAATAAAATTTACAGACCAGACAAAGCAGACAAAACTAATTAGCAAAGCAAAAAGTTTTTTTTTTTTCAAAAATTATTTTCTGCTAATAACAACAAACCAGAGTCCCCGGCAACGGCGCCAATTTTTGAACGCGCTGTCGCCACGCGCCAAAAAGAACGAACGATTATAAAATAATGCAGTATAGTGCGACCACTCGGATCGTCTCTCAAGGACTCTTTAGTGTTGTTATTATTAACAGAAAAAGTTAGAAAAAGTTAGAACTGGGGGTTTTGAGATTTGAAACTAAATTAAGAAAACAAAATAATGAAAACCAAGTAGTTAAAGAGAATAACAAATAAACAAAAGACGATTAACCTATGATGAGTGTGATTCCAAATCATATTTGTCTATCATTTTGCATGCATTTTCATGTAGTTTAGGCATATTTTTAATTAGATTTTAGGTTAATTTTCCTTTGGAACGGGTAAGGCGGTTTTCGTGTGTTGTTTTGCAGATATCAAGGGTAAATTGCTCAAGATCAACCATGATGAAGTTTGGATGAAGATGGAGCTTTTAAACTGAAGAAAATGAGCCAAACAGAGCCCATCACGGCCTAGCCGTGATGCCCATCACGGCCATGATCGAGCAAAACTGAAAAAGAAGAAAGGCTGAAGTCAGAGTCTGTCACGGCCTGGCCGTGATAGCCATCACGGCCGTGACCCAAAACCACCACAAGTCAGAGCACATCACGGCCTAGCCGTGAAATTCTTCACGGGCCATGATGCTGAGGGCTCGCGTCGTGAGACATATCTCGCGTCGCGAGAATTTGAATTTTCCAGAATTGGCAGAGGCAGAGACCGTCACGGCCTGGCCGTGATGGCCATCACGGCCGTGACGCGCATTACTTGGACCTGAAGAAACCGAAATAGATCAGATTTTGAGTTGGTTTGGGACTCTAACTTCTCCATTTCTATAAATATGGACCAAGGCATCAGAAACAGAGGAGATAACACATTAGGGGCTACTACTCTAGGCTTAGATCTCTCTTCTCTTCTCTTCTCTTCTCTTCTCTGATTTTTGTATTTTCATGCTATTTGTAATCATGCTTGTCATCTCCATGGCAAGACGTGAGTAGTAGCATAGTTTCTAGGGATTAGGGCTCTGCCCAAGTTTGTTTATGATGTAAATTTGATGTAAACTCTTTGTTAATTACGATTTGCTTTAGATCTGATTTCTAGTGTGTTATTCACTCATAAATTTGGCAAACCGTTATTTGCGTGACATAGACGTTCTAAGGAGGAACCTAGCGGTGAACTTAGGATTTCTAGGGTGTTTCACTCGTAAAGCCCGGCAGCCACTAGTTTGTGAGATGTGGATGATCTAAGGAGGAACATAGCGGTGAACTTAGGTTATTTGCATGACTTAGACATTATAAGGAGGAACCTAACGGTGAACTTAGGTGTCGGACCTATAGAAGTCAGACTTGGGACTGAAATCACGAGAGTTAGAAGCCGTCCCTCGAGGAGCAACGAGTTGTCACGGAACGCAAAGGGTCCAATCTGGGATCGACTACCACGAAAGTAGGGGTCGGGTCAATTGGGCACGGCTTTTGTAACCCGAGAGGGAGCTTAAGCTATCAGAGGATAAACTCGCCTTCAAGGTAATTTCGGTAATCAACAAAGGTAAATCAGATTAGCAACATAAACAACCTCAAAGGTAACCCAAATCCCTAGGAATCCATTTAAATCGAAAACCCCAAAAATATTTGTTTTCTGTTTGTTTATCATTTAAATTCAAATTCAAAAACCCTTTTTACAAAACCCTTTCATACAGTTCAGATTCAATCGATTCGAAGTTAATTGTGATTCGGGAACACAGTCTCTGTGGGTTCGATATCTTTTATTACTTGACGGCAGTCCGGTACACTTGCCGGAATCGCACGCGCGGCGGCGCGACACAATCAAGTTTTTGGCGCCGTTGCCGGGGACTGTGCCTTTTCGAATTTCAATTAGTTTTTAAATTGATTTTCTGGACCCTTTTCTTTTTATTTGATTTTTGTTTCTGAAATTAAAAAAAAAATCAAAAACATTCTTTTCCTTCTATTGTATCCATCTCTCTGTGTGTTATATGCAAAGATCTCTAAGTCTTGGGAGCCTTAGTGAGATTGATCCGGAGATCGAGAGGACCTTCCACAGACGTAGAAGACTACAAAGAGAGGGAGAAAGGTTGAGTCCCGTTCCACTCATGGTGAATCAACCGGATACAAAGCCTTTGAAGGACTACGCAGCCCCAAATGCGAGAGGCTTGCGAACTGGGATTGCAAGGCTAGAGATTGAGGCGGAGAACTACACCATACCGCCTATGCTAATCAACATGATTAGGCAACATCAATTCGGAGGATTGCCTTCGGAGGACCCGACCGATCATATAGAAACATTCTTAGAGTTCACCGACGCAATCCGGATTCATGGAGCCTCAGTCGATGTTGTGCGTTTGAGACTGTTCCCCTCATCTCTCACTGGAAAGGCGAAGGCCTGGCTTAAGCAAATTCCCGCTAACACTTTGACCACCTGGGACCAATTGGAGCAGGCGTTCTTGGAGAAATTCTTCCCTCCATCCAAGACTGCCTACATAAGAACCCAGATCACCGGCTTCTTCCAGAAAGACGGAGAATCATTATCGGAAGCTTGGGATCGATACAAGGGACTGCTGGAGTCGTGCCCACATCACGGACTCGAGAGGTGGTTAATAGTGCACACCTTCTATAACGGATTAGACTACTCTTCGAAGGTGTCACTAGATTCTGCAGTCGGTGGAGCGTTTATGAATAGGCCTCTCACTGAGGCATTCAACATCATCGAGAATGTCGCCACCAACTACCACCAATGGGGATCCGAAAGAGGTAATAACCCGAACAAGATTTCGGGGGGTAAGTTTGAGGTAAATAGCACATATCTTATTATGTCAAAGATAGACTCACTTAATAAACGTTTTGATCGGCTGGAAAGAGCTAATGTGAGTGCATTAGGTGCTACTAACCTTGTTTGCGAGATTTGTGGAATGCGGGGACATGACATGATGGGATGCCCACATGGATCCTAAGGCCGGGTGAGCAAGTGAACTCTTGTAACAACTACTATGATACGAACCCGAAGCTGCCCAACTATGCTCCCCCAAATCCCTACAACCAAAAGAAGAAACAACCCTTACCTCTCCTACGGCAACTACAAAGCAACACGCTTAATCATGAGCTCCAAGAGGGTCAAGGTAATAAGAGAGAAAGACAGGGGTACCCTCAGGTACAAAGATCTAAACTCGAGACTTTATTTGAAAGTTTTGTCGAAACTCAGACAAAACAGAATGAGGAGTTTAGACAACAAGGAAGGGCAGTGAGTGAGGCAATAAAGGATCTAGCATCTAAGGTAGACAACTTAGCAACTCATAACAAGATGCTAGAAACCCAGATTGCCCAACAAGCCAGCACGTATTCGAGACCTAAGGGTGCATTCCCGGGGCAACCCGAAGCAAATCCCAATGAGCATTGCAATGTCATACACTTGAGGGATAATAAGCTTGGGGTGGGGGTAGCTGAAATGGAGGTGGAACCGGAGGAGGACACGAGCGAAAAAGAAGAGCCAGAACTGAAATATGTCCCTCCACCACCGTACCAACCCCCGATACCTTTCCCACAAAGGTTGGTCAGGAAAAAGCAAGTAGATGTAGAGACTAAAATGCCTACTAAACTGAAAGACCCAGGTAGTTTCTCCATCGCTTGCTCGATTGAACAAGTGCGAATTGACCAAGCCTTATGTGACTTAGGGGCTAGCACGAGCTTGATGTCCCTCACTATCATGGAAAGGTTGGGAAGCAAAGAGTTGAGACCATTCAAATTCCCCTTACAATTTGCGGATGGATCAACTAGGACTCCTCTAGGCATACTAGAGAATGTTCCTGTAAAGGTAGGGAAAATTCTCATCCCTACCGACTTCCTGGTATTGGACATGAAAGGGAATTCTAAATTCCCCATCATTTTAGGAAGGCCATTCTTGGCAACCGCTGGAGCATTAATAGACGTAAGGAATGGCAAACTCTCTCTAAATGTAGAGGAAGGTAGGGTAAATTTTCAGTTGACTAACTCTTGTAACAACCCTCCTTTTGAGAGCCATATGTGCAGAATTGATGTAACGTCTCCAGCGGTAGAGAAAGAACTTAGCATGGAAGCAACCCCAAAGATATGCATGGTTGAAGATACACCCAGTGGTGAAGTTGGAGTTGCTGTCCATGCGGAAACAAAACTTCCGCTGGGAGGAAGGAAGGCTAGGAAGCTCCGAGAGAAAAGAGCGAAGCGGAAGCATTATTGGCCGTATGAGCAGAAACGGCTATTTGAAGGAGCTCCATGGAAGAGAAGTGTGCCTGCACTTCTACGCCCAGCCGACCCCGGTTGACTGAAGGAAGTTTGGTCAAGCTTAAGACCATAAATAAGCGCTTCTTGGGAGGCAACCCAAGTTTTTCTTTCCCTTTTTCCTTTTGTTTTTGATTTAACCTCTTGAATAATTTGAGAAGATCAAGAGGCAAAAATATCATTAATAGGTTTGTCTAGTGTTTTCAGGTTGAGAAAGAGAAGAAGAGCATAAAAAAGATAAAGTCAGAGGCCATCACGCCCTGGCCGTGACAGTGGTCACGGCCGTGATGAAATAAACAAGAGCACAGAAAGGAACACGGCCTAGCCGTGACAACCATCACGGGCGTGATGAGTAGGATGCCAAGGTCAGAGAGCATCACGGCCCAGCCGTGATGTAGATCACGGCCGTGACAGGGCAACTCCTGAGGACCAGAAACGATCACGGCCTGCCCGTGATAAGACTCACGGCCGTGATGAAATTTCTACCCAAGTTTTGACTGGAATGTGAAACCAACGCCCGCTACCGACTCGGTAAGTTGTTCCATTTTTCTCCTCTCTCCGACTTGATTATTTACATTGGAGACAATGTAAGTAATCAAGCTTGGGGTAGGGGTATTTATTTTTGCATTTGCATTGTTGCATTCATATTGCATTCTCATAGGCATGGATTGGTATGATCACATTCTTTAGATTGCCTCTCACTTAGAACATGCATCCGATTGTGAGAACTTGGAGCCAAATGAATTGAGATAGTAAATTTTGAACCCAATTTTTCATTATTCTTGTGATATGGCTGAAAATGAAATTTCTTGAGATAGTCAATTGATAGTTGATAATTAGCATGTGGTTCCTTAAACTTGTGTTCCTCACTGATTTTTGAACTACTAAATGTAAGATTTTGAGCCAAAAGGGGGTATTCACTAAATCTACCCCATTTCTTGTGATAGAGTGATTTAATTCCTCATAGACTGTATTTTCTAGAACTTGACTTGAAACTATTTCAAAACTTAAAAATTTCTGAAAACATTTTTGGAAATGATTGAGGCACTAGGTATTTTTCCGGCCTCCCGAGCTTTGAATGATAAATGCTACCCCTTAGTTGCCCAATTTTGAGCCTAAAGAAAAAAAAAATACTTTTCTTGGTACCATGAATTAATTTGATAAATAATGCTTGGTATGACACCTTTTAAAGTATTACAAAAAGGGCAAAATGGTAGTTGGAAAAAGAATGGGATGAAAATATTTCTCTTGAGCTATAAATCTCCCCTTCTCCAAACAAATAAAAATGAAATAAACAGAAAAAAAAATGGAGAAGGGGATGACAAAGAAAGTGAGAAATGAAAAGAAAAAAAAAGAAGAAAGGTGGAAAAAGTAAATCAAAGCCCTCAAAAGGTATTTTAAAAGGTGTCATACTTTGTAATGTTTGATAATCTGTCTAGCCTTCTTGAAATTCCCTTTCTTTGATTTTCCCACCTAATAATAAATCCCATGGCCACATTACAACCAAAGGAAAAGACCTCTTGATTCTTAAGTGTTTTCATTAATAAAGTGGAGATTTGGTTAATAGTCAAGCCTATGGTAAAATACTTTCCTTGAGGAAATGGAGTGAATTGTCATAAACCCTAAAACACTTGAGTGAGGTGAGATGAGTGCCCAAATCAGTGAGGATATGAACTTGAAGAACCTAAGCTTCTAATTGGACTTGAACTTGATTATCTCTTGAGTGCTTATTAAAAATGCCTATTACTTGGATTAGCTTCTAGGGTTCTTGGTTCACTATCCATGCTTTGAATGATTTATATCTTATGGCCTGAGTAATTGTTTGAGGACAAGCAAAGTTTTAAGCTTGGGGTGATTTGATGAGTGTGATTCCACATCATCTTTGTCTATCATTTTGCATGCATTTTCATGTAGTTTAGGCATATTTTTAATTAGATTTTAGGTTAATTTTCCTTTGGAACGGGTAAGGCGGTTTTCGTGTGTTGTTTTGCAGATATCAAGGGTAAATTGCTCAAGATCAACCATGATGAAGTTTGGATGAAGATGGAGCTTTTAAACTGAAGAAAATGAGCCAAACAGAGCCCATCACGGCCTAGCCGTGATGCCCATCACGGCCATGATCGAGCAAAACTGAAAAAGAAGAAAGGCTGAAGTCAGAGTCTGTCACGGCCTGGCCGTGATAGCCATCACGGCCATGACCCAAAACCACCACAAGTCAGAGCACATCACGGCCTAGCCGTGAAATTCTTCACGGGCCATGATGCCGAGGGCTCGCGTCGCGAGACATATCTCGCGTCGCGAGAATTTGAATTTTCCAGAATTGGCAGAGGCAGAGACCGTCACGGCCTGGCCGTGATGGCCATCACGGCCGTGACGCGCATTACTTGGACCTGAAGAAATCGAAATAGATCAGATTTTGAGTTGGTTTGGGACTCTAACTTCTCCATTTCTATAAATATGGACCAAGGCATCAGAAACAGAGGAGATAACACATTAGGGGCTACTACTCTAGGCTTAGATCTCTCTTCTCTTCTCTTCTCTTCTCTTCTCTGATTTTTGTATTTTCATGCTATTTGTAATCATGCTTGTCATCTCCATGGCAAGACGTGAGTAGTAGCATAGTTTCTAGGGATTAGGGCTCTGCCCAAGTTTGTTTATGATGTAAATTTGATGTAAACTCTTTGTTAATTACGATTTGCTTTAGATCTGATTTCTGGTGTGTTATTCACTCATAAATTTCGGCAACCGTTATTTGCGTGACATAGACGTTCTAAGGAGGAACCTAGCGGTGAACTTAGGATTTCTAGGGTGTTTCACTCGTAAAGCCCAGCAGCCACTAGTTTGTGAGATGTGGATGATCTAAGGAGGAACATAGCGGTGAACTTAGGTTATTTGCATGACTTAGACATTATAAGGAGGAACCTAGCGGTGAACTTAGGTGTCGGACCTATAGAAGTCAGACTTGGGACTGAAATCACGAGAGTTAGAAGCCGTCCCTCGAGGAGCAACGAGTTGTCACGGAACGTAAAGGGTCCAATCTGGGATCGACTACCACGAAAGTAGGGGTCGGGTCAATTGGGCACGGCTTTTGTAACCCGAGAGGGAGCTTAAGCTATCAGAGGATAAACTCGCCTTCAAGGCAATTTCGGTAATCAACAAAGGTAAATCAGATTAGCAACATAAACAACCTCAAAGGTAACCCAAATCCCTAGGAATCCATTTAAATCGAAAACCCCAAAAACATTTGTTTTCTGTTTGTTTATCATTTAAATTCAAATTCAAAAACCCTTTTTACAAAACCCTTTCATACAGTTCAGATTCAATCGATTCGAAGTTAATGGTGATTCGGGAACACAGTCTCTGTGGGTTCGATATCTTTTATTACTTGACGGCAGTCCGGTACACTTGCCGGAATCGCACGCGCGCGCCGCCTCCGCGGCGCGACACAATCAACCTACTGTTCTCGGTTTCCCACTATCATTGGTTCATGCAAATCCTAAGCAGCTACTAATCCCCTCCCGGTTGTAGCAACAATTAACAAACGAAAACCGCTACTACAGATGTATGTTCCTATTCCCGAAATAACAAACGGGGTTAAGCCCTCATGAACAAACGAACATGAATGAACACACGCGAAATAACAAACGCGATTATATATAGGAACATAGCATCACCGAAATGAAACAATACCACACTATATATTACTGAAATAAAAAACAGAAACATACAGCACGGCATTGAAAAGAGAAAAGCAACTAAACATGGAATACAGAACCTCAAGTGTTAACAGAAACCAATTACAGTAGATTAATCTAGGAGACTAGTTCTCCATTACAAAAGAAAACAATAAACTAAGAGGAAAACAAAAGACTAATAAGCTCAGAAACTAGCCAAAACTGGCTAATTCTGACCCGTTCCCTTCAGTTCTGCCTAAGACTACTTATATACATGTTTCTGGAATCCAAGTCCTCGCGAGGCGAATTATGCGAAAGGTATGCAACTCTTGGTCTTCTCGCGAGGCGAGCATATCTTCGCGAGGCGAACTCTTGAAATTCTCAACTGTAACGCCCGTGACCTTCAACATGCCCAAACCGTGATGGCTTCTGACTTTCAAGTATTCGCGAGGCGAAGGAATTCTCGCGAGGCGAACGCTTCAACTTCAAAACTGCCACGGCCGTGATCTTCAACACGGGTAAACCGTGATCGTCTCTGACTTTTCAGGCTTGCATGACTCGCGGGGCGAGAGATCCTTCGCGGGGCGAGTGGCTCCAGATTTATTTTATTTTATTTTATTAACCTGAAAAACAGAAAATATAATAAGTATTTTATTTAACTCTAAATCAACTAAATTAACTTAAAAACAATTTACAGACTCAAAATATTACTTAAGGACAATCAAGTCTAATTTGGGTGAAAATGATATAAAATTAGCACAAAGCCATGGTCTTTACTAGTTATAAAACCAGTCAAACAGAGGCTCATCAAACCCTTTATTTTTATTCCATCTAACCATGGCCACATCTTCTAAGGTGTCGTCTTCAGTACCTCATGCTACAGTCGTGCCTCCTAGGACACTGGTTCAAGACCCATTTTTGGAGAAATCCGAGTTATGGCAAGAATCCAAGGTAATTTACCCTATTCTTGATCCTGCTATTGCTTTAAGTCCTCCTGATGCATTTTTGGGTCCTATTGTGGCCAACAATGAAATTTCTGAGGGTTTACGCAATTCCTTTCCTTCCGCTAGCGTAAATGAGGCTATTCTATCTTCTTTTACTCCTATTCCCATTCACATGTTCAAGAAGAGTAATAGGATTTTCAGAATGCCTCCTGCTACTCGGTTTGATGCCTACATTAGTTGGCTGGACCGAGTTCAAACTGAAAAACACAGTGTATGGGAAAAAGCTGGAATCTTTGAATTCATTCAACTTTCTCGTCATGTTAAACTGGTAGACTTCTCTTTAATAGGAGCATCAGTTTTCTTTTGGAACAAAACAACAAATAATTTTCATTTTCCTTATGGAATGATGGGTCCGACTTTATTTGATATGTCGGCTATTACTGGCCTTCGTCCAGATGGTCCCACCATGCATACTGAAGTAGAAATTGAAAATCAAATTGATGTTTACGTGCCGAAGTGTTCTTTTTCTAAATACATAGCAGATTTTAGAGGTGAAGCTCATGATCCTGTGACGGATACTGAGCATGTAGCCTTCTTGTTTCTTTGGCTATGTGCTTACGTTTTTTGTAGCAAATCTGCTTCTTTGGTCGCTTCATATGTCCCTCTAGCCAATCTGTTGTCATCTGGTAAAAGAGTAGCATTAGGACAATGTGTCTTAGCCAATCTTTATGATAGCATGAGCATGCTAGTTGACACCGTCAAATCTAAAAGAAAACCAATATAGGAGGGCCCTTTGGCTTCTCCAATTATGGTTAAATGCAGTTTTGGAGCGTCAATTTTCATATAAAGCTCCCGCAGATTTGACAATCGACACGTATGGCTCCTATCTCTCGTTATGTGTCCGCGAGTCTTTGTGAGAGATGAGACTGCGAACTTCAAATTTTATTTTAAAATTCTTCATTCGCTTTCATATTCATCCCCAAAGATCAACTTCTCTCCCTTTTCCGACCGGAAATACGGTCCAACATGGTTTACACAATCGAGCACCACCATCTCTAAATCCAACAAATCCATTTGGACCAAATTTCTTTGTCGGAAAATTCTTTTTGTTGATGGTCCTGGCTTTAAAACTCATAGAGCCTATCTCCATTTACCCAACATTGTTGCTTGTCGACTTGGCTTCACGCCAAGCTATTCTCGCTCCCCTATTCGCCGATCTTGACGAGAATTTCATTGGTATCAAAGTCCCAACGTATGAGCATATTGTTGCCATTAGTGAGGAAGACAAAGTTCGCGGGACTTTCTTACAACCCGTTTCATTTTCGGTCTTCCACGGAGTCACTCAAAGCTTCCTTTGATCGGTGGGATGAATACTACTCCAGCCATCATCCGAATTTCTGAGACTTGCTTGAGTTGTATTGAAGACACCGCGGTAACACCGATGATTCTCTTGTGCAGAACAGGATCCAAGAACCAAAACTCGAGGTGAACTTCAGAAAGAAATTCAAGCCTTTGAGAAATTTTATAAAATTAAGTGGAATCCCAAGCTACCATTTGATATGGTTCGTCATGTCAATAGTGTTTTGGCTGAAGCCAAAAGGAAGCATAATAATAAGGAATCTGAGAGGCTTGCCATGTATAGGAATATTCCCAATATGACCAGGGAATATTTTGACAGTTTGAAAGCTCCTTTTCCTAAGCCAGTGCCTATTCCTTGTTCCCCTTTTGGTTTAGCTGATTCACACCCAGGAAAACCGTCGAAAGGAGGTAACTTTTTCTTTTTGGACAGCGTGAGTGCTTACGTTGACCCTTTTGAAAAACCAAATCCAGGTACCTTCGCTCGTCGGTTTCTTCAACCTGATGACGACTTTGAATTCTATTCGAGAATTCTAACTTGTAACTCAGGTATTCATTTGTCAAATCACTTATTTCGCTTTTCTTTTCGGCTGACAATCAACTTATTTTCATTGCTATTGACAGCTATTCCTCTTGACAAACCCCTCCCTGGCAAGTCTAAGTCTGACGTACTTTCGGGAGAAGCTTCCGAAGATGATAATGAACCTGTTATCCCCTTGGTCAAGAAGAGCTCTCGGTCAGCCAAAGCTTATGTTTCTGATCCTCAGTCAAAAGGATCCAGAAAAAGAAAAGAGAAAATGGCTTCTTCTAGTCCTCTCTCCAAGAAATCAAAATCTGTCAAAGGTTTTGCCATGGTGACAGCATCTGATGCCGCCAAAGTCTCTACTGGCTCTAAAACTCGGGAGGTTATGACTAGTTCTTCCAACACTTCGACCTCCAACCAATCCGAGGTAACAATTTTACGTTAGTCTGTCAAGTTACATCCTTTTGCTCACATGCTTGCTATTCTTGACAGAAAAACAAAACTGTCGAGACCCTTCTGGTTTCTTAGAAGGCTAATGTTGATGTTGACTTGATGTCTTCAGACTCTAATCTGGTATTTCCACTGACTCCCTCTTTTTTTCTTTTTCTTTTTTTAAATGTATACTTTCTTACTTATTTCTCATGTCAGGAAAAATCTCCCCAGTTTGATGACTCAATGACCATTCAGGAGATTATCACGACTGTCGAGCCTATAAATGTATATGATTCAGAACTACATATTGACCAAACTTTAGGAGGTATCTCTGTTAGTACTAAGAGTTTGACAATTGAATTGCAGGTTCCTGATTCTCATCAGGGAATGCCTTCGAGCCCTCATCATCTGACTTCAATCACCCCAATTTCAGCAGCTGATGATCCAAAGAGGGAACTACTGTTGTGATTGAGATTCCGGATGAAGATATTGACATGGAGGCCCTGTTGGCTGAAACAACTCCTTCCCTTCCTTCTCCACCTGCTATCAAACCTCCTACCATGAAGTCTCCTGATCCCAAACCGGCTCTACATTTTAACACGTGGATTAATATGCTGTCGGAAGTAAGCCGGAAAGAGTCATCCTTTTCTACCACTTCATCGACTCAACATGATTCCAGCGACTCTTTAGTTACTACTCTCATGCATGATCTTCAAGCTCTTCTGGTCAATCCTTTTGATAAGCTTCTGTCTGATATCAAGATTCAAAAAGAATTATCTCGACTTGTCAAGGAGATCACTCCTCTTCATTCTAATCTTCCTCTGTCGAGCCGTTCACTTTTTTATCTCTATTCAGACATTTTGGGAACGGCTCTCCAATAAATTAGAAAGGATGACTTCTGTCATTCCTTCTTACGAAGAGGAAGAAAAAATCAAGGATGATCTCTTAGCTCAGTTCCAAAATCTTGAATCATCTAAACAAAAAGAACTTGACCTTATTTCCATCGGGATTCAAACTAAGGAGAGTTTACTGGAGTACCGGAAGAAGCTGTCGGTCGAGATTGAATTGACGGACCAAAAGTGTGCTAAATTTGACAAAGCTTTGGGAAAGAGCAAAGACAGAGTCAAAGCTATTGATGATGAATCTGTCCGTCTTGGTCAACAAGCGGAAAGTGTAGTCAGCAAACTCCGTGCATTGCAGCCCGACTATGAAGCAGCTACTGCTGACAAAACTAATCTTTCCCTTGCATGGGATCAATTATCTTCTTTTTAGGTCAACAATAACAGTTGTAATTCTTGTTCTCGTCGACCATTTAACCTGGTCAATTTTTACGGTCCTTTGTAATTAATAATCGCTTCCTTTCTTGCACGTTTATTTATTACTGGATTTGACTGCATATTTCCAACTAACTTCGTAATTCATGCTTTATCAAATCATCATAAATGTCATGGTAAGTTTCGAGACTTTGGTAAACCACATCACAATAAATGCCTTTTGTGTTCAACTATAAATAACGAGGTCTATAAATCTCAGATTTCACAGTTGAATTTTCACATACCATGCATTCCTCTACAACAGGCCTCTACCTATTCCTCTTTCTTCCTCCACGAGAATCTGACCTTGTCTGTATTAAGTTTTCAAACCAAGGTGTTTGTCTTAATGGTCACATACTCCATGAAGGTCAATAACCAATGTAAAATCCATAACTGGCCTCACTACATATCCGGGGAGAAGCAGATCTTGATACAGAACGAGTGTACCTCGTCTAGTTCCATCATCTTCATCTGGAAGAGTTTGGTGTTATCTACCGTAGCAACAACCACCTTCTGAATGAAATGATGGTGACATCTGCTCGTGCTTTATCCCCCTTTTGGAGCCTCCTTGACAAATGAGGCAATCGAAATCTCGTGGAAATGAAGCCTCAACAAATTTAGCTGCACCTCTCTGCTGTTGTATGAAACTAAAATATTATTAGCGCACTGTCCTGTATTTTAGGATCAGACTAGCTTTAATTGACAACTTGATTTCTATCATCAAATGACAATATTTCATTGTATCGTCAATTTAATGAATATACTTATTTTCTTTATTCGTCAATTTGTACTTCTAACATCGTCGGTTTGTATTCCTTCAAATACTTGCCATTAATTGACTTAATTGTCGAGCCAGTATTAATATTGACAAGTGCGTAAGCATTTCCAGAAAATATTCTGTCAACTCTAAATGGTCCTTCCCATTTAGGTGACCATTTCCCGTATTCTTGACAACTTTTATCCATGGGCAATATGACTTTCCAGACTAAATCATCTACCTTGAATGCTTTGAACTTAACTCGACTATCATAAAATCTGGCAATTCTTTCTTTTTGCCGAATCAAATTCTCCAACGCAATCAATCTGTCATCACTTAATTCATTCAATTCGTCCAGCATTGCATCCCAATACTGGTCAGTAGGCAGGTCATTTTGCCTTTGAATGCGAGTGGATTGGAGATTGATTTCAACAGGTAATACAGGATCGTGTCCATAAGTTAGACGATATGGCGAAGTTCCTGTTGACTGTCTGGGTGAATTTCTATATGCCCATAACACTTGATCAAGGGTATTATGCCAATTTTTAGGTTGTCGGCCCACATGCTTTTTAATAAGATTAATAATGATCTTATTTATGGCCTCAACTTGGCCATTTGCTTGTGCATAATATGGCGTAGATGTGAGCATTTTTATATGCCTAGAACTGGCATACTCCACGACTTTCTTTCCGACAAACATTGACCCTTGATCCGTTGTCAGAGTTTGGGGTATGCCAAACCGACAGATAATGTGGTTTTCAATGAAATCAATTACTTCTTGTTGGGTGACTGTTTTAAGACAGATTGCCTCTTCCCATTTGGTAAAGTAATCAACTCCAACCAAAATGAATTGATGTCCTTTCGACGAAGCAGGATGTATCTGACCAATCAAATCTAGAGCCCATCCTCTGAATGGCCAAGGCTTGACAATAGAATGTAATTCGCTAGCCGGTACGTTTTGTATGCGACCGTGCTTCTGACACTCTTCACAAGACCTGGCAAATAAAATGCAATCTTTAACCATAGTTGGCCAGTAATATAAACTTCTTCGTAGGATCCATTTCATTTTATCACCTGCCTGATGGGCTCCACATATACCCTCATGGACTTCTGAGAGAGCCAAATAAGCATCTTGCTTACTCAGGCACTTGTGTAGAGTTCCGTCAATGATTTTCTCAGATAACAGTCCTCCTTGCATTGTGTAATTCAATGCCTTGTACTTTGTTTTTCTATCCACACTCTGACTTGGATTTTCCAAATACTCGATTATTGGCAACCTCCAGTCATTAGGTAGAATTACATCATTAACTAAAATATCTCTTTCTTCTAATGGATACAGCAATTCTCTGATTTCTATTAGTGTCGACAGAGTCTTTTGAGATATTTTATATCCTGAGGCTATCTGAGCCAACTCATTAGCCTCTTGATTTAAATTTCTCGGAATGTATTGAACAATTACGTCATCAAATTTTTTCATCAACTTGTTAGCTACGATACAATATTTTGACAAATTGTAACTAACGCATTTGTATTCTTGTGTGAGTTGTTTGATGACTAATTGAGAATCTCCAAAAATATGCACATTTCGTGCTCTTAATTCTATCAATATTTCCAATCCGACAATCAAAGCCTCATACTCGGCTTCATTGTTGGAACATGGATATTTAAGTTCAAACATGAACTTTGTAGGAACTCCTTGTGGGGTCACAATAAGGATTCCTATGCCACTTCCTCCTTGATGTCTTGATCCGTCAAAATAGAGTTTCCAAGGTAGTAGACTGACAATATTTATTTCTGGCACATCCAGTCCTGGATGGTCTACCAGAAAGTCAGCTATTGCCTGTCCTTTGACAGCTTTAGCTGGCACGTATTGTAAAGAATATTCTGATAAAGCAATGGTCCATTTGCCAATTCGTCCATTAAGGATTGGTTTCGACAACATATACTTTATTACATCAGTCTTGGAAATAACTAATACATGACATGGCATCATATAATATTTGAGTTTTGTACAAGAAAAATATAATGTTAGACATAACTTCTCTATTGCACTATATCTTCCTTCAGCATCATTTAGGTCTCTACTTAGATAATATATAGCCCTTTCAACATTGTCATCGTCATCCCGGGCTAATAAACATCCTATAGTGTCCTCTGATGCTGATATGTACAACTTCAATCTGGCCGACGGGCACCGCAGCATCATGACCGGTGGACTGACTAGATACTGCTTAATCTGGTCAAAAGCCTCTTGGTGACAAGGTTCCCAAATGAAGCTTTGTTCTGATTTCAACTTGACCAGTGGTGCAAATACTATTGTCCTTCCTGACAGATTTGATATGAATCTTCTGAGAAAGTTAACCTTCCCTAAGAAGGATTGTAGCTCTTTTTTATTTGTCGGTGCGGAGGCCTCCATGATTGCTCTAGCTTTATTCCTGTCTACTTCGATTCCTTTTTTGTGAACCAGGAATCCTAAGAATTTTGCAGCCGACACTCCGAAACTACACTTCTCTGGGTTCATTTTTAGATTATGCTTTCTCATCCTGTCAAATCCTTGCCTCAGATGCTCCAAATGGTCATCTTTGCTCTTGGACTTGACGACCACATCATCAATATATACTTCTACAAATTTTCCAATAACATCATGGAAAATTGTATTCATTGCTCGTTGATAGGTGGCTCCTGCATTCTTTAAACCGAAAGACATGACGACCCATTCATATGTCCCAATTGCTCCTGGACATTTGAAGGCGGTCTTTGACACATCTTCTTCGGCTATAAAGATTTGATTATATCCTGCATGGCCATCCATACAACTTAAAATCTCATTTCCTCGATCTTTGAGTCGACAAGCATATCGGCTATAGGCATCGGATATTCATCTTTAGGGGTAGCCATATTCAAATTTCTGAAATCTATGCATACCCTCATTTTTCCATTCTTTTAATAACGAGGACTACATTAGAGAGCCATTCGACATACCCGGTTGTTCGTATGAACTTGGCTTTAAGCGAGTCTTTGTACTTCCTCTTTGATTTTATGTACCACCTCGGAGCAAAACGGTCTCCTTGCTTGTTTAACAGGCTTGCAATCCTCCCTTAGTGGTAGGCGATGTTCAACAAGATCCCTGCTTAAACCAGGCATTTCGTCATAGTCCCATGCAAAGCAATCTTTGTATTCTGCTATTAATCCAACAAGTTTTCGTTTGTAATCCTTTGGCAGAAAAGCACTGACAAAAATGGGTCTTTTCTTTTCTTCTGACCCCAAATTTATTTCTTCCAAAGGATCTTCTACTTCCATATTTTGTTTGACTTCGGCTCCTCTCTCAAAACCCAAAGGGCCGTCGTCAATTATACAATCCGCCAATACACTTTCTTGAGTGTGTATTTCTTTGTCGGCCAGATAGGCCGACAGTCTTCTCAAGTGGGTCTCAATACTCATTGTCAGATTCTGGCCGGGTCTTGTCGGCCTTGTCTTGTATTGTAACTCCAAACTGGCTAAAAAGGCTTGCTTCCAACGTATCCTTGTTGATAACCCCTTCAATGGTAGTTATTGGCTTCACATTCGGAGAATACACCCGGAAATCAATATGTGCTTGCTGAGCGTAACAAGCACTATCGTCTGCCTCCACAATCTCCACTTGATCCTGTTCATTCCACAAAATCACCTTCGATGTACCGTTGATGGAACTGCCCCTATAGAGTGGATTCAATCCCGCCAAGCTAACTGTTGTAGCTTGACTTGGCTGGAATTATGACGAACAATGTCATTCTTTCGACAGTGCCAATTTGTATGTTTAATAAAGTGACACCATCTGACGGAGATGTTTTGCCACTGAAATCAGTGACAACCATATCAGTTGGGATTAGGTCTGACTGATCCTTTCCTAATTTTTTAAACATCGCCCTAGGAATCAAGTTTACAGCAGCACCTCCGTCAATCAAGACTCTATTGGTGGGTCTTCCATCGATGATGGCCTTCACATGCAAAGGTCTTAGATGATTTTTCTGTTCATCGGTAGGTTTCTCCAACTGAGCCACGTTGTCGAATACAGTAACTAAATTCTCTTGTACAAACATCCAGTGATCACTTGGGTCTCCTGCATTGTTGACGACATCACTATCGTCGTCAGAGGGATCAAACTCAAAATATCCCTCGTATTCTGCTGGGATGAAAGAAATTAAACCTATGTTCATTCTCATTCCAGGCTCCAGTATGACTTCATTTTCTGGATCCTCATCCAGAAAAGCACCTCCGACTGTCCTGCCGTGATTTCTCTTTAAGTCACTCTCGTCATCTGACCCTGACCTATCCGACAAAGGCCGGGCAATTCCAGCGCCACAGTTATCTAACGCTTCCATGATGTCGGCCCAATCCTCATTCTGGCCGTCCATATCCATGGCTCCACTGACGTTTATGTCATCATTCGGATCATTCAATGCTTCAATGATAGCATCAAATGACAACTCTTCTTTTGTTAAATCGCATTCGGGCTTGAATGTAGTCAGTTGTTGCTCTTCTATTCTAGCCTCAACTTTCTTTTCGAGCCCTGCAACTCTCTCTACTTCACGTCACTGATTGGCCATTTGCCTTTGGGTTTTATTGGTGAGGATGCTTGTCCAAGTCTTCTTCTCTATAAAAACCTGAGATATAGGTTCGCCTTGCTTGGTCCGACTTCGAGTTTCTTCACATTAGCTTCCGTGGGGTGACTTACTATTACACTCTTCATCTTGGTATCTCGCTATCTTATCAACTTTGTTGTCGATTGTAGCAACCAAGCAACCAAAGATCTTGGGAAGGCATTTCTTTTATAATGACGCCTCCTTGTTTGGCAAGTTTCTTTTTCTGGGCTTGTCGGAGTCTCTGTAGTCTCCTCTTTTGGCTCTTGGAAATGACCAATTGAGTTGAGGGTCCTGAAAGACCAGGCCCTTCCATCTGAGCATTTTTAGCCAGTTGACCTTTTCGGTAATGTTCATTCCAAAAGGGTGGCCCTCATTCATTGCCCTTGTTTCTCCGAGCCCACGTCTGTTTTTGCAATTATGGGTACTGTGTCATGGCTGAATTCCTTACCCATTTATCCACCATTACGTTGGATGGGGGTGTCCTTGTCTTAACAGGATTAATACCGCCACCGATGAGTTACCTCTCGCCGATCCTCTCGATTGAATCAAGCCAGCCTCCCGTGATTGTGTTGTCCGGATTTTGACTGGTGTATATGTGGCCGACAATTATCTGTCTGCCTTACTGCTGATCCTCTGGTTGAATCAAGCCAACCTCCGGTATTGTGCTGTCCGGATTTTGACTGGTGTATGTGTTGCTGACGGTTGTTTGTCTGTCTATTTACAGCAGATGCAAGACTCCTGCATTAATCGTTGGATCCGGCATGGCTATTTGAATGTGAAAACCTGCTCTGGTCATCTTGTGGACGATGCGATGGTAATTTATGCCCCCTAGCTTTTCTGGCGGCTACCTCATCATAAAACGCTTCGCATCTAGGGCAAACTTTAATTATGCCCTCATCTTTCTTTCGTGTCATATATTCAATAAGTGGTTCCCCTGGCTTCGAATAAACATCAAATGGATCTGACAAATCCATTTGGATATTCTGTCCGGCCGTGATGTTGACCATGCCTACTCCCATATGGACTTGGCGGTCTGCTTTGTTAGCTTCAGGACCGAAGGGTTCTCAGATCAATCTTCATTTCCGGTCTCTTGTCCGAAAACTTCAACCTTCCGTCTGTCAAACCTTTCGAATGATATCCCTGAAATGCATACAGTCATTCGTCACATGACCAAAAGTATTATGATACTTACAATATTTCCGATCTTTAATTTCATGGGCTTTCAAGAGCCTATGATCATCTGACAATTTTAATTGCTTATCTTTAAGTAATATGTCAAATATTTGATCGGCCTTGGTCACGTCAAATGTGTATACTTTCTTATTAATGAAAGGGATTCTTTCTTTGCCCTCATGGCTTCAAAGCTTGACATATATAAGGTGGACCATTCTTTAGTTCGACATAATCTACCTCATACTCTTCAGAATCATTACTCTCTTTGTCGGATTCATTACATCCGACAAAATTAACCCTTTCCCTCTTAAGGAATCTCTTCTGCTTAAAAAATCTTTTCAGTTCTTAATTGTTCAATCCATTGAACCTTGTCCCCTAACTGGGCAAGATCTATCAAATGTTGGTTAACCAGTTTCTTCCTGATATAATAATCTAGACCACCCGCAGCAATTTTCACTATTTCTGTTTCTGGAATAGGGGTGAAACACCGACTCCTCATCTGACGGAATCGAGCTAGGTAGTCGTCAACAGATTCGTTATTCATTCTTTTAATTCCAAACAAATCTGTCAATCCTATTTTCAAGTCTCCTCTAAAGAATTGGTCATGGAAACCTCTTTCCAATTGATTCCAAGAATGGATTGAATTAGGCCTTAGAGTTGAAAACCAAGAAAAAGCATTCTTAGTTAACGAGCTGGGCAAGAACTTCATTTTTAATCCTTCCTCCAAGGCCAAGTCTCCTAATTCGATGGTATATCGAGCAATATGCTCGATTGTCGACTCTCCACTTTCTCCTGAGAATTTCGACAACTTGGGTATTTTATATCCTCGAGGCATTTCTGCCTGTTGGACCCAATCAGGAAATGCTGATGCAAAAAATGGTTGGTTAGCATAACCAATGTTAAAACCAAACCTATTTAATGCTTGTTCAACCACTTGGTTGACATTTTGATTTAAAACATTCTGACGGAACGCTCCAACAGCACCCTGGTTTAGGATCAAATCCTCATCTTCCTCTGGTCGCAGAATATGTACATTTCCACGTCTCAAAGGAATCAGACTGATGAAGCTGTTGTCGTTCATCATCTTGTTCAAATCCGTCAATTTGTGGTTCAACCTGTGGTTGATTAATCCTATTGAGATTTGCATTGAAATTTCTACCAGTATTTTGGTTTTCGCCTGGGGTTACAACACCTAAGGCTCTGTTTAGCCGACGTATTTCATTTGTCAATGCTAAACATGCATTGTTTGTGTTTTCCATCAATGGCGTAATTATTGTACTCATTTGTTGAGTAAATGTATTCACCATGTCATAGTTACTAGAATCAATCTGTTGTCGGACATTGGCTAAAGTAGCCTCCGACAGACCAACAATGCTTTGTGGGAGTTGCCTTAATGGAGAAATATATGGCCTTTCTACCGGTTGTTCTTGTCGAGAATGGGTAACTATCATGGACCCCGTTATTCCATTCGCGTGATGGAATTTGCCCCGATCGATGGCCCTGCCTGTCCAGATGTATGGGCAGCCATCGTCATTCCATTCGGATATGGTATGTAAGCAAATGGAGTATTTGGGTTGACGGTTGTTGACCCATAAGGCATCCCATATAAAGGTTGTGAGAGAGGTTGTGTAGTCCCTCTTGGATTTGAACTCACAACACTTCTTGATGACAATCCAATAGTTGATGTATTTATTTGTTGTAAGACAGGTGAAGTTGGTGACGGAAGTGTTCCTTGACCAACTTCGTCAAATCGATTAACTACTTGGGCGTAAGAAACGCCTCTTCTTATTCCTAGACCGACGTATTTCATTTGTCAATGCTAAACATGCATTGTTTGTGTTTTCCATCAATGGCGTAATTATTGTACTCATTTGTTGAGTAAATGTATTCACCATGTCATAGTTACTAGAATCAATCTGTTGTCGGACATTGGCTAAAGTAGCCTCCGACAGACCAACAATGCTTTGTGGGAGTTGCCTTAATGGAGAAATATATGGCCTTTCTACCGGTTGTTCTTGTCGAGAATGGGTAACTATCATGGACCCCGTTATTCCATTCGCGTGGATCGGGAATTTGCCCCGGCCGATGGCCCTGCCTGTCCAGATGTATGGGCAGCCATCGTCATTCCATTCGGATATGGTATGTAAGCAAATGGAGTATTTGGGTTGACGGTTGTTGACCCATAAGGCATCCCATATAAAGGTTGTGAGAGAGGTTGTGTAGTCCCTCTTGGATTTGAACTCACAACACTTCTTGATGACAATCCAATAGTTGATGTATTTATTTGTTGTAAGACAGGTGAAGTTGGTGACGGAAGTGTTCCTTGACCAACTTCGTCAAATCGATTAACTACTTGGGCGTAAGAAACGCCTCTTCTTATTCCTAGACCATTAGTACTATTTACCTCTGCATTAGTTCCACTTGCAGGAATATTGTCAACTGGTGCGATAGCATCTACTGTTGACACAGCGGCATTAGTGTCTACTACGCCTGCATCACTTGTATTAATCATATTTACAGAGTTCTGGGAAATAGATGTTTGAATCACCTTTCCGCTCCGTAAACGCATATAAATAAAGTTGTATGTTAAATTTCTGACACTATACGAGTTACTATAAACTCGTCCTACTGGGCGTGCCAATTTGTTGACGCTGGTTTTTGGTTTGTGTCCAAAATCCTCCTGTCACAAATAATTTTAAGATCAGACGAATGTAGGGACGGACGAGTTATGCGGTAATCTTGTAAGGATGAGTATTTTGCATGTCTGCTCAAACAAGAATGACTTCTTACTTTTACAGAAATACAAAACGTGACTTGCAGCGAAATTAGAGGAAAGTAAAGAACGTGAAATTTAAAGGAAAGCATGTAAACAACGAGAAAATTAAAGGAAAGCATGTAAGTTGCAGGAAATTAATTGAAAGCTTGTAAATGATAAGTAAAGGTAAATGGCAGTAAATTAAAGGAAAGAAGCAAGTTATTGAAAAGTATTTAAATGAGTGAAGTGCAGAAGAAAGCTTTTAAAGTGCAGGAAATTAAACGAAAGCGAGTAAAAGGCTTGAAAAATAACTGGGAAGGAATAAAGGACTGAATAACAAACTTAAATGAAGAACATGAAAGGCAATGCTGAAGGTAAAGACGAACATGTAAAATTAAATGAGCGGTGCTGTATTATAAATTGAACTGGAAATGAAAAGGGGTGGAGGAAATACTTGAGTCCAATCCTTTATCTCTTTGTGTGATCGAGATATGCAGGATATCGCTTCAAGTACAACCTCCTTGATTACATCGAGATTGATAGTATTTATAAGCACACAAAATAACCGCCTAAAGAAACTTCCTATCTTAAAATTTGACACTGTATGGCAGTTTTGCTATGTTTCAAACTATCTCGACAAGTAAACTTCTCTAATCGCTCAATCCTTCGAGTGGTTTTATGTCCACTTGTCGTCCACAGTTTGGTTATTTGACAACTTATCTTGCTGATGCTGTCAACCCTGGAAACTTAGCCATTTCTATACTTTGTTTGTCTAACAATTCTTATTACCAACTTTGTCGAAAGTTAGGTTGTTACTTCTATTCCTCCGTCAGTCAGCTGGATATATTCGTCGGAAATTTGACGTATTTTCCTTTCTTGACGGCTTTATCTGTCTGACATACTAATTTCTGTCAACTTTTCAACCTGTCAATTTTGCTGAATTCGATTCCTTGTGGTGGTTATCTGACGACTCTTCAATTTTTTCCGTCATCCTGTCGGATCTGTTTCCGTCAAGAATTTTAAATTCCTATTAACAATGATATGGGAAGATGGATTGCCAGTTCATTATTCGAAAACTAGAGTCTAAATAAACTTCCAGCTAGGAAATTAAGGATGCTATCTTGCAATTCTAAATTAACACTAGATCTTTTATTTTAATTCTTGTTATAGCCTGAGTGATGAAATTGGCAAAAGAACAATGCTAGTATCACACTCCTCTTAATAGCGAGTAGTTTTATTTGGGGCATATATAGTAGTACAAGTGTGGCCTTATTCCTGAAAGGAAAGAGCCCAGTGGGCTAAAGAATCAAAAACTACTAAGGTTGGGCTGATGCTTGATTTAGTAAGAAGCTAAACGTGGGTTAACGTAAGGCAACATCATCAAGTATTTGCACTTTGCAGGATGCTTTTTCAGTTTGCCTTTCAATGCCACTAGCAATGATAGTCTAGACGGGCATTATTTATGTGCATGAATAGGAGGAAGCTTAGAGAGAGGTCTTCATCATGTATATGGTGTAGTGTCTGATATTTCAATAAGTTAAAGGCATCAACTGTGGGCCTCTCCTTTCATTCTCAATGATGTTGTAGATATGATTCAACCTTTGGATGCTCAAGCGGTGGAATTTACAGCTTCTTAAGAGTGATTCCAGAGGACATTTCCCTTCTCAGATTTGTGTTATCCACTTTTCCTTCTTCCTTACAGCTTTCTTATCAAATGCAAGCATTTTTTTTTTCTGTTAATAGCCGCAGAAATCACTTAAGCTTTTGATAGGCATGTTTTTTTTTTCCCCTTCCTGGTCATATGAATCAACGCCAGAAGCCAATGTCTTGGATATGACATATGAGCTTTCATGATACCATCAAGAATCCTACTTTGACTAAAAAGCACATAATGGTGATCTAAGAATCCTACTTTATGTATTAAAGACCTTTGGTCCCATCACAGGATAATATACTGTGGCATCTGTCATTCATTTAACTCGGTTCTTTGCAGGGCTGATTAGTAATTTCGAAATCCCCAAACATTCAAGATTTCCTTACACATCTGTACTTGTAGCGAAATAAGACATAGGTGGCATTTGGAAGAGTTTAAGCTCATTTTGACTTATCTGATGATATAAGCTCTTATGCAGTGTGTTTGGCAGAGCTTATAAAAATAACTTATGTCATCCCATAAGGAGTTTTTGATTTATTTTCGTAAGTCACTGGGAGAAGCTTATGGAATTATCATAAGAGCTTATGCACTAAACACCATCTCCGTGTTTTTCACTATTCGAATCATCTCATGCCCCTTTCTTTCTTTTTCTTTCTTTAAGCGCTTATGGCATAAGCTCTCATGGGATAAGGTCTTATTTAATAAGCTCTTAATTAAGTTGTTTACTCAAACACACCCATACTAGTACTCAAAATAGCAACGAACTTATATGATTGGCAGCATCCATGAAAATCCCAACGTTGAAGTTAGGCTTAGCGTCAAAGACAAAAGGTTAAGATTTACCTTCACCTTAACAGCTTAAACATTTTGGTATGTGAGGAATGTTAAATACCCATATCTTTTTCTGAAGTCCAATACTCACAGGAAAAGTTGTCAAACATTTCATAACATTTATTATAAAATTGCTTAACAAATCACCTTATTAGATATCATATCCATTGGAGTAGCATAAAAATTCCCCAAGTGTGGGGTCATTGACACTAAGATAATAGCATTTCTTTATTAATGTTCCAAGATTAGCCAGTTTATTAATGAGGTAGGCAATCTCTATATGCTGTGTTGGATTCTCTGCCAAGTAGAATTTGAAAGTTATGTCTTTTCAGTGCAGATCACTTCAATCTTCAATCTAGGACTTACAAACGGGCCATGTATTCGTTAGATGCTGCTTGTGCTAGCTTTTGCAATTTTCTTCTACCTTGAGGAACAATTAGGAAGAATATCTCTGTTAAAACATATCTGATCTGGCATTCATTTGACCAAGCCAGTTAATTTGGGACAGAATGTTTCAAAAGGGAAGCCGCTTTACATGATCAATTAACAATCTAACATACTAGAAACAAGTCAAACAACTCTATATACCTAATCCCTAAACAACTAAGAGAAATTCAAGATGAACTAAATTGCACTCCATCAGATTGCATATCCTGTATGTACATTGTAACCAAGTAATCATCAATGATGATGATATGATCCCTTTTAGAATGGTGTTACACATGACAAGTAATACATTTGCTACAATGACATTAAATTATTTAGCATAAACTCCCTTCTCTTGCAGCAATCCCATTAAGTTAAAGATAATTATACTAAACACATTCACGAGTCTTCATTCTTCACAGAAAGACTCATGGAATGGAATCTAACATAGTTATCATCACTCACTGTCACTATTATTGTTATGGTTATTATTATCGTTGTTGTTGTTGATGTTGCTATGGTGATTGCTGGCATTTCCACCACCTTTCCTTCCACCAAGCTTGAGCTGCGAAATCTCCAACTGCGTCTTCATGAAAAACTGCATCCTCTGCAACTCCAAATCCTTCGCGAACTTCATTCTCTGCTTCTCCATCTCCACCACTTGCAGCAATTTCGAACTCTCTGCTTGCTCATAAGCCTCGCCAAACTTCACTATCGCCTGCGTCAATTCCCTCACCGCACTACCCCAACCCTTCCCCTTCCCTCTCTCCCTTCCTTTCACAGCGTTCGAATTCATCTCCCTCTGAAATCTCGGCCTCTTCCTCTCGTAACTCTCCGGTGGAAAACTCTCGCTCGAAACCGGCGACGGAGCATCTCTTTCCGACGAATCGGACTCCGCTGGAGGCCGACTCCGGATCTGAATCTTCTGGTTCTTTAGACCAAACTGCTGCTGATTCTGTTTAGGTTGGAACTGATTCGCGGTGGTGCTGCGAATTCCGACGACCGGAACGGCTAACGGCAGTTTCTGCGGCTGGAAATTACTGTTAGCGGCGGCGCCGGAGCCAGGGATCTTGGCTGTCGGACCGATCAGGCTTTCCAGCCGTTCGAAGAACGGCCACTTGCTCGGCGGACCTCCGGCGGCGATCTTCGCCTTCTCCGATTTGTACTTCTTCTTGACGGTATCGATCCGGTTCTTGCACTGGATATCGGTCTTCGGCGTCTTGGTATAGTCCTCTCTTCCGCTCACGATCTCCGCCACCTCCTTCCAGTGCTTCTGCTTCAGGTTCCCCCTGCTCAGCTCCAGATACCTCTCTCCCCACGCCTCGATCAGCACCGCCGTCGCGGCTTCGCTCCAGCAATCCTCCCTCCCGCCTCCGCCGCCGTTGTTGTTTCCCCTCGCTTGCTGTGGCTGCTGAATCGGAAGCGCTAATGCCAGACTGTTCGCCGGAAACGGCTGCTGCGGCGCCGGAGCCGCGACGGTCACCGTGATCCGTCCGTTTGCAGTCGGTGACAACGGCGGGGATCTACTCGCCGGCGAATGGTGAGAATGGATCTCGTCGTCGTCGTCCATAACTCCCTCTCCGCCGATCTGCCGTGAAAATCAAGAGAGAGAAAGAGAGAAGATAGATAGAGAAAGAAAACGAAGTTAGGGTTTTTTATTTATTTACTTTTTATTTTAATTTTGGCCGGCGAGAATATATCGACATCTTTTCGTGCTTTGTATTGTTCGTTTTTTCTCTAAAAAAAATATTTGAGGAAAATGGTTTCGAACTTTTTGGGGGTTTTGTTTGGATGGATTGACGGAAGGGGGTGAATTGACGGTGACCGTGGAGCGTATCGGACACGTGGGAGATGAAAGAAGAGGGAAGGGTGACGTGGAACGATGTGATTGGTGGGGATGGGGTAGTTCCGTCACCGGCTCGGGCTTTCAGTGTGCCGTCTCAGTTGGTGGACCTTGTTTGTGATTATCTGGTGTGGTTGGTTCACGAGTTGACGATAAACACTACTTTCATCTCTCTGCATTACCGATAAAACCTGCCTCCGTGGTCTACGCTGCTATCCCCAATTTACCCTCTTAATTTCTTAACATTTTTTAGTATAGATAGTAGGGGTGTTCGCGGATTGGATTGGATCGGTTTTGAGCAGAAAAGTCATCCGATCCAATGATAAAAACAACATGCGGTTTGGATTGGATCGGTTTGTTTCCTTCAAAAAATCCGATCCGATCCGATCCAATCAAATGCGGTTTGGATTGGATTGGATAATTCGGTTTTTATCGATACATATTTACATAGTTATTTACATCAAAGAACATCCAATATTTCGGCTCGATTTGGATTTGATTGAGTATTTAAAGAGTCGTATGAATTTGTTACTTATTTAAAATAAAAATTAATTTTAAAATATTATATTGACAATTTCTAATAAGTGTTTCAACGGGATATACATGAATGATGTGCACTCTCATGTGTAAAGATATTTTATACTATCAACTAATTATAAATTGTTAAATCATATAAATGTTTGGTTATTGTCCTAAATATATTAAAAGTCACTCATAACATGATTTATAATTGGTTAACAGTGTAAAAATTTTTACACTAACATTACATTTACATACCAATTAAACTCTCTAATATAAGGATTAGATGATAACTTATAAAAATATAAAGACTAATAATTACTTTTATAATATAAAGATCAAATTATTTTCATTGAACTAAATAATTTCGGTTCGGTTTGGATTGGATCGGTTTTACATATAGGATCCGAAATCCGATCCAATCCAATGAAAAATTTCGGTTTTTTTCGGTTTGCGGTTTTTTCGGTTTTCGGTTATTTCGGTTGTCGGTTTTTCGGTTCGGTTAGTGCGGTTGGCATTGGATTGGATTGGTTGATGAACACCCCTAATAGATAGACAGGGGGGAATCACGCTGATGTTTTTCTGATTAAATAAAATTCTTTTATTCTGAAATTTAGTTATTAATATTATAATGGATTAAAGTAATATATACATCCGTGTAAAAAAAAAAAATTACATTGACATCCATTGAATATCAATGTAAATATTGGTAACTAAAAACTGTTTTACAACTAACAGTCTGATACGTCTGTTATACTAACTAATTAACAAACCTAAGAGCATCTCCATCAATGGTTTTTAAGGAATTTATTTTGGGTTTCTTATTCCTTATTAAACACTATAAAGTGATCCCACAGTACCACATCATACTTAAGCAACACATCCATATTTTGTCCCAATGATTAAATTTTTAAGAAACCCTTAAGGAATCCATGTTTTTATAATTTTTTATTTGCACTCAATTTTGTTTCAAATTAAAATATTATGTTAATAAATTTAAAATAATAATTATTTATTTGATCTCAAAAATGTAAAAATAAAATAAAAAATTAAGGGCTCCTCATATCAGAGTTTCATTGTATGTTTTTTTTTGTCTAAAGTGTCAGAAAAATGAATAAAACTAAAATTGGGCCCATTATACAATAAAAAAAATAATAAGTTGGAAAAATTGACCCAGACCCATTAGGAAAGCTTTAACCCCAGCTTTTCCCCTTTTCCTCTTTAACTTCAGCCGCCTCCCCCCTCCCCATCCCTTCTTCACTCTCATTTCTAACGTTCATTCTGTAAAACAAAAGTTTTGTCGTTCCAAGATGGGTTCAGATTCGACCTCCTGTTTGAAACACACTCTGTTCGATCTCACCCCTCTTCTCTCTTCTTTGCTTTTGCTTGTTGGTATTAGTTGATACAACAAAAATTATATTTTATTCCTATGGAACGGTTCCTTAGCTAAGGAACAAATCTTAAATTTAAGGAACCGTGAATGCCAGCTAGATGTCCTCCAATGGAAAAAAAAAATAAGGAACGGTTCCTTAGCCTAAGGAACTGGCTAAGGAACCTGCGGTAAAGATGCTCTAACTAACTATAGTCTATATACTCTATCACCCCCCGAAAAACCTAGGGCAGGTATTGACCCTGAGTTTGTATGAGCATTGCTGAAAACACGGGTAGAGGAATAGGCTTAGACGCTTAGTTAAGAATGTTAAGTCTCTGAAAACATGCAAACTTTTCCTTATGAGATGCTGCTGACGAGGCTCTTTCGGAACAAGTTGTTTGTTCCTAGTGATGGAGAATTTGTCAACATGTCATTTCCCATAGACAGGAAGAATCTGTCTGTGATGAACATAGAAGGACTTCCTCTGGAAGATGATGAGGGAGATGCTATTGAGTAGAAGATGAAGGAACCAGTGGAATCAACTGATGAATATGAGGTTCCTATCTCAAAAACTATGGAAACCTGCTGGAAAAGTAGCTAGACAAGATCAAAAACCTGAGTTGGAGAAGCCCTCGGTCTCTGCTAAGATTGAAGAAAGTGTTGAACCCTTGAGGTTCAGGATGAAGAAGCTCTCTCCCAAGAGGAAGACAAAGAATGCGGAGGCATCATAAACTGAATCTGTTAGGATAGAAAAATGACGAAGGTTTGTAAAGACCTTGACCGAGGACAGACAATTGGAGTCTGCTCCTAGTAGAGATGAAGCATCTGCTCAGGGGGAGCAGCAGACAAGTCCCTTGAAGGAACTCAAAGAGAAGAAGACTTTTCTTCTGGGACCCATTCCTAGGAAGAGAAGGTTAGGCTATCCTGTGCCTACTGTTGTGGCTCCTGCTACAGAAGTGGAAGTGGCTGCAGAAGTACCAGCTACTGAGGTTGAAGTTGCTTTTCCTCAAGTCATCATGGGATGATCATTGTGTATGGTGGCCGGCTGAGCAGGAGTTGTGATTTTCTCAGCTGCTTCATGCAAAAACTCAGGTGATCTTGAGGAGAATAGAGGATTTGCTATTCAAGGATGAAGAGAAAGTAATGAATCTCATTAGCATATCACTGATACATGGTGTGTATTTATACAACTAAGTTACTGAAAGATAACAACTAAAATCAGTAACTAAAAATTATTTTACAACTAACTGTTAACTGATAGGTATGTTACAAACTGATTAACAAACCTAACTAACTATATACTCTATAAGGGCTGATTCATTTATTTAAAATGCCAATTTTTTTTTAAAAACTATTTACTTATTATATTTTTGATAAATTGTCAATATAAAACTTTTTATACACCGATTAATAAGAAATCATCATATGTAGAACTTTTAAGATAATTATTCTAAAAATCAAACATTTTTAATGATGTGATAATTTATAATTAGTTAATATTGTAAAAAAAACACTCCACGCTAAAATATTAATTAAATCTTATTCAAGAATCTAAGCTTCTTTAACTGTTAAAGAGTTTGTTGTCATGTAAAAAGGTAGGCCAATAGATTTATTTAGAGGATTTAATATAATAATTATTAATGTGAATTTTTTTTGGTAGTTTAAGTTAATCATATATTGTCAAATTATTAAAAACAATTGAATTTTACAGTAATTATTTTAAAAGACATACATAAGGTGACATGTGATTAGTTGAATATATGAAGAAGCTTTATACTAAAAGTATATAAAAATTGAACTACTAGTTAAAATCTTATATTAGATAATAAAAAATGATAAAATTTTAGATATAATTCTTTAGAAACTTGTGATGTACCCAGAGAACAAAAGAACTATTATACAAGTTATTCTTTTATTGATGAGCTATCACATATGTTCCCAGAAGAACAAATAAACCTGAGATGAGTTCTCAGTACTTGACTAGTATATTATATTACAAGAACAACATGCTTCCTTTCCCGTATAGTAAGTCATTATTGTTAGTAAAAGAATTTCAAACTCTTGACAGAAATAATTCCGACAGGCTGACGGAAGAACTAAGGAGATGATTGTCAAAGATATGAAAAAGAAAATATCGACACAAAGGAGAAAGTCGAATTCAGAAGAATTGACAAGTGTGGAATTGACAAGAAGTTCTTCAGTCGACATGTCAGATAAACAAGACCGTCGAAAAACTTAGAGCGCGTCTGTCAGTGGTGAAATTTCTGATTATTGACGGATGCATTTGACTGGATGACGAAGGAATCAGAATAATGACCGATATTGTCTAAGTATTATACTTAGTTGACAAGAAAATACCGGCCGACAGAAAAGATAAATTGACAACCCAGCTTTTTGACAAAGTGTTAAGAAGAGTTGTCAAACGTACAGAAGTGTGAAAACGGCTAAGTCCTCAAGGCTGACAAGGCATCAGCAAGATAAGCCGTCAAGCAGCCAGACCGTTGAAGACAATCAAGTTGACGCGGAGCGGTTCAAGAAATTGACCGGTTGTCAGAGTTGTTTGACAAGCAGTTTAAGTATAAAACTTAAGAGAATTGCCAAATACATGTGGCGGTCTTTTAGATATGGAGTTATTTCTAGGTAGTTATTTTATTTGCCTATAAATACTAGCAATCACGATGTAATGGAGGAGGTTACTTGATACACATCCTACATATCTCGATCACACAGCAGATTGACGGATTACATTCGAGTATTTCCTCCACCCTTCTCATTTTCAATTGAATTCAATATTATAACCCAGTACAATACTGGTTTTATCCTTCAAAGTTCTTTACTCTTTCTCCATTATTCCTTAATATTTCGTTTATGTTCTTATTTTCATTTACCTTTCATGAATGGTATTACTTAGGTCCTATTTTTACTTATCTTTACTTTCAAACTTTAGTTTCCTTTTCATTGTAAACTCAGTACGATTAGGAAGTTATTTTCTATTAAATAAATGTCCTTTTAAACTTCAAACTTACATTTTTAGACTCAAGCAATTTTATTTTCAACTTTCACCATTGGCAAAACCCTGTACATCTCTTTCAAACTTACATATTTGTTTGAACACGAAGTCTTTGCCAGTAATTCCTAATTTGGCTAATTGTCAAATTTGTACATGGCAGAAAATATACATACACACATCCTGATGAGATTACCGCATAACTCGTTCGCCCAACATTAGTCTGATTTTTAATTATTTGTAACAAAGGGGTTTTTGGACACCAACCAAAAACCAACGTTAACAAATTGGCACGCGCCAGTGGGACGAGTTTAGAGTAACTCATACAGTGTCACGAATTTGACATTTATTTGTATGCGTCTACGGAGTGGAAAGGTGGTTCAAACATCATCTATTTTCCAAAACTCTGAATATGAGTAGTGCAAGTGATGCAGGCGTAGTAGGCACTAACGCCGTTGTGTCAACTGTGGATGCTATTGCACCAGTTGACAATATTCCTGCAACCAGGGCTAACGCTACTAATGCAGGGATTAATAGCACTAATATTTTAGGTGCAAGAAGAGGCGTTTCTTATGCTCAAGTTGTCAATAGATTTGACGAAGTTGGCCAAGGAACACTCCCGTCACCAACTTCCCCAGTCTTACAACAAATAAATCCACCAACTACTGGATTGTCTCCACGAAGTGTTGTGAATTCAAACCCAAGAAGGACTACGCAGCCTCTCTCACAACCTTTGTATGGGATGCCTTATGGGTCGACAGCCGTCAATCCAAATACCCCATTTGCATACATACCATATCCAAATGGAATGACGATGGCTGCCCATGCCTCTGGACAGGCAGGACCATCGACTGGGGGGCAAATTCTCAGTAATGCGAATGGGATAACAGGGTCAATGGTAGTAACCCATTCTCGACAAGAGCAACCAGTAGTAAGGCCGCATGTATCCCCACTAAGACAACCCCCACAAAATATTGTTGGTCTGTCAGAGGCTACATTAGCCAATGTCCGACAACAAATTGACTCTAGTAACCATGACATGGTGAATACATTTACTCAACAAATGAGTACAGTGATTACGCCATTAATGAAAAACACGAATAATGCATGCTTGGCATTGGCAAATGAGATACGTAGGTTAAATAGAGCCTTGGGCGAGGTAACCCTAGATGATAATCAAAATACTAATGGAAATCTCAATAGAAATGTCAATAGGTATAACCAACCACAAGTTATACAACTTGACGGATCTGAACAAGATGACGAGCGGCAACAGCCCCATCGTCGGATTCCTTTGAGACGTGGAAATGTACATATTCTACGACCAGAGGAAGACGAAGATTTGGTCATAAACCAGGGTGCTTTTGGAGCCTTTCGTCAAAACGTTCTAAATCAAAACGTCAATCAAGTCGTCGAGCAAGCATTGAATATGTTTGGTTTTAACATAGGTTATGCCAATCAACCATTTTTTACGTCGGCATTTCCTGATTGGGTCCAACAGGCAGAAATGCCTCGAGGATACAAAATACCCAAATTGTCAAAATTTTCAGGAGAAAGTGGAGAGTCGACAGTCGAGCACATTGACCCATATACAATCGAGTTGGGAGACTTGGCTTTAGAGGAGGGATTAAAAATGAAGTTCTTTCCGAGTTCATTGATTAAGAATGTTTTTTCTTGGTTTTCAACTCTAAGGCCTAATTCCATACATTCCTGGAATCAGTTGGAGAGGAGTTTTCATGATCAATTCTTCAGGGGTGACCTAAAGATATGATTGACATACTTATTTGGCATTAAGAGGATGAATAACGAGTCTGTCGATGGCTACCTTGCCCGATTCCGTCAAATGAGGAGTCGTTGCTTCACCCCTATCCCTGAGGCAGAAATAGTAAAGATTGTTGCCGGAGGTCTAGATTATCATATTAGAAAGAAGTTGGTCAACCAACATCTGATTGATCTTGCCCAGTTGGGAGATAAAGTCCGTCAAATTGAACAATTGAAAGCTGAAAAGGTTTTCAAGCAGAAGAAATTCCTCAAAAGAGAAAAGATTAACTTTGTCGGATGTAATGAATCCGTTGAGGAGGGTAACGATTCTGAGGAATATGAGGTAGATTACGATGAATTAAAAAATGGTCCACCTTATATATGCCAAGCTTTGAAGCTTGCGAGGGCCAAAGAAAGGATCCCTTTCATTAATAAGAAGGTGTATACATTTGATGTGACCAAGGCCGATCAAATATTTGACATATTACTTAAAGATAAGCTGTTAAAATTGTCAGATGATCATACGCTTTTGAAAGCCCATGAGATTAAAGATCGAAAGTACTGCAAATATCATAACACTTTTGGTCATGTAACTAATGATTGTATGCATTTCAGGGACATTATTCAGAAAGGTTTGGCAGAAAGAAGACTAAAATTTTCAGACAAGAAACCAGACATGAAGGTTGACACAGAACCCTTTGGTCCTGAAGTTAATAAGGAAGACCGCCGAGTCCCTATGGGAATAGGCATGGTCAATATCAGAGCTGGGCAAAATATCCAGATGGATCTGGCGGATCCATTTGATATTTACCCAAAGCCAGGAGAACCGCTTGTCGATTTCATGACACGCAAGAAATCTGACGGCATACTTAAAGTGTGCCCAAGATGTGAAGCATTTTATGATGAAGTGGCTGCCAAGAAAGCCAGGGGGCAGAAACCATCAACGTATCACCCACGTGACATCAATGAGTCTCGTAATGGTGGTGACCAAGGCAGATTTTCACACTCGAGCAGCCATGCTGGATCTAACAGTGTACACAGAAGTGTTGCATCCATTGTTAACAGGCAGGCAAATAGCCGTCAACAACACATGTACCAGGCAAGACCTGGATAGCACCACACTGGAGGGTGGCTTAAAGAGCCCATCAGAGGATCAGTGGAAATTAACTTTGTCAGTGGCAGATTCAATTCCGTCAAGACCAGGAAACCCCCATCCCACGTAATAGTGGATCAATGGGTGAAGAATTCTGCCACGGCTCGTTACCCAGAGTTACAAAGGCAGACGTGGGTTAGAAAAAACAAGTTCAGTGATAGCGGCCCACCCTTTTGGAATGAGAATTACCGAAAGGGCCAGTTAGCTCAGAATGTCCAGATGACAGGGCTTGGTTTGTCAGGACCGTCAACTCAATTGGCCATCTCAAAGAGCCAAAAGAGGAGGCTGCAGAGGCTCCGACAGGCTCAAAAGAAGAAGCCTGCCAGGCAAGGAGTTATCACCATAAAAGAGATGCCTTCGCGTGATACTGGTTGCTTGGTTGCAACAACTGACAACAAAGCTGACAAGAAAGGAGATGCCAAAATGAAAAGCATAATAGTGACCCATCCCATGGAAGTTGATGCGATGGGACCCATTAATCAAGCCAGGCAGAATAAGCCTACATCACAAGTTTTCACAGAAAAGAAGAAGGCTTCAGGCCAGGCATCACCACCAGTAAGATCCACTGGCAAATGGCCTATCGGACTGGCAGAGATGGAAAAGGTTGCAGGACTCGAGAAAGAGTTTGAGGCCAGAATGGGAAAACAATAGTTGACAACGTTCAGGCCTGAGTGTGATTTAACCAAAGAAGAATTGTCATTCGATGCTGCCATCGAAGGACTGAATGATCCAAACGATGATATGAACATCAGCGGAGCCATGGACATGGATGGCCAGAATGAAGATTGGACCGACATCATCGAGGCACCGGACAACTGTGGCGCAGGGATTGCCCGACCTCTGTCAGATAGGTCAGGATCAAATGATGAGAGTGATTTGAAAAGAAATCACGACAGAATGGTTGGAGGTGCATTTTTGGATGAGGATCCAGAGAATGAAGTCATACTGGAACCAGGGATGGAAATGAAGATTGGGTTGATTTCATTCATTCCAGCAGAATATGAGGGATATCTTGAGATCGATTTCTTTGACGGCGATGATGATGTCGTCAACAATGGAAGGGACCCAGGCGATTGTTGGATGTGTGTTCAGGAGAACTTGGTTACCGTATTCGACAATGTAGCTCAGCTGGAGAAGCCCATTGATGAGCAAAGAAACCTTTTGAGGCCTTTACATGTAAAAGCTATAATAGATGGAAGACCTACCAACAAGGTTTTAATTGACGGGGGAGCTGCTGAGAACCTAATGCCAATAACAATGTTCAAAAAGCTAGGGAAGGATCAGTCAGATTTAATTCCGACAGATATGGTCGTCACTGACTTTAGTGGCAAAACTTCTCCGTCAGATGGCATCTTTTTGTTAAACATACAGGTTGGCACCATCGAAAGGACGACATTGTTTGTAATAATTCCAGCCAAGTCAAGCTACAACATATTACTTGGCAGGGATTGGATTCACGCTGTAGGAGCGGTTCCGTCAATAGTGCATCAAAAAGTGATCTTATGGAATGAGCAAGATCAGGTAGAAATCGTGGAGGCAGATGACAGTGCTTGATATGCTCAGCAATCAGATGTTGATTTCAAGGTATATTCCCCAAACCTCAGGCCTATAACTGCCAACGAAGGGGTCATTGACAAGGAGGCATTGGAAGCTAGCCTTCTCAGCCAATTCGGTGTTAAGGTAAAGGACGAGGCCGATAAGACTCGGCCAAATTCCGACAATGAGTCTTGAAGCCCACCTGAAAAGATTGTCGGCCTATCTGGCCGACAGAGAAGTACACACTGCAGAAAGTGTGTTGGCGGATTGTATCATTGACGATGGCCCTTTGGGTTTTGAGGAAGGTGCCGAAGTCAAGCAAAACGTGGAAGTAGAGGATCCTCTGGAAGAAATAAATTTAGGGACGAAAGAAAAGAAAAGACCCATTTTTGTTAGTGCTTTTCTTCCAGAGGATTACAAACAAAAACTTGTCAGATTAATTGCAGAGTATAAAGATTGCTTTGCATGGGACTATGATGAAATGTCTGGTTTAAGCAGAGATCTTGTCGAACACCGGCTGCCACTTAGGGAGGATTGCAAGCCTGTTAAGTAGGCAAGTAGAAGGTTTGCTCCAGAGGTAGTGCATAAAATCAAAGAGGAAGTGCAAAGGCTGCTTAAAGCAAAGTTCATTCAAACAACCAGGTATGTCGATTGGCTTTCTAATGTAGTTACTGTCATTAAAAAGAATGGAAAAATGAGGGTATGCATAGACTTTAGAAATTTAAATATGGATACCCCCAAAGATGAGTATCCGATGCCAATAGCCGACATGCTTGTCGACTCAGCATCAGGAAATGAAATTTGAAGTTGTATGGATGGCCATGCAGGTTATAATCAAATCTTTATAGCCGAAGAAGATGTGCCAAAGACTGCCTTCAAGTGTCCAGGAGCGATTGGGACATATGAATGGATTGTCATACCTTTCGGTTTAAAGAATGCAGGGGCCACCTATCAACGAGCAATGAATGCGATTTTCCATGATATGATAGGAAAATTCATAGAAGTATATATTGATGACGTGGTTCTCAAGTCCAAAACCAAAGATGACCACTTGGAGCACCTAAAGCAAGGGTTTGAAAGGATGAGAAGGCATAACCTCAAAATGAACCCAGAGAAGTGTAGCTTCGGAGTGTCGGCTGCCAAATTCCTAGGATTCCTAGTCCACAAAAAAGGAATTGAGGTAGATAAAAATAAATCCAAAGCGATCATGGAAGCCTCGACACCGACAGATAAAAAAGAACTACAATCCTTCCTAGGAAAGGTTAACTTTCTAAGAAGGTTCATATCAAATTTGTCGGGAAGAACAAGAATATTTACACCGCTGGTCAAGTTAAAATCAGAGCAAAGTTTCATATGGGAGCCTTGTCACCAAGAGGCTTTTGATCAGATCAAGCAATACCTAGTCAATCCACCGGTCATGATGCCCGCAGTGCCTCGGCGACCGTTGAAATTGTACATATCAGCATCTGAAGACACTATAGGATGTCTATTGGCCCAGGATGATGATGATAATATTGAAAGGGCCATATATTATCTAAGTAGGGTCCTCAATGATGCTGAAAGAAGATATAGTGCAATAGAGAAATTATGTCTAGCATTGTATTTTTCTTGTACAAAACTTAAATATTATATGATGCCATGTCATGTATTCGTTATTTCCAAAATGGATGTTATAAAGTATATGTTTTCAAAACCAGTCCTTAATGGACGTATTGGTAAATGGACCATTGCTTTGACAGAATATTCTTTACAATACGTACCATCTAAAACCGTCAAAGGACAGGCAGTGGATGACTTTTTGGTAGACCATCCAGGGTTGGACGTGCCAGAAATAGATGTTGTCAATTTACAACCTTGGAAACTCTATTTTGACGGATCAAGGCATCAAGGAGGGAGTGGAGTAGGAATTTTAATCGTGACTCCACAAGGAACTCCTACTAAGTTCATGTTTGAACTTAAATATCCATGTTCCAACAATGAAGCTGAATATGAAGCTTTGATTGTCGGATTAGAGATACTAATAGAAATAAAAGCACGAAATGTGCATATCTTTGGGGATTCCCAATTAGTTATCAAACAACTTACTCAAGAATACAAGTGTGTCAACTACAACTTGACAAAATACTGTATCATAGCTAGTAAGTTAATGAAAAAATTCGATGACGTAATTGTCAAATATATTCCCAGAAATTTGAATCAAGAGGCTAATGAGTTGGCTCAAATAGCCTCAGGATACAAGATATCTCAAAAGGCTTTGTCAGGACTAACGGAAATCAGAGAATTATTGTATCCATTAGAAGAACGAGATATTTTGGTCACTACAAGAAATTAAGCTATTTCCCAGGGCTTTTTACCCAGGGAAACAAATCCCTAGGAAATTTTTACATTTCCCACGGCCAAGACCCTCGGAAATGTCTCGCTTGATTTCCCACGGCTTGTCCCTGGGAAAAAGAGGCGCCAAACATTCCCGCTTTATTTCCCACGGGCTGGGCCGTAGGGTAAGCAAAGCTACTGTTTCCCACGGATCGAGCCCCGGGAAATGGCTCGGTTTTCCCATGGGCTTAGCCGTGTCTAGTCAACACGGAGTTTCCCACGAAGTCCCGTCACAAATCGAGAGGTGTTTCCCACGGCCAAGCCCCCGGGAAAGACAGCGGTGTTTCCCACGGCCAAGCCCCTGGGAAAATCATCTTCCTCCTCTTCACTCGGTCCCCTTCGCGCCTCAAATTGTTCACACGGTGTTCGCTCGCCATACAGCTGTTCACCCTTCCCCAACCCATCGTGAGATCAAGCGCCTCCTCCTCTTCTTCTTTTCTTCCCCGGGCGCGAAGGTAACTCCTCATCCTCCTCTTCCTTCCTTTCTCTTCTCTTTTTCATTTCCTCCTTCTCAAACGTTCTTGCTGACAGAGTGGTAAAGGGACGATCTCACTCACCATCTTCATTCCCTCAACCGCCGCCATTGTCTTGCTCCGTCGCACGCCGTCCATCGCCGTCCTCAGAGGTTGGAGCAGACACCAACACAGCAACAGCAAAGGGCCGTCGCAATCGCCATATAGGTAACTACTTTGTCCTCATGTTGGCTTTCATTCTTGTCAAATGTGATGGGAACTGGTAGCAAATCTGATTCATTCTTGTCAAATGTGATGGGAACTGGTAGCAAATCCCGAAGTCAAACAAGTTATGTTTCATCTTGAGCTTTTGTTTTGATGATGTTACTTTAAGTCTAAATACTAAATTATAATTCAGCTATTCACTGTGTTTGTTTACATGTTTATGGTCAAGGATAACAAACTACTAGCAGATATGTCATACACATTTAGTTACTTTTCTTTTCTGTTCCGTGGTTGTGTTGTTAAACTCATTATGGAAAAAGCTGTCCAACTAGCTCAAAATTATTAGTGCCATTGGAATTCTATGTACAGCTATGTTAATTTGTCACCAAAGTGGTCTGTACAAACCGATTTGCAATGTTTCTTGCTTAAATAAGCTGAGTTTTATCATGCATCCATGTAAAATGTTTGTTCATTTGATTGCACATGACTCATTTTTACTGCAACCACTGGCTGGTATAAAGTCCAAAATTCTGGTCCAGTAAGCCTATTATTTTGGCACTATTGATAGTTGGTTCTGGAGTTCTAAGCTCATACAATGTTTAGAATCGAGTCTGCAGATCGGTGTTGTAGTTCACTGAAAAACAATTGCACTGGACTGAAAACACCTTGCTTTAAGAAATGATGTTACTGAAGAAAGGGAAAGGTGTGAGTAGAACTTTTTCATAGGATGATACCTTTAGGTATGTGAAGGGGCAGTACCTCATCTGTAATGCTGGCTACTTTGAACTTCTAGTACCAATCGTATAACTTGTGTACATACATTTTTGGGAAATGTCATATTAACCATAAGGGACATTTTTGGTTTGTTTTCTGTTTTTATTTTTAGTTGATATATTTTCATTAATAATTATAAAGATGTCATTTTGTTTTCACCTTATTTCTTATTTTAAGATTTGTGAAGAACATAGTCAAAAAAAAAAAAAACTTGTTTTCGACATTTTCTTCACAAAATCTCTTGAACAAAAAACAGCACCTGATCCGATCATCACTATCCATACTTCCCTGTGTCTTTTATCTTCAACGCCAATGGTGTTTGAGGGAACGTTTGCCTACATATTTTATATATCATTTGACAAGGATACAACAGATAACAACCAAGGTAAAAAACCTAAAAGTAATAAGAGATAACGTGATTATATTTTAGGATTTTGAAAGCATAACGATGTGGAAAATGTAGTGTGGAGTGGTTGTATAGGGTGTGTTTGGTAAAGGGGCACGGGTGAAATTATTTTCCGCTTCTCTCATGCTTAACTTCTTTTTCGAAGGTTATATTTGGAATGATGGAAATGGAAGAAATGTAATCAAAATTCATATTTTACTATGATTGCTTTGGATATCTAAAAAATTTGCATTTATTTTGCATTCTTCAATTATCATCAATCATTTTTGGGGATTCCTTTTGTCATCTTTAAGAATAGGTGACTCCTTTTAGTGTGTGAAATTCATTGAGAGATTGTACCCAAAAAAAATGTGATTGCTATTCTCTTATTGTTAAAATTTATCTGGATTTTTTATTAATATGCAGAAGATGGATTGTTATCCTTCGAATCGTAGTTGGGTGTATGATACGCTATATCCGAAAAGAAGGGGTTTGAAACCAACTTTCGTAGATGGGGTTGAAGAGTTTGTTACCCAAGCAAAGCGACAAAAGTGTTTCATCGATGATGGAAACCGAATTAGATGTCCATGTGCTAAATGCCGATGTCGAAAGATTAAGAGTGAAGACCTTGTGAAGACTGACTTGTATATGAATGGGTTCCAGGAAAATTACTGGATTTGGACTCTCCATGGTGAAGAAGTGCCACATGTTGATTTAGGGGTTGACGAGAATTGCACGGTGTCTCAAGCACTCGTGCAGATATGGGATGTGGGGAACAGTTTGTGTCAATGCAGGAGATGGTGGTTGATGCTCTCGGGGTAAACGAGGCGCATGATTACGATAACATCGAAGATCTTCCGAATGAGGAAGCACAAAGATTTTATAATCTTTTAACTGAGACAGCAAAACAGCCATTGTTTGAAGGGGCCTCAGACTCTAAATTATCGCTGTGTGTGAGACTTTTAGCTTGCAAGTCCAATTGGAATATTCCTGAAAAGTGTTTGGATTTTTTTATGAAAATGCTTCAGGACGTGACACCTATAAAAGGAGTTGTACCAAAGAATTATTATGGTGCAAAGAGGTTAGTGTCGAAGCTGGGATTGGAAGTCAAGAGGATTGATTGTTGCATTAATGGATGTATGTTGTATTACGACAATGAATTCGGCATAAATGATGGAGCTTTGGTCAAATGCAAATTTTGTCAAGCTTCGAGGTATTGCCCTCCCAAGTCTGGGACAAGTAATAACAAACCAATTCCCGTAAAGGCGATGTTCTATTTGTCAATAGTTCCAAGGCTACAGAGAATGTTCGCATCAATGCAAACTGCAGGAAAAATGACATGGCACTTTGAGAACAAAAGAACTTCAGACGTCTTACGGCATCCATCCGATGGCGAAGCATGGAAGCACTTTGACCGGGTACATACTGATTTTGCTTTGGATCCACGTAATGTACGACTTGGTTTAAGCTCCGATGGTTTTACCCCGTATATCCAAGCGTCGGCTTCACCATATTCTTGTTGGCCCGTAATTGTTACTCCATACAATCTTCCTCCTGATATGTGCATGTCGAAACCTTATATGTTTTTGACGTGTCTCATACCGGGACCATCCAATCCAAGGCTGGTATTGATGTTTATTTACAGCCTTTGATTGATGATTTGAAGAGGTTGTGGAGCGGCGTGTTGACGCATCTATATCGCAAGGAAGGAAAATTTTATAATGAAGGCAGCTTTGATGTGGACCATTAATGACTTCCCTGCTTATGGTATGTTATCTGGTTGGGGGACTCATGGTAAATTGGCATGTCCACATTGCATGGAGTATACAAAGGCCTTTACCTTGAAACACGGGGGGAAAAGTTCTTGGTTTGGCTCGCATCGTATGTTCTTGGAAATGGATCATTCATTTAGACGGAATAAGAATGCCTTCAAAAAGGGGGAAGTTGAAAAGATGCACCGCCTAGGTTCAATCCGGAAGAGATTTGGAGTAGAGTAAGAGAACTACCAAAAGTCATCGGCAATGGTCGTGGTGTCCAAATTACAAGGATACGGGGAAGGCCATAACTGGACAAAAAGAAGTACTTTTGGGACCTCCCGTATTGGAAAGATAATTTGTTGAGACACAATCTCGATGTTATGCACATAGAGAAGAACTTTTTTGATAACATAGTAAACACTTGTCATGAATGTCGGTGGGAAAACCAAGGATAATGAGAAGGCAAGAATGGACTTAGCTTTGTACTCGTAGGCGACCGGAGTTGGAGCTAAAGTCGCGAGGCTAATGGGAAGATGTTAAAACCGAAGGCTTGTTACACTTTAACCGTCGATGAAGCAAAGACCGTTTGTCATTTGGATAAAGTAACTTAGGATGCCAGGACGGTTATTCTTCCAACTTAGCAAGATGTGCCGATGTTAACAAAGGAAGGATGCATGGGATGAAAAGCCATGATTGTCATGTATTCATGGAATGTTTACTTCCTATTGCTTTTAGTTCATTGCCCGTGCATGTATTGAATCCGCTTACTCGAATTGAGTCAATTCTTCAAGGATTTGTGCTCGCAACATTGAGGAGAATGACCTGATTAGGATGGAGCAAAATATTCCCATAATTCTATGCAAGTTGGAGAAAATATTCCCCCCTGGTTTCTTTGATTCTATGGAGCATCTCCCAAGACATCTCGCGTATGAAGCGAGGCTTGGTGGACCAGGTTCAATATAGGTGGATGTATCCATTTGAAAGGTAATATAACCATCATATAATTTTAATTAGACTTTTTCCCATTCGAAGTGAAAGGATATGACTATGAACTTCTTGTTGTTTTATAGATTCATGGGTGATTCGAAACGATCGGTGAAAAATAAGGCCAAGGTTGAAGGATCAATCTGTGCGTCTTACTTACACCGCGAGACAACCCATTTTTGTTCCCATTATTTCAAGAACTTCATGTTGTCACCAAAAAATAGTAGGAATGAAATGGAAAGTTAAAGTGAAAGACATCAGTTAGACTTGTCTGTCTTTTGCCAGCCTGGTCGTGCTTCAGGAAGGAGACCTCTCACCGGTTATCGGACAAAGAGAGGAAGTCGGCTCATGTTCATGTGTTGATCAATTGTCTAGAAGTTAAACCATACCTTGAGTACGCATTTCGTATCTTTTTCTTTCGAATACCTAATAGTATATATTTTTGTGCTTATAATATATATTGTCCAACTTTACAAGTGCCTTCTTGATATCGCAAACAATGAGCAAGAACAGTCCACTCGTATACATGCCTTGAGTTTCCAATCTGGTTTAAGCAACAAGTTAGTATCTTAAAAATCTTTGAATTATCCATTGTGAGTAAAATGTAGACATGATTTTTTAGAACTGACATATGTAGGTTTACCGTGAGCAACCAAATCCCATAAACAAACACTTAAGCAACTTAGTCGATGGTCCTAATACGGAAGTCAAATAATGGCACACTTACTTCGTGAACGGGTACAAATTTCATACCCAATCATGGACGGAGGGCAAAAAAACCATCAACCAATGGGGTCCATGTAAAGGGTCTCACGGAAGGAATTGAAGATGACTTCTACGGCGTGATCCAACATATATATGAACTGGTGTACCCTTCTTTAGACTATACTAAAAGAATAGTTCTATTTTATTGTAACTGGTTCGATCCGTCCGGTAGAGGCACGAAATTTAACCCGAAATGTAATATCGTGGACATCCGAATGTGTAGAAGTGATCATAGGGATGTTACGTTTAACATAGCACAAAATGTGAGACAGGTGTATTACGTACCTTTTCCTCCATATCGTAAGGACAATCGATGTTGGTCCGTCGCCATCAAGACAACACCAAGGGGTAGCATCGAAGTGGATGATTCGAGAGGGAGAGGTGCCTTATCAAGTGGATGTAATGTCACATGTAGTGAAGTCATTGAAGTTGACCCTATTGATGGCTTAGGGGACTTGCAAGTCGCTGGTGAAGAAGTGAATATCGCCAATTTGTCATCCATCCAGGAGCATTTGGATGAAGAAGACGATAATTCCATCGAAGAACATGAAGAGACAGGATCTCGAAGATGATGAGGAAGAAGATAATGACTCAACAGGACTCGAAGACGACAACTCAAATTCTGAATAAATCGTAGTTAATTTGTATTAGATCTTCTCGAAGACTTTATGATTTGGATGGTTAAGTTATTTTTGGTTGTTGGATTATTAGTTAGTTATACTTGTTGACTTTATGACTTAGATAACTTATTTTTTGGTCTGTTGGATTATTAGTTAGTTATATTTGTTTACTTTAATGACTTAGATAACTTATATTATTGCTATATCTGATAACTTTTGTTTTAACATTAAATTGCTCTTTAGACATGTCTGCAGGACGTGACCCACCTCCACCCATCGATAAGGGTAAGGATATTATGGTTGATACTGACCCCCGTCCAAATCCCCGTCGTCGTCGGAACAGACCTTCCACAAATTTAGTGATTCGTGAGTCTATAGATGGATACTCACGTATGCCTTCAACGCTTACCTCTGCAACGTCAGTACAACACCCACATGTACCTACATCGCGCCCACCACAACAAGCACCTTCACTGACTCCACGTGTTGCACCTACATCGCCTCATTTCGACATGATTCCCACCCCGGGGGTCACGACACATGCACACTATAGAGCATCTCCTTCAGCATGTGTGGATGAGGAGCAACAATATAGTCCGAGCTATTCACGCTCACCTTGATTTGCGAGATGTGCATGAGCAGCCGAGAGGAGTCGGTGGAGCCAGTGGAGCTAGAGGAGCTAGATGCAGCAGAGGTAGTTGAGCTCATGCCCGATGGTCGACCTATTATTAGGCCTAGTGGTAACGGGTAAGAATTAATTAAATTTCTATGTGTTTGGTTGATTCATGCATTGTATCATAATTTATTACCATGTGTTTGATTGGTTCATGCGTCTTTACTGTTAAGGTTCCTTCCTTGTAAGAGAGCAGCGAGTACCATCGCGTTTGTTATCCAGCAAAGGTATCATAGGGCATTTACATCATGGGGAAAACTCACTGACAATGAGCGGATTAGTATGTTTGATGCGTTTAGAGTAAGTAGCAAATTTCAATTTACTTAATGTGGTTTTTATTATTTCCGAAACTATTAGTATAACAATTGTTATTTATCTTAAAACAGGTCAAGGCGGCATGGAGGAACGAAGATGAGTCAGAGATCCAGAGGATCTTTCACCATAAAGCCTCCGAACGCCTTTCTGATATGCTTAGGGAGGCTCGTGAGAGTGGCATACAGCGATCCTGGATTGGAGATGGTATTTGGGAGGAGTTGCGTCGTTATTGGGCTTCTGATCAATTTAAAAAAATATATGCTCAGGCAAAGAAAAATAGAGCATCAGAAAAGGGTGGGAGCCTGCACACAGGAGGAAGCATTTCCCAGTCGCAGTGGGCAGATCGTATGGTATGCTCATACTGTCATTCTTTATGCATTAAATGTATTTATTCCAACATCATAGTTCATTACTTATCTTAAACATCTATGCTTGTGTTATAGGCTCGCCGGTATAATCGAGGAGTACAGATTCATGAGGTTCACAAACGCACCCATACTAGGAAGGCTACCGGCGAGTACATAGATGAGCGCTCCAAGCGCACTCAGGTAATATGCCGTTTTGATTTTTGAAGAAGCTATTGACTTTAATAGATATTATAACACTCATACTTTACTGGACTTGAGAGGCAGAGAGCCTCAAATGTTATGACTAGTTTTAGCATTGGCTTTTAGGGAGTTGAATATATTGCTTTGTGTGAATCTTATTAAGCTTTTGATGACTTGAAGTTTTAAATTGTGGTGTTCAATTTGTAAAGGTTGAGGTTTAGGGGAAACTCTGTCCAATGTACTGCATAATTAATCGTGTAACATACTATTCATGTTTTGATTACTGAGTCTGTAGAGTCACTTTATATTTGGACCTATTGATACTGTCTGACATTGGAAATGTTATAACTAGTTTGGACATGAGAATTTGTGTGCATCCTATTGAGCTTTTGATGATGATTTATGGATTTAAATTGCGGTGTTCTGTTTGTAAACATTGGGATGTTGTAGTTTTAGGGGAAACTCTGTCCATTTTTCTGCATAATTTATCTTGTAACATATTGTTCAAATTTTGATAGTCTGATGTATTGTAACAGGAGGAGTTTCATGAGAGGATGAGTCAACATAGGTCTCAATCATCAGCCTCTTCACCATCCACCCCAGCTAACCCACAGGAGGACGAGCAGCTTGCGCTGAATGTTTGGGCAGAAGTCATCGACGGCAAGTATAAGGGTCGTTTATGCGGTCTTTGGGGACCTTGCAGCAACTATCGGAAAGGGGCCTCGCGCAAGTTAGAGCTTAGGGTTGGAGCGTCCACCACATGCGACGTTACCCTCAGGAGTCTCAGGAGATTGCTCGGATTGAGGCAGATGTTGGTCGCTTCCCAAGAGAGGGAGCGGCGAGAGGGATGAGGAGCATCGTGTGATGATGGATACGATGCGACAACCGATGGAGATAGTGCGGCGATTGCAGCAAAGCAGCCATTTCACAAGCGATGCGGCCTAGTCGGGCGACCCAGCGTGCTCGGGGAGGACGACGACTCTCTTGACCCTTTTGTTGAGGAGCCTTATAATGGGGATTCTTAGTTTATTTTACTTATCATGTTTATTATGTTTATTATTTTTCGTTGAACAAATATGACTTGAATAACATTTTGTGTTGAATAAATATGACTTGAATAACATTTTGTGTTGAACAAATTGTTTGCTTGAATTATGATGTTAATTTCTTTGTTGATGCATTCATATAAAAATAATAATTATTTATTTATCCACTTTAGCATAAATTAATGTATATAAGGTTTTATTTATAATTTAAACAAAACATATATTTCCCAGGGTTAGAACCCTGGGAAATTTCCAGGATAGATCCGGGAAATATTTCCCAGGGTTCTAAGTGGGAAATATTTCCCAGGATCTATCCGGGAAATATTTCCTAGGGATAGATCCTGGGAAATTTCCCAAGGTCTGTAACCCTGGTATTTCCCGGGCGAGGCCCCGGGAAACGTTTCCACCACCAAAACCGAGGGATCTAAATCCGTGGGTCATCCCTGGGAAATGTGTATTTTCCCACGGATTTTATGGATTTCCCAAGGTCATAGGCCCTGGGAAACAGCGAAAATTCTTGTAGTGGGTTAATGATGTAATTCAACCTAATGACTGGAGGTTGCCAATAATCGAATATTTGGAAAATCCAAGTCAGAATGTAGATAGGAAAATGAAATACAAAGCATTGAATTACACAATGCAAGGAGGACTGTTATATAGAAGATATGTTGACGGGACTCTACACAAGTTCCTGAGTGAGCAAGATGCTTATTTGGCTCTATCAGAAGTCCATGAGGGCATATGTGGAGCCCATCAGGCAGGAGACAAAATGAAATGGGTTCTTCGATGAAGTTTGTATTATTGGCCAACTATGATTAAAGATTGCATTTCGTTTGCCAAGTCTTGTGAACAATGTCAGAAACATGGCCATATACAAAATGTACCGGCTAGCGAATTACATTCTATTGTCAAGCCTTGGCCATTCCGAGGATGGACTTTGGATTTAATTTGCCAAATACATCCTTCTTCATCGAAAGGACATCAATTCATTTTAGTTGGAGTTGATTATTTTACCAAATGGGTAGAAGCAGTTTGCCTTAAAGCAGTCACCCAACAAGACATAATTGATTTCATTGAAAATCACATCATTTGTCGGTTTGGCATACCCCAAACTCTGACAACAGATCAAGGGTCAGTATTCGTCGGCAAGAAAGTTGTGGAATATGCTGGTTCTAGGCATATAAAAATGCTCACATCTACACCATATTATGCACAAGCCAATGGCCAAGGTGAGGCCATAAATAAGATCATTATTAGTCTTATTAAAAAGCATGTGGGACGACAACCTAAGAGTTGACATAGTACTCTTGATCAAATACTGGGGGCATATAGAAATTCACCTAGGCAGTCGACAGGAACTTCACCATATCGGCTAACTTATGGACACGATCCTGTGCTACCTGTCGAAATCAATCTTCAATCTACTCGCATTCAAAGGCAAAATGATTTGCCTACCGACCAATATTGGAATGCAATACTGGACGAATTGGATGAGTTAAGTGATGAAAGATTGACTGCATTAGAAAATTTGATTCGACAAAAAGAAAGAATTGTAAAGTTCTATAATAGTCGAGTTAAGTTCAAATCATTTAAGGTAGATGATCTGGTGTGGAAAGTCATATTGCCCATGGATAAAAGTTGTTGAGAATATGGAAAATGGTCGCCTAAATGGGAAGGACCATTTAGAATTGATAAAGTATTTTCTGGAAATGCTTATGCACTTGTCAATGTTGATACTGGCTTGAAAATTAAGTCAATTAATGGCAAGTATTTGAAGGAATATAAACCGACAATGTTGGAAGTAAAAATTGACAACAAGTGAAAATAAATAAGAATATTCACTAAATTGGCAATACAATAAAATATTGTCAAAAGCACAGGTTGTCAATTCAAGCCTTATAGAGATCGGCAGTATGACAATATGCTATCGAAAATCAAATTGTCAATCAAAGTTAATCTAATCCTAGAGTATAAGGCTGTGCGTCAGCAGCGTTTTATCTTCCTCCCTTCGACAATGCAGAGGTATAACCTAATTTGTTGAAGCTTCATTCCCCATTTGATGAGGTTTTAGCTACTCCATATGTCGAGGATGCACAAAGAAGGAGATGAGCAGGAGCAGATCTCACCATCATTTAACCCATAAGGTTGTAGTTGCTATGGTGCAATAAAGATGACACCAAAGGAAAACAACTACCTTCCAAGATGAAGATGATGGAACGAGGACAAGATGCACTCGTTCCGTATTGAGATCGGCTTCTCCCCATATGTGCAGCGAGGTCAGCTCTAGATGTTACGTTGGTTGCTGACCTCCACTGCATTTTTTACGTTGGTTACTGACCTCCACCAAGGATATGATCATCGAGACAAAAACTTTGGTTTGACATCTGAAGGTGGTAGGGTCAGACTCCCATGGAGGAAAAAAGAAGAATAAATGAAAGCCTTTTTTTGGAGAAAACATATTATGTGAAATACCCAACTATGAAGACGTTGATTTGCAGATCTCATTATTTATAGTTGGTCCAGAGAGACATTTAATGCGAGTTGGCTTACCAAAGTCTCGAAATTTTTCATGGCATTTATGACGATTTGATAAGCATGAGTTACGAAGTTGCTTGGAAACATGCAGTCAAATCAAACAGTAAATAAACGTGCAAATAAGAAAAGAAACATTTTTTATTGATCAATGATTGTCAGAGGTCACCAGATTAGAGTGTTACAAAGAAAAGAACTACAACTGTCAATTTTGGTCTAAGTTGAAATCAAAGGATAACTGATCCCTGATGAGTGTGATTTCACCTCATATTTCATTTACATTTTGCATGCATTTTCATATAGTTTAGGCAATTTTAATTTGATTTTTGTTAGTTTTTACCTTGGAACGGGTAAGGCGGTTTTGTGGTGTTGTTTTGCAGAAATTAAGGATTAAATGCTCAAGATCAACCATGATGGAGCTTGCATGAAGATGGGGCTTGGAAATTAAGAAAATGAGTTAACAGAGCCCATCACGACCTAGCTGTGATGACCATCACGACCATGATCAAGCAAAACTGAAAAGAAAAGAAGGCAAAAGTCAGAACTGGTCATGGCCTAGCCGTGATGCCCATCACCGCCGTGACATGTCAGCTGAACCAGACCCTAAATAGGCAGAATTGATCACGGCCTAGCCGTGATGAGCATCACGGCCGTGACAAACCAAAAATTGAAGAAGCGCCCATGGTAGAACCCGTCACGACCTGGCCGTGATGGCCATCACGTCCGTGACGCGCATTATTTGGATCTGAATTTGTGTTAGATTGGTATTGAAACTTCCTTAATCTATAAATAAGGCATCTGGACAGAACAGAGACAAGGACTTTTACCCTAAAAGGACGTTTTCTCTGAACCAGGGGCTGCTGTGACTGCTGTGGAAAGCTTCCATGGAGTTTCTTCTCTCCTTTGTTCCTATTGCTGTTATTTTGGCTTTCTCTATGACTATGAGTAGCTAAATTCCCTTTTTGTTGGGATTGGATGTAGCTAAACCGAATCTCATGTATTTGCCTTGATTTATTAGTCTATGTTTATGCTTCTTTATTAGTGTTTGATTCCTATGCTTAATGCTTTTTGTGGTCTGATCATCCATGAATTGTTCTGAGATTTGATTTGCAATTGGGAAATTCTTATCATTTCTTGATCTGAAATTAATCACCTAGTAAACCTTGCATCTAGGAATGGATTTTGGTTTATTAGTAATCGTGTAATCCCTACTCTTAATGCAAATTCGTTAATTAAGCCACCTAAGGAATTAGGGTCTAATTAGGGGGTTTAGGCTCTTGTCGTCTAAGGAATTAGGACTTGAGTAATCTTGTGGGTTGATTTTTATATTTGAAGCATAAATTGGATTGGTGGTCTTAGTATTGCATGAGGCAAATGTTTAGTGAAGTTTAATCCCAACATCTTTCATCATATTCGAACCAAGTGTTTGATAAAAATCCTAAAAGAACTTGTTCCTTTTATTTTGTCTATTTTAAATTGTAACTCTTGTTGGGCTTGGTATTTAATATTGAGCTCCCTTCCTTCCAAATATCCGCTTAGATAGTAGTTGATTTGTTACGTGCTAGTACTTGTCTCAGTCCTCGTGGGAACGATATCCCTCTTACCTCTTTACTGCTTGTATGACTTGGTATACTTGCCAAGACCATCAACAAGTTTTTGGCGCCGTTGTCGGGGACTTGTGTTTCAATATTAGCATACCCATTTCTATTACTAATTTAAGCATAATTTTATTTTTCTGTTTTATTATCTGTTTCTCTTTGCTATCATTTAGTGCTAACATTCTTGGTCTCTAGGCTTTTGTGCATGCGAGGTACTATCCCAGTTGACCAACTTCTCTACGATCCTGAAATAGAAAAAACGGCTAGGGAGAATCGGAGTCAAGCAAGGCAGCGGAAGTTATTAGCACGACAAGAAAGAGAACAAGAGACCTCCACTTCACAAGTTCATCAAGAACCACTTGAGATGGCAGACAATGGTGAGGGTGTTCCATGGAGAACACTTGGGGATTATGCCAATACAAATGTCAATCGGCATGTCACTAGCATAGTGAGGCCTCCAGTGAATTCCAACAATTTTGAGATCAAGCCGGCTCTCTTGAATATTATGCAACAAAATCAATTTTCCGGGATGGAGAAGGAGGATCCTAATAATCATGTCTCCAACTTCATTGAGTTATGTGATACGGTGAAGATAAATGGTGCTACCGATGATGCAATTCGCCTAAGGTTGTTTCCTTTCTCTCTAAGAGATGGATCCAAGGCTTGGCTCCAATCTCAACCAAGGGGGAGCATTACTACATGGGATGACTTAGAGGTTAAATTTCTTGCAAGGTTCTTTCCCGCCTCAAGATTTGTGAAGACACGGGGTGACATCACAAGCTTTGTTCAACAAGAGGGTGAAACTCTTCATGACACATGGGAAAGGTTCAAAGACTTGCTCCGAAAATGTCCAAATCATGGGTTTGATGATCTTGTCCAAATGCAAACATTTTGCAATGGATTGAGGCCGTCAACCAAGCCTATGTTGGATGCCTCAGCTGGAGGTTCCATGAACACAAAGACACCGGAGGAAGCATTGACTTTGATAGAAGCTATGGCATCTAATGACTATCTGATGCATCATGACAGGGGTACCACATCAAGAAAGGGAGTGTTGGAGTTAGACTCACAAACTGCACTTTTGGCTCAAAATAAGCTTATGTCACAACAACTTGAGTCCATTACCAAGCAACTAGTTCAACTCCCACAACAACTCCAAACCATGCAAGGGACAACCATGCCACCTCAACAGGTAATGATATGTGATTTTTGTGGAGGAGATCATGATAATGGAAATTGTGAGGCCACACCTAGTTCCCATGAGGAAGCTAATTATATGGGGAACTATGGGCGGCAAGGTAACAACCAATATTCTAACAATTACAACCAAGGGTGGAGGAATCAAACAAGTTTTGGTTGGAAACAAGATGCCAGACAAGAAAGTAAGCCTCATCCCACACAACCACCTCAAGGCCGGACTTCTATCTTGGAGAACACCCTCAATCAATTCATGCAAATGTCCATGTCAAACTAGAAAAACACCGATGCTTCCATAAAAAACTTGGAGGTTCAAGTTGGACAAATTGCAAAGCACCTAGCGGAACAATCTAGCAGTAGTTTTTCAGGTAATACTCAAATAAATCCTAAAGAGCATTGTAAGGCTGTTGTTTTGAGGAGTGGTAAAAGTCTTGAGAAAGTGAGCGGTGAGCCTTTGTTGAAAAATAAGAGAGTTATTGAAAAAACTGAGTTGAGTGCTGAAAAAAGAGCGAAACATGAGGAAAAAGGTAAAGAGGTTGTAATAGAGGAAGAAGAAAAAGATAGTGAAAAAGACAAGAGAGAAAAGTTAGTGGATGAAGATTCAATTTTGAGGAAGAGTAAAAGTCAGATTTTGAAAGATGGGGACAAGCCTTAAGAGGTCCCTTCTTATGTAAAATTGTCATATCCTCACTTAAGCAAGAAGAAGGAGAAGGAAGAGCAATTTGCCAAATTTCTTGACATCTTTAAGAGGTTACAAATCAACATACCCTTTGCTGAAGCACTAGAGAAAATGCCAACTTATGCAAAGTTCATGAAGGAGTTACTTACGAAGAAAAGGAGGTTTAAAGAAGATGAGACTGTTGCCTTGACGAAAGAATGTAGTGCGATACTTCAAAGGAAGCTACCTCCAAAGCTTAAAGATCCTGGTAGTTTTACAATCCCTTGCACAATTGGGAGTGTGACTATTGGGAAGGCCTTGTGTGACTTGGGGGCGAGTAACAATTTGATGCCACTTTCAATCTTGAACAAGCTTGGAGGTGGTGAAGTGAAACCAACAAGGATGGCATTGCAACTAACCGATAGATCAATCAAGCGTCCTCTTGGTATTATGGAAGATGTTTTGGTTAAAGTGGATAAGTTTATCTTCCCAGCGGATTTTGTGATATTAGACATGGAGGAGGATGCAGAAGTTCCACTTATATTAGGGAGACCTTTTCTAGCAACTGGTCGTGCTTTGATAGATGTACAAAAAGGCCAACTTCGACTCAGAGTACAAGATGAAGAGGTTATTTTCAATGTATTTGAAGCTATGCATCGCCCGAGTGATGAAGAGAATTGTTTCCGCATGGACATTGTGGATGTAGTGGCTAAAGAAGTCTTTGCACATCAGCACCACTCCTCTACTCTTGAGAAGGTAATTATGAATTCTATTGAAAATCTTGATGAGAAAGAGGAGAAGGAAGTAGAGGAGTGTTTGTGTGATTTGGAATCTCAACCCAATCAACTTGCTGTCAATACTAAGAAAGAAGAGCTCAAAAAGGATGAAGTCCAAGAGAAGCTCAGGTTAGAGCTTAAACCTTTACCTCCCCACTTGAAATATGTGTTTCTTGGTGAGAATGATGAAAATCCTGTCATAGTGAGCAATGTATTGTCCAAATTGGAAGAGGAGAAACTTGTAAGGGTGCTTAGAGAGCATAAAACATCTGTTGGATGGTCCATCTTAGATTTGAAAGGTATTAGCCCTACATTTTGTATGCACGAGATTATGATGGAGGCTGAATTTAAACCGATGTTCCAACCGCAAAGGAGGCTCAATCCTACAATGAAAGAAGTGGTAAGGAAGGAGGTGCTGAAACTCCTTGAAGCCGGAATGACCTATCCGATTTCCGATAGTGCTTGGGTGAGTCCGGTACAAGTGGTTCCCAAGAAAGGTGGCGTGACCGCTGTGAAAAGTGAGAAGAATGAGTTAATCCCAACTTGAACAGTCACCGGTTGGCGAATGTGTATAGATTACCAAAAGCTAAATCAAGCTACTAGGAAAGATCACTTCCCACTTCCATTTATGGACCAAATGTTGGAGAGGTTGGTCGGGCAAGCTTATTATTGTTTCTTGGATGGTTATTCGGGTTATAACCAAATTGCGGTTAACCCGGAAGACCAAGAGAAAACTGCCTTCACATGTCCTTTTGGAGTTTTTGCCTATCGAAAGATGTCTTTCAGTCTTTGTAATGTGCCTTCAACATTTCAAAGGTGCATGCTTTCCATTTTCTCTGATATGGTAGAAAAATACATTGAAGCTTTTATGGATGATTTTTCTGTTTTCGGTTCCTCTTATGATAATTGCTTGTCTAACCTTGCTGCTGTGTTAAAGAGGTGCATGGACACCAATTTAGTCTTAAATATGGAGAAGTGTCATTTTATGGTGCAGGAGGGCATTGTGCTTGGGCACAAGATTTCACCTAAGGGGATCGAAGTGGATAGATCCAAGATTGGTGTAATTGAGAAACTACCTCCACCAGTGAATGTCAAGGGTGTGAAGGAATTTTCTTGGTCATGCAGGCTTTTACCGGCGGTTCATCAAAGACTTCTCAAAGATAGCCAAGCCGTTGTGTAGCCTTTTGAACAAGGACACACCATTTGTGTTTGATACTGCCTGTCTTACTTCTTTTCAGATTTTGAAAGAAAAGTTGATCACCGCTCCCATTCTTGTTGCACCCAACTGGGAGTCACCATTTGAATTAATGTGTGATGTCAGTGACTATGCAGTTGGGGCAGTTTTGGGACAGCAAAGGGAAAAGTTTTCCCATGCCATTCACTATGCTAGCAAGGTTCTCAATGAGAACCAAATAAATTATGCAACAACTGAAAAAGAGTTGCTAGCCATAGTGTTTGCATTGGAAAATTTTCGTTCATACTTGATTGGGTCCCAAGTCACTATTTTTAATGATCATGCTGCAATTAAATATTTGTTGACTAAGTTAGATTCAAAACCAAGACTCATAAGGTGGATTTTATTGTTGCAGGAATTTGACTTAGTCATTAAGGACAAAAAGGGCAGCAAAAATATGGTGGCTGACCACTTATCTCGGTTAGTGAATGAAGAGGTTACTACAAAAGAAAAGGACATTCGGGATGAGTTCCCGGATGAGGCTTTATTTCTAGTGCATGAAAGACCATGGTTTGGCGACATGGCAAATTTCAAGGCAGCCAACATTGTTCCAGAGCACCTCACTTGGCAACAAAAGAAAAAATTCTTCCGGGATGCCAATCATTTCATGTGGGATGACCCATTTTATTTCAAGGTTGGACCGGATGGCTTATGGAGGAGGTGTGTTAGTCAAGAGGAAGCGAAGAGTATTTTGTGACGTTGGCATAACTCTCCATATGGTGGACATTACAATGGGGAGAGGACGGCTGCAAAGGTCCTCCAATCTGGGCTCTTTTGGCCCTCAATCTTCAAGGACTCTTACAATCATGTGAAGAGTTGTAACAAGTGCCAAAGGACCGGGAACATATCTAAAAGGGATGAGATGCCACTTCAAAACATATTGGAGGTTGAAGTATTTGATTGCTGGGGCATAGATTTTATGGGTCCACTTCCACCTTCATTCTCCAATCAATATATCTTGGTGGCGGTGGACTATGTTTCTAAATGGGTGGAGGCTGTTGCAACACCGAGGAATGATGCATAAATAGTAATTAAGTTCGTCAAAAAGAACATTTTTGCCCGGTTCGGTGTCCCAAGGGTCCTTATAAGTGATGGGGGATCTCACTTCTGCAACTCACAACTGACAAATGTGTTGACCAAGTATGATGTGAGGCATAAGGTGGCATCTCCATATCATCCGCAAACAAATGGGCAAGCGGAGGTCTCTAACCGGGAGAATAAGCGAATTCTGGAAAAAACTGTGGCCACTTCAAGGAAATATTGGGCAAAGAAGCTTGACGATGCCTTGTGGGCTTACTAGACTGCATTAAAAACTTCTTTGGGGTTATCTCCGTTTCAGATGGTCTATGGGAAGACATGTCATCTACCCGTAGAGTTGGAGCATCGAGCCTTTTGGGCACTGAAGTTCTTGAATTTTGATGCCACTTTGGCGGGCGAGAAAAGAGTCCATCAGCTGTATGAATTAGAGGAGATGCGCCTTAAGGCATATGAGAATGCAGCTATTTACAAGCAGCGAGTCAAGACTTATCATGACAAGAAGATCGTGATGAAAACATTTCAGCCGGGACAATAAGTTTTATTATTCAATTCCCAACTGAGATTGTTTCCGGGCAAGTTGAATTCTAAGTGGTCGGGATCGTTCATTGTCAAAGAAGTCTCATCTCATGGAGCTATAGAAGTGGAAGATCCTACTTCAAAAAGGACCTTCAAAGTCAATGGCCAAAGGCTCAAGGCCTACTTGGGTGGTGACATCGAGAGATTGACCACAGCTGTGCGCCTTCGTGATCCTTGAGATCACCGGCCCGTCAAGCTAGTGACGTTAAAGAAGCGCTTCTTGGGAGGCAACCCAAGTTTTCTTTCCCTTTTCCATTTGTTTTTTTTTTGAAATTTTGTTTTTGAATAAATTGAGAATATCATAACGGATTACGTCCCAGCCGTGATATCCATCACGAGCGTGATGAGAAGAACCCTGAAGATCAGAGAGTATCACGGCCTAGCCGTGATGGAGGTCAAGGCCGTGACATGCCAGCTCCTATGGACCAGAATTGATCACGGCCTGCCCGTGATGAGCATCACGACCGTGACACATTTTCCAGCATCTCTTCGACTAGGCATGTGAGCCAGCACCCGCTACCACCTCGGTGACTTGTTCCATTTTTCTCCTCTCTCCGACTTGATTATTTACATTGGGGACAATGTAAGTTTTTAAGCTTGGGGTAGGGGTATTTTTGCAAATTTTTGAATTTTTGCATTTTTCATGTTGCATTCACATAGGCATAGTTTTGCATGATCACATGATTAGATTATCCCTTGCTTAGATTATGCATCCAATTGTGAGAACTTAGTGCCAAATAAATTGAGATAGTGAATTTTTGAGCCCAATTTTTTTTTATTCTTGTGATAAGGCTACAAATAAAAATGCTTGAGATGATCTTTGATAGTTGATAATTAGCATGTGGTTCTGTAGATTTGTGTTTCTCATTGATTTTTGAACTACTAAATGTGAGATTTTTGAGCCAAAAAGGGGTACTCACTAAATCTACCTCATTCTTTGTGATAGAGTGTTTTATTCCTCTTGGATTGTATTCTCTAGAACTTGACTTGAAACCGTTTTGAAGGTTAAAAATTTTTAAAAACATTTTTGAAAATGATTGAGGCACTAGGTATTTTTCCGGCCTTCTGAGCTTTGATTGATTAAATGTTACCCCTTAGTTGTCTGATTTTGAGCCTACAAGAATAAAATACTTTCCTTGGTATCTTGAAATATTTTGATGAATGATGCTTGGTAGGAGACCTTCTAAAGTATTGCAGAAAAGGGTAAAAAGGTAGTTTGAAAAAGTATGGGATGAGAAAGTTAGAAAAATATTTCTCTTGAATTGAAAATCCTCCCTTCTCCAAATAAATAATAAAAAAAAATATAGAAAAGGGGATGACAAAAAGAAGTGAGAAATAAAATAAAAAGAAAGCAAGAAAGGTGGAAAAATGAATCAAAACCCCAAAAGGTATTTTAGAAGGTGTCATGCTTTGCAATGCTTGATATTTTGTTTAGCCTTCTTGAAATTTCCTTTTCTTGATTTCCCCACCTAACGATTAATCCCATGGCCCCGTTACGACCAAAGTAAAAGACCTCTTGATTCTTATGTGTTTTCATTAATAAAGTAGAGATTTGGTTAATAGTCAAGCTTATGGTAGAATTCATTCCTTAAGGAAATTGAGCGAATTGTCATATATCCTTAAACACTTGAGTGAGGTGAGAAAGAGTGCCCGAATCAGTGAGAATATGAGTTTAGGAAACCTAAGCTTCTAATTGGACTTGAAATTGATTGTCTCTTGGTGAATTATTTGAAAATGCATGTTACTTAGATTAGTTACTCGGGTTCTTGGTTCAATATCCATACTCTGATTATTTATATCTTCTGGCCTTGGTGATTGCTTGAGGACAAGCAAAGTCTTAAGCTTGGGGTGATTTGATGAGTGTGATTTTACCTCATATTTCATTTACATTTTGCATGCATTTTCATATAGTTTAGGCAATTTTATTTTGATTTTTGTTAGTTTTTACCTTGGAACGGGTAAGGCGGTTTTGTGGTGTTGTTTTGCAGAAATTAAGGTTTAAATGCTCAAGATCAACCATGATGGAGCTTGCATGAAGATGGGGCTTGGAAAGTGAAGAAAATGAGCTAAACAGAGCCCATTACGGCCATGATCAAGCAAAAATGAAAAGAAAAGAAGGCAAAAGTCAGAACTAGTCACGGCCTAGCCGTGATGCCCATCACGGCCGTGACATGTCAGCTGAACCAAACCCTAAATAGGAAGAACTGATCACGGTCTAGCCGTGATGAGCGTCACGGCCGTGACAAACCAAAAATTGAAGAAGCGCCCATGGCAGAACCCGTCACGGCCTGGCCGTGATGGCCATCACGGCCGTGAAAAGAGACAAGGACTTTTACCCTAAAAGGACGTTTTCTCTGAACCAGGGGCTGCTGTGACTGCTGTGGAAAGCTTCCATGGAGTTTCTTCTCTCCTTTGTTCCTATTGCTGTTATTTTGGCTTTCTCTATGACTATGAGTTGCTAAATTCCCTTTTTGTTGGGATTAGATGTAGCTAAACCGAATCTCATGTATTTGCCTTGATTTATTAATCTATGTTTATGCTTCTTTATTAGTGTTTGGTTCCTATGCTTAATGCTTTTTGTGGTTTGATCATCCATGAATTGTTCTGAGATTTGATTTGCAATTGGGAAATTCTTATCATTTCTTGATCTGAAATTAATCACCTAGTAAACCTTGCATCTAGGAATGGATTTTGGTTTATTAGTAATCGTGTAATCCCTACTCTTAATGCAAATTTGTTAATTAAGCCACCTAAGGAATTAGGGTCTAATTAGGGGGTTTAGGCTCTTGTCATCTAAGGAAATAGGACTTGAGTAATCTTGTGGGTTGATTTTTATATTTGAAGCATAAATTGGATTGGTGGTCTTAGTATTGCATGAGGCAAGGGTTTAGTGAAGTTTAATCCCAACATCTTTCATCATATTCGAAGAATCCCTTTTTTTTTGCATTCCAAGCGTTTGATAAAAATCCTAAAAGAACTTGTTCCTTTTATTTTGTCTATTTTAAATTGTAACTCTTGTTGGGCTTGGTATTTAATATTGAGCTCCCTTCCTTCCAAATATCCGCTTAGATAGTAGTTGATTTGTTACGTGCTAGTACTTGTCTCAGTCCTCGTGGGAACGATATCCCTCTTACCTCTTTACTACTTGTACGACTTGGTATACTTGCCAAGACCGTCAACAATCCCATGCAAAGGAAAGGTCAGTCTTGTCAGCAGCAGCAGCTTCATATTCAGGTTGTAATGCACGGAGTTTGCCAACTACACTTTCAGCTTTCCGGCCAAGTCTGATAGATTCGTCGTCAATAGCTTTGACTTTGTCTTTGCTCTTTTCTAAAGCTTTGTCAAACTTGGCACATTTCCGATTGGTCAATTCAATCTGCCAAAAGTTTCTTCCGATACTCCAGGAGACTCTCTTTAGTATGAATTCCAGTAGAAATAAGGTCAAGTTCCTTTTGCTTGGAAGTTTCCAGATCTCGGAAGCGAGCTAAGAGATCATCTTTAGTCTTTTCTTCCACTTCATAAGAAGGAATGACAGAATTCATCCTTTCTAACTTTCCAGAGAGCCGCTCCCAGAATTTATGGATGGAGAGAAAATGCGTACGACTCGACATGAGAAGATTGTAATGGAGAGGAGTGATCTCTTTAATGAGTCGTGACAGTTCTTGTTGGATGCCGGCATTATATAAAAGTGAATCAAAAGGATTGCCAAGAAGAGCCTGGAGATCATGCATGAGGTTAATGACTCGAGAATCACTGGAGTCATGTTGAGTTGATGAAGAGGTGGTAGAGAGGGTCGACTCTTTTCGGCTTACTTCCGACAGCATATTAATCCAAGTATTGAAGTGGAGGGCCGGTTTAGGGTCAGGAGACTTCATGATGGGAGGTCTGACGGCAGGTGGAGAAGGAATAATAGGAGTTGTTTCAGCCAGCAGGGCTTCTATGTCAATATCCTCATCCGGAATTTCAATCATGACGGCAGTCTCGACAGATGTGTCGGCAATGGAAGTCGGAATGATTGAAGTAAGATGATGAGGGCTGGGGAGCATTTCTGGATGGGATTAAAGAGGTTGAGGATCATCCGTTAGGCCTCTGATGTCGACAACAATGCTTCTTAAAGTTCTGTCAACCTGTACCTCTAAGTCAGATCGATTCGCTGGTTCGACAGTCTTGGTGATAATTTCCTGAATAGTCATTGAATCTTCAATCTGAAGAGATTTTTCCTGACATGAAGAAAAATGAGGATATATATATATATATATATATATATATACACACACACACACATAAAGGAAGATAACAAGATCAGTGGAAATACCCGGTTAGAGTCCGAAGACATCAAGTCAACATCAGCACTTGTCTTTTCAGTTACGGGAATAGTCTCGACGACTTTCTCTTCCTGTCAAGATAAAAACAAAAGATTGTAAACAAAAAGATATGGCTTGATAGATCAGCTCAAAACTTTTACCTTGGATTGGTTGGAGGGAGATGTATTGGAGGAGCTAACAACAATGTCTTGGACCTTAGATCCAGTGGAGGCTTTGCCGACATCAGAGTCTGCCGAGATTGAAAAGCTTTTGGTGGATTTTGATTTCTTGGAAGGAAGGTCGGAAGGAGCGGCTTTCTCTTTTCTTTTCTTAGACCCTTTTGTCTGAGGATTAGAAATAGAAGCTTTGGTCGGCCGTGAGCTCTTCTTGACAGTTTTGGTCGCCACAGGGATTACGTTTTCATCCTCATCGTCATCCTCAGGTGCTTTTTCCGACAGTACATCAGATTTAGACTTACCAGGGAGAGGCTTGTCAAGAGGAATAGCTGTCAATAACAACATAAATAAGTTGATTGTCAGCCAAAAAGTGAAAGAATAAAAGTTATTCGACGAGTAAATACCTGAATTACAAGTTAGAATTCGCGAATGGAATCCAAAGTCGTCATCAGGTTGGAGAAACCGACGAGCGAAGGTAACTGGATTTGGTTTTTCAAAAGGGTCAACGTAAGCACTCACGCTTTCCAAAAAGAAAAAGTTACCTCCTTTCGACGGCTTCCCTAGGTGTGAATCAGCTAAACCAAAAGGGGCACAAGGAATAGGCAACGGTTTAGGAAAAGGGGTCTTTAAACTGTCAAAGTATTCCCTGGTCATATTGGGAATGCCCCTATATATGGCAAGCCTTTCAGATTCCTTATTGTCATGCCTCCTTTTGGCTTCAGCTAAAACACTATTGACGTGACGAACCATATCAAATGGTCTCAAGGGATTCCACTTGATTTTGTACAATTTTTCAAAGGTTTGAATTTCTTTCTAAAGTTCACCTCGAGTTTTTGTTGCCGGATCCTGTTCCTGCATGGGAGAATCATCATCGTTACCCATAGTGTCTTCAATACAACTCAAGCAGGTCTTTAAACTTAGACGGTGGTTGGAATAATACTCATCCCACCAGTCAAGAAAGCTTTGAGTAACTCCGTGGAAGACAGAGAATGAGACAGGCTGTAAGAAGACCCTACGAGCTTTATCCTCATCACTGATGGCCACAATATTCTCATATGTTGGAGCTTTGGCACCAATAAAGTTCTCATCAACAAAAATGACTTTTTGGCAAAGAAATTTAGTCCAAATTGACTTGTTGGATTTAGAAATGGTGGTACTTAGTTCCGTAAACCACTCCGGACTGTACTTCCGGTCAATAAAAGGAGAGAAGTTGATCTTTGAAGACGTGGATGAAAGCGAGTGAAAGATTTTGAATTAGAACTTAAAGTTGGCAGTTTCATCCCTTGACAAAGATTCAGCAGACACGTAACAGAGATAAGAGCCATAAGTGTCAATCGACAAATCCGAAGGAGCTTTGTATGAAAATTGACGCTCTAAGACAGCATTTAACCACAACTGGAGAAGCCAAAGAGGCCCTCCTATGTTGGTTTTCTTTTGCTTAGATCTGACAGTGTCAACTAACATACTCATACTGTCATAAAGATTAGCCAAAACACATTGGCCCAATGCTAATCTCTTGCCAGTTGACAAAAGATTGGCAAGAGGAACATATGAAGCAATCAAAGTAGCAGATTTGCTACAAAAGACATAGGCACATAGTCAAAGAAACAGGAAGGCTACGTGTTCAGTATCCGTCACGGGTTCATGATCTCCACATCTAAAGTCTGTTACATATTTAGAAAAAGATCATTTTGGAACATAGACATCAATTTGATTCTCCACTTCGACATCAGAATGCATGGTAGGGACATCAGGACGAAGGCCCGTAATAGCCGACATGTCAAATAAAGTCGGACCCATCATCCCATAAGGAAAGTGAAAATTATTTGTGGTTCTATTCCAGAAAAAAATGATGCCCCTATTAAAGAAAAATCTACTAACTTAACATGACGAGAAAGCTGAATAAACTCAAAAATTCCAGCTTCTTCCCACACGTTGCGTTTCAGCCTGAACTCGATCAAGCCAACTAATGTAAGCATCGAACCAAGTGGCAGGGGACATCCTAAAAATCCTATTGCTCTTTTTAAAGACATTAATAGGGATGAGACTTAAGGAGGATAAAATAGTCTCATTTGAGTAGCAGAAGGGAAGGAACCGCGTAAATCCTCAGAAATTTCATTTTGGGCTACGAGAGGACCCAAGAATGCAGCAGGAGGATTCAAAGCAACAAAAGAATCAGGAACAGGGCAAATTACCTTAGATTCCTGCCATAACTTGGATTCTTCCAAAAGTGGGTCTTGAACTACTGCCCTAGGAGGAGCAACCGTGGTTTGAGGTACTGAAGTCGACATCTTTGAAGATGTTGCCATCGAGATTGAACGAAGTGAGGAAGAGGAAAGGTTTTTCCTTTAAAGAAGAAGGGTTTTCGCGAGGGAAGAAGAAAGATAAGAAGAGGAAAGTCAACAGTGATGTGACTCCTATTTAAAGAGGAGAGAAGGCCTCTGGTTCGAATTCCAAGAGACCTGCAATGTTATGATTATCCCTATTAAGTATGGATGAAATTAAAGCGAGGTTTCATTAACGGATGAGAACCCAGAATTAAGAAAATTTGTTAGCAATTTAAAATTCAAATTTTGTTATTCTTTCGGGCAAGGCCGTCGAAAGGCAAAACTTTGGGGGGCATCTGTTAGTAGAAGAATTTCAAACTCTTGACAAATAATTCCGACAGGCTGACGGAAGAACTAAGGAGAGGATTGTCAAAGATGTGGAAAAGAAAATATCGACATAAAGGAGAAAGTCGAATTCATAAGAATTGACAAGTGTGAAATTGACAAGAAGTTCTTCAGTCGACATGTCAGATAAACAAGGCCGTTAGAAAACTTAGAGCACGTCTGTCAGGGGTAAAATTTCTGATTATTGACGGATGCATTTGACTGGCTGACGAAGGAACCAGAATAATGACTGATATTTTCTAAGTATTATACTTAGTTGACAAGAAAATACCGGCCGACAGAAAAGATAAATTGACAACCCAGCTTTTTGACAAAGTGTTAAGAAGAGTTGTCAAACGTACAGAAGTGTGAAAACGGCTAAGTCCTCAAGGCTGACAAGGCATCAGCAAGATAAGCCGTCAAGCAGCCAGACCGTCGAAGACAATCAAGTTGACGCGGAGCGGTTCAAGAAATTGAGCAGTTGTCAGAGTTGTTTGGCAAGCAGTTTAAGTATAAAACTTAAGAGAACTGCCAAAGACATGTGACAGTCTTTTAGATAGGGAGCTATTTATAGGTGTTATTTTATTTGTCTATAAATACTAGCAATCACAATGTAATGGAGGAGGTTACTTGATACACATCCTACATATCTCGATCACACAGCAAATTGACGAATTACATTCAAGTATTTCCTCCACACTTCTCATTTTCAATTCAATTCAATATTATAACCCAGTACAATACTGGTTTTATCCTTCAAAGTTCTTTACTCTTTCTCCATTATTCCTTAATATTTCGTTTATGTTCTTATTTTCATTTACCTTTCATGAATGGTATTACTTAGGTCCTATTTTTACTTATCTTTACTTTCAAACTTCAGTTTCCTTTTCATTGTAAACTCAGTACGATTAGAAGTTATTTTCTATTAAATAAATGTCCTTTTAAACTTCAAACTTACATTTTTAGACTCAAGCAATTTTATTTTCAACTTTCACCATTGGCAAACCCTGTACATCTATTTCAAACTTACATATTTGTTTTAACATGAAGTCTTTGCCACTAATTCCTAATTTGACTAATTGTCAAATTTGTATTTGGCAGACAATATACATACACACATCCTGACGAGATTACCGCATAACTCGTTCGCCCCACATTCGTCTGATTTTTAATTATTTGTAACAAAAAGATTTTTGGACACAAACCAAAAACCAACGTTAACAATTATACAGTTCTCAGACTGTAACCTCTCACAATAAAAGTCGAATACGATGATTCCTTCCTCGGTTACATTAGCTTGTTGGTCTTCTGTCAGTTATATGTTTAATAACCTTTATTAGCCGACCTCCATTCGTCATTGCCTATGTAACAATCGGATGACCTCATAGCATAAGGGCTTCCAAGATTGGGCTATCTCAATATTGAGGTCGAGTATAACTCAGCCCACGATGGAACAACATATATAATTTTTCATTGGAGAATAACACTCGACCACTCAAAGAATTATATTTGTTTTGTCACTTGAAAAATGACCTATACCAAAAGAATATAGTAAACTTAGGCCCTACATTTAGGAAATAAGTGTGTTGGATTAGAGTTTGTAAATCTAAGTTTCAATCAAATTCATTTTTGCAAACTTAAAGTATGGTTAAATTTGACTTTACCATATCGTTATTTATGTTTTGATACTTTTTTTCTCAAAAGTATGTTTAACATAATGAAATTGGTTTAGATGATATCAAACAAAAGCACTTTTTAATGTGTAATTATTGAAAAGGATATGAATTTTATAATGTAATATTAATATTATTTTTTATTTCATCTCATTATTTTTTAAGTAAATGTTAAGATAAATTTTTTCTCTGTTTATTTATTTATTTTCATTTTATTTTTCATCTTACTAGAATTCAGAAAATACAAATACAAATATATATATATATATATATATATATATATATATATATATATATATACCAACATTATTATTTAAGCTAATTTATCTTTGGACCTAGGTCATGATCCATTTTCTTACATCTAACCCATTTTTTCTTACTCATTCTCATCCTGACTCATTTCCTTGCCAGAATTATTCTGCTCTTCTCACCGAGGAACCCTAGCGCAACCTCTTCCCACCAAGTACATAAATTTCATAGCTTCCTCCCATCAAGAACGTCAAACCATCCTTTTTTTTCTTGTTCAGATTCACGTCCTTCCAAATCCTAGAAATTCTCGCACGTGACTTGGATGCAAATGGAAAGAGGGCGTGATTTCTTTCCTTCCATATCATTAAGAGTTATGTTATTTGAATACCTGATTTTGGACACCCAAGTGACTCCCCACTCACAATTGCATACTATACATATACTCTATCTTAAAATACTATACATCTTCATCCTACCCACACTCATATCAATCTACGGTGTCTATACGGATGTTCAAATTCAGGTATTCAAATATCATAACTCTATCAGTAATGAGAGTACTGATCCTTTTTGGTCTTGCTTCCAAGTTACAGATTATTGAAGAAAGTAAAGAGCCCAATCTCGTTGTTTTTGTTTATATATAGGTAGACAAAGCAAATATGAGAGAGGGTAAAATGGGAAATAAGAGAGTTGCTACATTTAAGATTCAAGAGAAACTCTCTAAGACAAAATGAAGAAGTAAAAACATAGGTCCTATTGCTTCCATTCCAATCGAGGTTTGAAGCCGAAATTACATGGGCTAACAGACTCGAGTAGGGTTATTTGCATCCCTGAATTTGACATCTCATATAGATATCGTATATTGATGTAAGTGTGGGTGAGTATAATATTTTAAGATAGAATATATATATATAGATATATATATATATATATATATATATATATATATATATATATATATATTATGTAATTGTGAGTGGGGTATCACATGTGATGTCAAATTCATGTGTTCAAATAATATAAGTGGTCTAGAAATTGGAGGCCTTAGAGAAAATTGAAGTTGATGGTCTATTCCAATATAAGAGGATAAATGAATTGTTTGATAAAATAAGATTTAAGTAATTATAATTGAAAAAACTTCTTCGACGGTAATCACAGTCACATGTATTGTCCATAATGTTCTATAAGCATTGCATACATTTGTAAAAGAATTTAATCCTTTGATATAATTTAATACTTCTAACGATATATTAATTTATTATATTAACACTTCTTTCAATATTTTCAATTCTGAAAATAAATTAAGATCATCAATACTAGAATAGTATTTGAAACTTAAAAATTAAGAAAGAGAGGAGGTAATTAGAATATTAGATAATTAAGAAAGTCTTAGGATTAATAGTCAAGGAACAAATGATAATTAACACAGTTTTTAATGAATAGAATTATAGTAATGACTTAGATATAAAATTGGAAATTTATGATGATTATTAGGTTGAATGTAAATTTATTTTAAAGCAACATAAAAAAAAGTCAATAAAAAACCATCATAATAAAACATATAACCTAATAACATAAATTAATAATAAGTGAAACTTATTAAGGATATAAAATTATCTTCTGGAGGCCTTAGGTCACTGCCTTATTGGCCTATGGGTCTCCACGGCCCTGGTTGAAGGGGCTCAAAAGGCAAATCAAACATAGCGTAAGTCATACATATACAAGGCAATCCCTAGTATAATCTAGTTGTTTCCATAATTAATTACGTTGAATTCGATTTAATTTTGTTTAACTTGTTTTGATATATTTTTTCGATTATTAATAACATATTTTTAAAATAAATTATATAAATATTAAAACATTATCATGTCATGAAAGAAATACAATTTTGAATAGAAGACTTATATCATAAAAATCTTAAATATCTTTATACTCAAAGGAGCAATAGCAACCAAGTTTTATATATTTCTCTTTGTTGTCCTCTGTGGGTGTCGTGAACAGTGGGAGAAAAGGGACACGACTTTCTGAAATGGAAACTAGAATCAGTTGGAGCTCGAAGGTTGTTCCATGTAAACACTACTACAGAAAAGAGCTTTAATAACGTACATTTAATAGTGTTTAAATGATAAACACTATTTAAAAAGAGGCGGAACATTTTTAATAACGCTTCCTTGATGAAGCGCTATCATAGTTTCAACTTAAGACAATGTTTGCTTAAAGAAACGTTATTAAAGGTTGTTGGATAGGAATGGATAGCGCTTTCTAGAGAAAGCGCTATCTTTAGAATAGAAAATAGATAGCGCTTCCCTGAACAACCGCTACCTATTCCTTTCCCTAAAACTATGCTACTCCCTCCCTTACTCTCTGATCTTGAAAATATTTCGTGCGACGCTCAGTATTGGAACCCTCGCTCACGCCCTTACTGCTTATTCACGCCTCACTGCTACCGCCGCCCTCACTGCTCGGGCGACTTCCTGCTACCGCCGTCGATCTCACTGCTCGCGATGGCACGCCTCTGTCCAGCAACGGCACGGTCTCCCTGTTCACTTTGCGCGTCTCCCTATTCGCGTTCACAAGCAACGATTTGAAGAACTCATCGCCGCCATCTCTACACTCACCGCCACCATCCTTCTTCACGCAGTCACGCCCTGACGTTCTCTATAACATCGTTCTCAGGTAAGCGAACTGAAATCGTTCTCTACACTAAACGCCACTTATTTCGCTCTCCGCTCTCTCAACCATCTTTCTCACGCCCTAATATATTATTGGGTGATTGGTGAATTGGGTTGAAATTGAATGGCGAAACTGGAAGCGAAGCTAGGGATGATAATCAACTCGGTGGGTAACTTGTACGACTCCGTCATCGTCGTTGTATGTAACTACCTCTCTTCTCTTTCTTAGGTTTCTTACTGTTTTGCTATTTTGCATGATGTGAATATGAATAGTGAATACTCTTCATTTCATTTTAATCATCAATTGGGCTCTTGTTCACTCTAAGCGACCGGAAGATGTCCAATGGCATTGCAGTGCTTGAAGGTCCTTCTATTCTATTCTATTATTAACTTAATATTCTGCTGAGTGTCGAATATTCAAAATTTCTCACCAAAATCCTTTCTTTTATGCACATCGTTCTTAGATAAAGCAGCGGAGTGCTGAAAATGTTTTTGATAATAAGGTTGCAGATTATAAGATAAGGGAGAGAGGAAAAATAGAACACAGTAAAATGATTATATCTTCAAAAGTTAATTATGTGGATTAACTGGTGATGTCAATTCTAATTTTGTTTAGCCTTTAGATTAATTATTGTGTTCTCTCTTTCAGCTTATCTCTTTGGCTTAATTAGATTTCAGCCTATAATTTATTAATTCTTCAAGTCTTATCATGGTTTTAATTTCACTTTCATCCAAGCCATTTGCAAAGGCAAGTTCATTGTGACCCTATCATCTTTAAGTTTGTGTTCATATTTTTGAGAATTGAATTGTTTGCTGGTTTGTGTTTGTATGATGTTTAAAACTGATTATGTTTAGAATTATGTCTTCAAGAGATTGTACCGGCTGATTTTGTAATTTATGCTGGGATGTGTTTGCTTATTCATTCACCTTTATGTTCTGTTTGTTTGTGGTTAGCTCATTGACAATACATATCAAAGGATTATAATTTGCATATTAAAGGTACTTTGCAGTATAGAAAAGGTCAAGTGATTATAAGATAAGAAGTACAGAACCACTTATCGGTACCCTTCTTATGTGCTAGAGTAAGAACTAGAATTAAGACCTTTAAGAACTAATTTGGACAAATATATAAGAATCTCAAAAGTGATTCTCATTATTTAGACATTAATATGACTATCACTGTATCTTTTTAAATTTATTTTCACCATTTACTCTGAAAAAGATGGTGTTAAATAGGCCTTATATCCTTCCTAATTAATTATTCTAGATAGAGAGATCAGACTTCATTTAGTTTCTATTATTTCATTAAGCTTCTATTAGATTTTGACTTTAGTTGATGTTTTTGTTGTGACCATAAAACTATCCTTCTGGCTTGGATTTAAACTTGGGGATTACGAAAAATAACTTTCACTGGATGGGGTGTTTTACTAGGAATAACAGTTTTTAAACCCCATTAAAAGGGTAAACAGTAATCATCACCTTTGTTATGCGATAGTTGACAGTGAAACCAAGAAAAATTGAAAATTCTTCCACACCTCATTGTCACATACCCACTTTACGTGTAAACTAGGCACTTATAACACTTTAACAGAAATCATCTAAGATATGGATCAACTTCAATGATAGATTGAAAATTCAAGGACTATTTTAAACGTTTCTTGTCTTTTATATTCCCGAAGTTATTCAGGGTATGCTTTTATACATGCTAATTAGTTTCTTTGACTTGAATCACCCTTGTCGATATTCATTAGCACAATCTAATGAGATATTAATTGTGCAACTTAACTAGCTGATGGATATTCATATAAGGCATGGCTCACGAGCACTTGAGGTTGATCTTTTGCCGTATGTAGTTGCTCATGCATACTTGTATGTTGTTAACTATCATGTAGAAGAATCAAAGATTGTTGCCTTGTACAAATCCTATATATTTTCCGAATGTATTATCTCACTACTGTGTTCCACTAAGAATTGTTCAAATAATCACTGGGCAGATATAGGTCTGTCCAAATGGCCTAACATGGTGTAGCTGTTGATTGAAGAATATATCAAACTTGTGTATTCTTTCAGTTTATTTACTGGCAGCATTTTGCCATTGCTAGGATGAGCTGATTATTGTTGTAGTACATTGCATTGTCATCGTGAACTTGTTTCTTTAGTACCACAATTGTTATCACCATGTTTTTAAAAGACCTGTTCTTGTCAACATATTGCCTGCAAAATGTATTGTAATGGTAACCATAACACAAGATTTCTTGCGTTGGGTAGTTGTATCATGCACTCAGGTTTTGACATGAAGACCCTGTTACACAATTGCTATTTAACAGGGATAATATCCAATTGTCTGCAAATTTCATCCTTTTCCAGAAGCATGCTATTTCATTTAGGAAGAAAGAAAGAAACTAACAATTTTGGATTCTCTCAGGTACGTCTGTCAATCAACTCTCTCTGTTGCTCAAGCTGCTCGACTTCACTCTGGTACATTTTACCATTTGTTATTCCCCTGTGTTTTATTTAAACCTTTAGTTGTATAATTAGACATGTTTATTTTTATCGGTATAAACATGCATTAACCTTCGTTTCCTGTTCAAACTCAAAATAATTACGGTAGATCGTAAAAATATAGATCAGAAGTGGATGTCTGCTAATCGTTTGTCGAAGGAATATAAGGACGAAGTGCAAGATTTTATTAGGTTTGCAGTTGAGCATGCAGAAAACCCTAGTAGAATCATATGTCCTTGTTTAAGTTGTTGTTATACAAGATGAGTTAGTGTAGCTGAGTTGGAAGGACATTTAGTATGCAATGGAATTGATCAAAGTTATACCTATTGGACAAAGCATGGTGAGACTAGAGGTGAATCTAGTGATATGGGGAATAGTGGGAGATATGCATCAAATGACATCGATATAAATACATATGATGCCGACCCTTTTGAAGAGATGGTAAACACGGTTGAAGAAGATCTTCGTGATTGTCCTCGAATGTTTGAGAAGTTGGTAAGTGATGTTGAGAAACCGTTGTATGAGGGTTGTACTAAATTCACAAGATTGTCGGTGATGCTAAAGTTGTATAACTTGAAATCGGAGAATGGATGGACTGATAAGAGCTTTACTGACTTACTCACACTATTGAAAGATATGTTGCCGGAGGATAATGTGCTTCCTAGTCGGACATATGAGGCTAAAAAAATGTTACGCTCTATTGGCATGAGCTATGAGAGGATACACGTTTGTCCTAACGATTGCATTTTATTTTGGAATGAATATGCATCGTTAAAGACGTGTCCTAAATGTAATGCCTCACGGTATAAGAAGAAAGAATCGGCTCCAGAGAAGGTTCTATGGTATTTCCCCATAATTCCCAGATTTAGGTGCATGTACCGTAGTTCAGAAGATGCAAGACACTTGACATGGCATGAGGATGTAAGGATTAAAGATGGCAAGCTACGACACCCGACAGATTCGCCTCAATGGAAAAGAATTGATCGTAATTGGCAAGCTACTGACGGATTTAATCCGCATGGTGTTCAGAGTAGCTCTCACAGTACATGGCCTATGATTTTGGTGATTTATAACTTACCTCCATGGCTATGCATGAAGCGCAAATACATGATGTTGTCTAAGTTAATTTCTGGGCCCAAACAACCAGGAAATGATATCGACATATACTTGGCTCCTTTAATTGAAGACTTGAAGCAAATGTGGGAGAACGGTGTAGAGGTGTATGTTGAGGCGAATTCTAGGCAAGTATACCTAATCGTACAAGTAATACGGTGGTGAGACCGATATCGTTCCCACGAGGATCAGTTGCCAATTACCAATTCACAAGTCAAACAACTATCTAGACTAAACTATGGTATGAAGAGAAATCAAAACATAAAATAAAGCAATAAAATATTTTTGGTCTTTTGGGAATTTTATCAAACACTTGGAATGCGAAAAGAGGTGTTGGGATTAAACTTCACCAAACCTTAGTCTCATGTAATACCAAGACCACCAATCCAGCTTATGCTTCAAATATCAAAATCAACCCACAAGATTACTCAAGCCCTAATTCCTTAGATGATAAGAGCCTAAATCCACTAATTAAACCCTAATTCCTTAGGTGGCCTAATTAGGAATTTGCATTAATAGTAAGGATTACACGATTACTAATAAACCAAAATCCATTCCTAGATGCAAGGTTTACTAGGTGATTAATTCCAGATCAAGAATTGATAATAACGTCCCCATTGCAAATCAAATCCCAAGAACATTTCATGGGTGGCCAAACCACAAAAAGCATTAAGCAAGGGAATTAAACACTAATAGAGAAACATGAACATGGATTAATAAATCAAGGAAATTACATAATATTCAGTTTAGTTACATCTAATCCCAACAAAAAGGGGATTTAACTACTCATGGTAATAGGAACTACAAAAGAGAAAGAGAGAAGAGAAGAAGAAAACTCCATGAAGAATCCTCCAATCTTCTTCCTCTCCAAGAGCAGAGAAAAACCACTTTTTAGGGTTCAGATCCTTCCCCCAGCCGCAATCCCTATTAGGGTCCAAGTCTCTGGTTCAAAATTCTGCCCTCTGTTGTTGTGCGGCTCCTCCTTTTATTTTCTCTCACAATTCAATTAGGATTAAAGTCTCATAATGTGTGGTGCCCCTTTTCTCATTGCAACAGTTTTGCCATTCCTTGATTCACGCTCACTTTCAAATTGAACTTGATGCCATATATCAATTGCTCGTGGGTCCCGTGTGGCCTTTTATTTTGTTGGCAAATCAATTCAATTCTAGATATTCACTTCCCTTCACGTTGCTGCCAACTTTTGTTCCATATCAACTCATCAATTTCCAAAATTCTTCTTTCAATTTCACTTGATCACGTGGGTCCCTTGCTTTAATTATCAAAATCAATTTGCCTTTCAAATCCTATACTTCACGTTGCTGGCCCTTTCCAAATTTGCTTTATGCCAATTGCCAACTTCTTCAATCAATTTTATTCATGTGGGCCGTGATACTAATTGCTCTTTCAATCCGATTAAATTCATGCTGCAATCTTATCAATTACCAACTTATGTATCTTCATTAGCATTAATTGGCAAGCAACCACATGGAGTCTTTGACCAAGTCCATAGCGTTGATAAAGTACAAAATCCAATTGAACAAAGTCCTGTGCACGCCCTTCTCGTTTTATGGCAACTAACATGATTTGGGATCCTCGCGGGGCGAGACTTTGAAATTCTCTTTTTTCTTATTTTATTCAATTCTCCAAGTTTCTTGAGTCATGCTCATTCTTCATGCAAATTCTAAATTAACTGGACTTGAGAATTTTAATCATTAATTCCTGCAAAACAACACCACAAAACCGCCTTACCCGATCCAAGGTAAAAACTAACTAAAATCAATTTAAATATGCCTAAACTATATGAAAATGCATGCAAAAATGTACATGAATTATGATGTGAAATCACACTATCAGTGTATGATGGGTATAGAGAAGAAAGTTTCACCCTAAAGACCATGATCTTCGGCACAATTAATGATTTTCCGGCATATGGTAATTTATCAGGATACAGTACCAAAGGTCAGTGTGCATGCCCTATATGTAAAGATAATATGGATTGGATGTGGTTGGAACATGGCAAGAAGAATGTCTTCCTTGGGAATCGTATATTTTTGCATTCAAGTCATCATTATCGGTCGTGGAGAAAGGCATTCGATGGGAATGCAGAAGAACGTGAAGCTCCTTTGCCGTTGACGGGTGCGCAACTGTTTGAAAAGGTACAAGATTTGAGTATTGAATTTGGGAAACCCTTTTTTAGAGAGATTGTCACACGAGGGTGGAAGAAAAGGTCGATTTTCTTTGAGCTGCCATATTGGAAGTCATTATACGTAAGACACTTCATTGATGTAATGCATGTTGAAAAAAATGTATTTGATAGTGTCATTGGTACCTTACTCAATGTGCCAAGGAAGACCAAAGATGGCATTAATACAAGGCTGGATTTGGTTAGTATGGGATTGAGACGAGAATTGGGACCGATAAAGAAGGGGAAAAATACATATTTACCTCCGGCTGCTTATACTCTATCTAGAAAAGAGAAAATTGTTTTTTGTAAGTTTCTTCATGGAGTTAAGGTTCCAGAGGGGTACTCTTCAAACATTATGAACCTCGTATCGATGAAAGACCTTAAGTTAAAGGGTCTAAAGTACCATGACTGTCATGTTCTTATGGAGAATTTACTACCCATCGGTATACGATCCATTTTGCCGAACAAAGTGCGGCATACCTTAACTAAACTTTCTTTCTTCTTCAAGGCAATTTGCAATAGAGTGATTGACCCAGGAAAGTTGTCAGCGTTGCAAATAGAAAATGTTGTGACTTTGTGTGAGCTAAAGATGTATTTCCCACCTTCATTCTTTGACATCATGGTCCATCTGACTGTACATCTGGTTAGAGAGACACAATTGTGTGGGCCAGCTTATATGAGATTGATGTACCCGTTTGAGCATTATATGAAGATATTAAAAGGTTATGTTAAAAATCGATCACGACCAGACGGTTGTATTGTTGAACGGTACATAGTCGAAGAAGCTGTTGAATTTTGTACCGACTACCTATCCAATGTTGAATATTCTGTAAGGCTGCCAAAGTCTCGTCACACAGGAAGAAGCGCAGGGCAAGGGATTTCTGGAACTGAAATATTGACTATACCAAGGAAAGAATGGGAGCAAGCACACTTGTATGTTCTACAGAACGCCGATGAGGTTGAGTCATATGTTGTAAAACATAAGGACATACTTAAGAGTTCATACCCAAATATGAGTCAAAATTGGTTAACAAGAGAGCATAATCGATGTTTTATAACTTGGCTAAAAGATCAGATTTCTGAAGAGTTTGCTGTAAATCCTGCCTCGATCTCAGAAAGATTGAGATGGTTAGTGAAAGGTCCAACTATACATGTTTTCTATTACACCGGTTATTTGATGAACGGGTACACATTCTATACAAAAGAACAAGATGATCGGAGTACAATGCAAAATAGCGGGGTGACTATTGTAGCTGAATCCTTGCATATCTCAAGTGCGAAAGATAGAAACCCTATATACGCGAATATGTCATACTTCGGGGTCATTGAACGCATATGGGAGTTGGATTGCACAATGTTTCGGGTGCCTGTGTTCCAATGTAAGTGGGTTGACAACAATAACGGTGTACAAATGGATGAGTTGGGGTTCATGCGGGTGGATTTCAATAAGGTAGGTTATAAAGATGAGCCTTTTATTTTAGCATCGCAAGCTCAACAAGTGTTCTATGTCACTGATCCAACTGATACGAATTGGTCCATTGTTCTTTTGACTAACAAAAAAATTGTTAATGTGATTGATGATGAAGCACATGAAGATGCTAATATTGAGGATGACCCTTTCTTCGGAGTGTCACAATCACGTGAGGCTAATCCAACTAGAGAGGATGATATGTATATTAGAAATGATCATGACGAGGGGCATTGGTTCCTTCCAATATTTCGTTCCAATAAGGGACGCGCAAGTCTCAATCCAACAAGGAAAAGGAAAAGATTGACTTAAAACATGTATGTAAGGATTGTGTTTTTTTAATTTCTTGGACATTTAAATTTATATTCATGAATTTCTCTAAGTAAACTTGTATGATTATGAACTGACGTTTTTTACTTGTGTGTTTAATTTGTTGCAAGTAAATGGCATCTCCCAATGATCATGATAGTGTTGAGGAGGCCACGCGAAAGGTGAGGCGTCGTGGGCCAACCTTTAAGAAGAAGATTATCCGCCAGAGGAGTAAAGGAGGACCTAAAATTGTGGTAAAATACTTACTAATTAATATAATTAATTGTTTCTATTAGGAGTTTTTGATATAACCGAATTTGTTGTAAATCATAGGAACCAGATTTCAAGTTTGTCCTTATTCTTCAATGAATGAAACATAAGTTTCTGCAATTCCATTATGGCATCAGAGAGAACCGATCCAGAGAATGCGAACCACGCTTCTGGCAGTGACAGGATCACACCTGCACCAACTCCAACCTCGCCCTATTACCTGAGTTCGTCTGATAACCCAGGCACACCTTTAGTTGCAGCAACACTCAATGGCGAGAATTACCGCACGTGGGCTCGTTCAATGAAAACGGCGTTGCGAGCAAAAAGCAAGCTTGGATTCATCGATGGTACGATCCAGAAACCGGGACAACAGACAGATGATTATTTCAACTGGGAGAAAGCAGCTTCCATGGTCATGGCGTGGATCATAAACGCCACGAATCCAGGTCTACACAGCAGCATCTCACACGCGACAACTGCAAGGGATGTTTGGCTCGATTTGGAGGAACGCTTTGCTCAAACAAATGCACCAAGAGTGCATCAGCTATGGAGAAACCTTTGTTTACTGCAGAAGGAAGATGATGAAAGTGTAACAGAGTTTTACACCAAGTTCAAAGGCTTGCTTCAGGAACTCAGCGAACACCAGCCGTTGCCAGGATGCACATGTGGAGCTTCTAAGGAGTTGATGCGACGAGAAGAAGAGCATAACATGCATCTGTTCCTTGGAGGCCTTGACAATGAGCAGTTCGGGCACATCAAGGCAACCGTTCTAAATACAGATCCATTGCCTTCGCTCAGACGCACTTTTAACCACATGATGAGGGAAGAAGGACGTTTGACGACGGAGAGGGAGAGGAGTAATGTCAAACCTGAGATGGGAGGAGCTTTTCATTCATCCTGGAAGCAGAAGGGACGTGACGGACCCAGACCTAAGTGTGAACATTGTGGAAAGATTGGCCACATCAAAGCAAAATGCTTTGAGATCATCGGCTATCCTTCCAACTGGGATACTCGACGTACGCAGAAGGGAGGTAACAAACAAGGAACCCATGCAGCAGCACATGTAGTACACGATGATGAGGGCCAGAACATGGAAGATAAGAAAGGAATGATCAATGCCCAAGCCTTGCATGGGATGCAGCTGAGAGGGACTTCATCATCACACGTTAATATGGCTGGTAAAGAAAGGATTCAGTGGATCCTGGATAGTGGTGCATCACATCATATGACACCATTATTTTCTATTTTGAAGGGAGTACGAAAACTTGATAATCCTCTCTACATTACAGTGCCTACTGGCAACACTGTCTTGGTAGATATAGTTGGGAATGTCCAACTTGATGAATCCATTGAACTGAAAAATGTTTTGCATGTGCCTAGTTTTAGTTGCAATCTGGTCTCTGTACATAAATTAATTCGTGATTTAGATTGCGTGGTGACTTATCATTCTAATTGTTGTGTGATACAGGACCATGCCTTGAAGAGGACGATTGGCTCGGGTAACATGCGAAATGGGGTTTATGTGTTTGAAGGGACCTTGCGAGGAGTTTCCTATGCGGCTGCTCATGAGGATATCACCACCCTTTGGCACTCAAGAATGGGACATCCTTCTTTTCAAGTTTTACAGAGTCTCTCAAAGTCTCTCAAGTGTAGTTTCTTTTCCAATAAGATAGATTGCTGTGATATTTGTCACAGAGCAAAGCATTGTAGATCTTCTTTCCCTTTAAGCAATAATAAGGCCAAGGAGCCATTTGATTTGATACATTGTGATGTATGGGGGAGATATCACACTCCTTCACATGATGGTTCACATTTTTTTCTTACTATTGTGGATGATTATACTCGTGGGACTTGGGTTTACCTAATGAAGCACAAAGATCAAACAAATGGGATCTTGATAGATTTTTACAACTTGGTCAGAACACAATTTGATAAATGCATTAAAAGGATAAGGAGTGACAATGGAACAGAGTTCACTAACTCATCTCTGTAAACTTTCCTTCGAGAAAATGGAATTTTGCATGAGACTTCTTGTGTAGGTACTCCTCAGCAGAATGGACGTGTAGAACGGAAACACGGGCATATATTGAATGTTGCCAGGGCTTTGAAGTTCCAAGCCAATCTTCCCATGCAGTTTTGGGGGGAGTGTGTGTTGGCCGCGGCCCACATCATCAACAGAACACCCACAACAGCAAATCAGGGAGTAACCCCTTATGAGATGCTCTTTGGTAAGCCTCCAACTTATGATCATTTAAAAGTTCTAGGTTGTCTATGTTATGCAGCAACTAGCTCTAAACAAAGGGATAAGTTTGGACCTCGGGCAGAAAGATGCATCTTCATAGGGTACCCACACGGTCAAAAGGGTTGGAAAGTATACAATCCAAGTACTCGTGCCTGTTATGTATCGCGCGATGTGACTTTTTATGAACATATTTTGCCCTACATGGTGAGGCAAGAAAACACAGGTTCGGTGCAGCCAACAAACATGTTTGAGAACACTGCTGATTCTCAAAGGGACGAAAGTCACGTACATGAGGAAAGAGAAGTGACCAATGAAGATAGATTTATGGAGGGAGATATGCAAAATGAATGGGGGACTCAGGAAGAGATTCCTGCTACTGAAAATGCACAAGAAGAAGATCACATTGAGGTGGAGACACAAGTTCCAAATCTTGCACCTAGGACACGTCAACCACCCGGATATCTTCGTGATTATCATTGTCATACAGCCAAAGAAGACCCCATTCGCATGCACTCGATCCACTCCGAATCTTCAGGTAAGGTCTACCCTATCGCTAATTACATCAATTATGAATGTTTTTCACAAAAACACCAAGCATATCTTGCAGCAATCACGGGTCATGAAGAACCAAAGACATATCAGCAGGCTGTACAGAAACAAGAGTGGCAAGATGCTATGGCACTTGAACTCAAGGCTTTAGAGGATAACAACACTTGGGACCTAGTTCTACCACCCAAAGACAAGAAGGTTGTAGGGTGCAAATGGGTCTACAAAATCAAGTACAAGGCATCTGGAGAGGTAGAGAAACATAAAGCTTGTCTTGTAGCCAAGGGATACACACAAGTTGAAGGGGAGGACTTCAACGAAACTTTTGCTCCGGTGGCAAAAATGACAACCGTGCGTTGCCTTCTTTCAGTTGCAATAGCAAGAGGTTGGGAGCTACATCAGATGGATGTAAGCAACGCCTTCTTGCATGGAGACTTGGAAGAAGAAGTCTATATGCAAGTTCCGGAAGGATACAAGGTACCAAAGGAAGGGATGGTCTGCAAACTGAGAAAATCATTGTACGGTTTGAAGCAAGCCTCCCGTAACTGGTATGCCAAGCTGTCCAAGGCTCTTTTAGAGTATGGTTTTAAGGAGTCTCATGCTGATCATAGCCTCTTTACCTACTCCAGTGAAGACATGTTCCTTGCTGTGTTAGTGTATGTGGACGACCTTGTGATAACAGGAAATAACAACACCATTTGCAACAACTTTAAGCAATATTTGTGTAGCTGTTTTCACATGAAGGATCTTGGTACATTGAAATACTTTCTTGGGCTAGAGCTAGCACGTGGCGTTTCTGGGTTGTTCATGAGCCAACGTAAATATACTCTTGACATCTTGCATGAATGCCGCATGTTGGATTGTAAACCAGCATCTTTCCCCATGGAACCTAATCATAAACTTGCTCTTGATTCTGGACCTGCTTATTCCGACCCTCCTCGTTATCGTCGGCTCATTGGACGTCTCATATATCTCACTATAACACGTCCCGAGATCACCTATGCCGTGCACATTCTCAGCCAGTTCATGAAAGCACCGCAACGTGGTCACTGGGATGCAGCCATGCGACTGCTTCGATACCTCAAATCATCACCTGGTCAAGGCATAGTTCTGCCCAAAGATAATGACCTTACTTTGGTGGCATATTGCGACTCGGATTGGGCAGCATGTCCACTCACTAGAAGATCCATCTCTGGATATTTGATGAAGCTGGGTACAGCACCTATCTCTTGGAAGACCAAAAAGCAAACCACCGTTTCAAGGTCTTCAAGTGAAGCTGAATATAGAGAAATGGGACACGCAGTCACTGAGGTCATTTGGCTGAGAAGTTTGTTAACAAGTTTGCAAGTTGAGTGCAAGTCGCCTACCATCCTCCATTGTGACAATCAAGCAGCAATTCATCTTGCAGCTAACCCGGTTTATCATGAGAGAACGAAGCACATTGAAGTAGATTGTCATTTTATCAGGTCCCATATACAGGAAGGCACCATTGTTGCCAGTTATATTCCAACCAAGAAACAGCAAGCGGATATCTTCACAAAGGCTTTAGGTGGGAAGACTTTTCAAGAACTAACGGTCAAGTTGGGTGCTCACTGTCTTCACACTCCAACTTGAGGGGGAGTATTAGGAGTTTTTGATATAACCGAATTTGTTGTAAATCATAGGAACCAGATTTCAAGTTTGTCCTTATTCTTCAATGAATGAAACATAAAGTTTCTGCAATTCCATTAGTTTCATTCTATTAATTGTTTGTTATCTAAATTTATACACTTAATCAATTTTTTTTAGGTTAAATGGAATGTTAAGGGTCAGCCCATTGGTAGAAATGGTAGAGACTTGATTAGTTACATTGGGTCCAAAGTGCGGCAAACAGTCCCTATTACTTGCAATAGTTGGAGGAGTCGAGCTTTGAACAATCTCAAAGATGAGATCTAGCGTGATGTACAGGTAAATTAATTAACAAGAGTTAGTTATATTGTTTCTTAATTATGTAGACATACTTATACACTGAGATTTTATTTATATTGTCGTTGAAGACGACTTTTGTAGTTGATGAGACCCGACGGAGTAATCTAATTCAGTGTGCCGGAAAAATGCACCGGACATTTCGAACTAACTTGACGAGAGAGTACCTTAGAGACGACAACAGGAATGTCAGACGTGAGCCTCCACCAGAATATAAAGATTTTATAAGCATGGAAGATTGGATAGCTTTTGTATCAAAACGCACGGAAGATGAGGAATTTCTGGTATGTATCCGTAGAACTTGTATACATAGATCTCAACATGCTGGTTTGTCTGGCTTTCAAGAAAAGGAAAATTAATTAAGAAAAGCATTATCATTATTAACTTGTACAACTTGCATGAAGAAAGTGTTGGGGAACAAACCCACTGTACATGTGCAATGTGAATATTCAACACTCAGTCTTTGTGTTATTAATTATATGCCTTTCTGATTACACACATATGCTAGCACTGCATGCAACTATTCGGAGTTTAGACCTTTTGAGTGTGACAAAGGTCAGGTTGATATATTTTTGTGTCTATATAGAGAATAAGCGAAGAAAATCGACAGAGAGCGTTAGATCCCGACCACCCTTTCAAAGGAGGGGTTAAGGGGTATGCTGGCATTGAGGATGATATGGTATTTATAATATCCTTAATTATAACTTGGTTTATTTAACACGTTTTGGTTTTTTTCTTTGCAAGATGATGAATTTTAATTTGTTTGTTTAAATATACAGCCGTTGGAGGCGGGTGGAGATCCAGAAGTTGATTCAATTGAACGTCATATTTTGTGGATGGAAGACCGTAAAAACGAGGAGGGTGTGATTGACCATCCCCCCACTAGGGAAGTGGCTGAAAGAATTGTATGTATGATAGCATTAATTAACATTTTCATTTGTAATTTTCTTATGATAATTATGTTTAACATCTTTGTCAATAATATTTGTGTTTCAGGAGACCCTAACACAGGCTGTATCACAGGGGGAGATAACAAATTGTGGTGGTCGCGAAGATATCCTAGCCCAAGCCTTACCTGCCAGAGAGTATTCTGGTCGTTATAGGGGTGTGGGTTTTGGTGTCACTCAAAACTATCTTCGGATCACGAAAGCGCACAAAACAAGAAGAAACAACATAATTGAGGAGGATAGTCACCCAACTGTTTAAAGAAGTCTAGGAATTAAAAAACAACAAGCAGGACAAGGAACCAGAAAAGGGGCATGAGCCTGATTTACCTTCCTCTAACCCTACCCATACCCTATATAGTGCCAGAGATAGTTGCACTCTTGTGCCACCCGAGGCAATAATCATTACATTAATCGCTTTCTTTACGTGTACATATTGCATTGACAGTTTACATATTAATATTTTTGTTTATCATTGGTTTAGGGCAATAATATGTGCAACCTATATTTGCCAAGCCCAACTCATCACTTGGTCGCTAGGGGGACAGTCTATAACGAATCATGTGGCACACTGCACAACCTACCAATACCTGCAGGTCATGTAAAAGTTATGGTTGAGTTTGCAATTGAGGGCGATGCACCATTGCCTGTACCACTTGTGAATGCAGATGTGATGACAGTGGAACAAACAATAGGTACCTATGTGGCATGGCCAAGCCACCTCGTAGTTGTAAGTGATCCATTATCATTTACTACATATATTTATTAAATTAGGTGCTCACTAACTAATTAATGTGTTGCAATGAAAAAATGTAGTTACCCGCAAAATCCAAAGTCAAGGACAAGGGAAAAGTGCCGAAGCACAGAGCTAGCAAGAATGTGGGCAAACCCCAACCTTCCCCACTACAAAAAAAGGTCATTTAGCGACCGAAAATAGTGACCGAATTTTTTGGTTGCTATTTGCGACCGAAATAGCGGCCGATTGTAGGATCTACATGAAACACTGGCTAAAGTTGATGCTGCGACCGAAATAGTGACCGAAATAGAGCGTAGCAGAGATATCGGTCGCTATATCGGTCGCTAAATAAAGGAAAGTAAAAGTCAGGAATTTATGAATTTTTAGCGACCGAAATAGCGGCCGATTTAAATGCAACGGTGAAATTTTATTTATATTAGCGACCGATTTAAAAATCCGTCTCTAAATTTATGAATTCATATTTCAAACTTTATTTAAATTTGCGACCGATATTAATTCGGTCGCTAAACGACACGTAAAAAAATAAAATAGCGCGTGTTAGCGACCGAAATTTAAATCGGTCGCTAAAATTATAAATTCAAATTCCAAACTAACCATATTAGCGACCGAATTAATTCGGTCGCTAAAACTGAAATCCCTAAATTCGACAGAACCTCCTTCTTCCTCATTTTACTCGAAGGCATATCTCTCTCTCACTGTTTCTCTCTTCCTAGCCGCACGCTCCGGTCACCACAAGACACCTTCTGTCGCCACCGTCATCCCCTCTGCTCAGGTAAGCTTTCCTCTACTCCATCTCTCTCTGTCTCTGTTTCTCTCGCATCTCTCTCTGTCTCACTCTGCTTCTCTCTCTATCTCTCTCTCACTGTTTCTCTCTTCCTAGCCGCGCGCTCCGGCCACCACAAGACACCTCCTGTCACCACCGCCATCCCCTCTGCTCAGGTAAGCTCTCCTCTACTCCATCTCTCTCTCTCTGTCTCTGTTTCTCTCGCATCTCTCTCTGTCTCACTCTGCTTCTCTCTCTCTCTATTTGTTTATAAGGTCTCTCTCATCCATTCGCTTGGGGACTGGGGAGATACGTTAGCTGTCGGCGGATTCACAAAATACAGGTTACAAATTTGTTGTTGAAAACTCTGTGTTTTGCTTTTGCTATGTGGTTTGTGGTTGGATTTTGATGTTTAATTTTCGTTTTTACATATGTCAGATTTTAAATACATCTTTATCATTCACAAATGTTTTCGTGTTTGTGTTTATATAAATGAATGGGAGAAGCCGTGGTTCGAGTGTGGTCCTGTGATGGTGTGAACATAGTGGTGACTGGGAGGTTTTCATGTTTGTGTTAGCATTAAGGTGTGCAATATTCCCAATGCCACTTACTAATTCAAATGACCCATGCATGCATCACTTTTCAACTTCCTGCTTTCTTTTCAAACTATATTATTGGGACTATTAAAAACTGTAAAACTGTTGCTTTAATTCATATTGCAATTATTGATGACATTTTCAAAAAACTTCCCATCTGTTAATTGCCAGCAGCACCAATATAAAGATGTTTTATGCATCTGAGACCTTTTTTTTTCATCTTTTTCATGGCGAGTGTTTGATAATTAAATCAAGCCTTTTTTTAATCACCAACAATTAACACAATTCATATTAGTCCAAATTGAAGTCTACTCCGCCGCAATGCATAGTAAACAAGGAACTTTTTACAGCTCATTATCTACTTGCATCGTTATCATGATTCATGTAGAATAGTCATATTTTGTGTGCCACCGCCTAAGCCTTTCTTATCAATTAAGTTTGTTTATATTTTAATAGTTTATTATGAAGTGTTGCCTATAAAAGGCCATGGTTGTACGTTGGCAATTTGATGATGGAATGAATCAAGAATATGAGAACATAAATTTTCTTCTCTTCCTTTATAAGTGCTGTGTGAGTTTGAGAGTTAAAAGTGAGAGAGAACAATTATCCTGGGTGAGTTTTATGTGTTTGTATAAACACCAGAGTAGAGTCCAGTCTGGATGATTTCATGAATCGTGACACTTGCTTTGCCCTGGCCCAAAAGCATTTGAAACATTCTTTTTTTTTAGTTTAGTTTATTATAGTTACGTTTTTGTCACTGATTAAAGCTTAAATTTTGTGTTTTGAATTTTGTTTTGAGTTCTCAGACATGCAAATATGACAAACCACAAACAAATGGAATTTGTAATTTAAGATTTAAACCCTTACCTCATCTTCCAAGAGTTAGGTTTTGGGAGAGAAAAGGTTCCTTAGTACTTTTCTCCCTTTGTTTCCTCTTCTTCTGAAATAAAGGAGATGGGGAGGAGAGTATAAGGAAGAAGGGAAGTTTCAAGTTGTTTTAAATTTGTAACCGTATATTATTGATTCTATTTTATATTAATTTATGTGTTTCTAGTCTTATAAATAGTTGTACTGGATTCTGTATATATAGAATAGTGATTTGATTTGAAATGACTAATTTCATTTATGCACGATAGGTCCTTGTTGTCATATTCTTCTACTCTTTGTTGGCTCCGGCTCCTCCCCTTATCCTTACTCGGTTGTGTTTTCTCTCTCAGGTAAGTTCTCTGAACACTCAGTGTAATGTATTATGTGAATTATCGTGTTGTTTGGTAGTGGAGAGCTGAGCTCAATAGGATGTGATCTTGTCTGATTGTATGCTGATAATTTAATGTTTATGCATGTGTTTGTCAACATGTGTTGTTTGTTAGTGGAGAACGGAGCTCAATAGGATGTGATCCTGTCCGAAAGGCGGGATGCTGGTTGTGTGCTGATAATTTAGAAATTAGGCATGTGTTTGACAATTAACTGCTACTTGTTAGTGGAGAGCGGAGCTCAATAGGATGTTTGCTACAATATTTAGTCTAAGTTTGTATTGATTTACGCTGCAATTTATATAATCTCAACAATGTTGCAATATTTATAGGTTAATGGTTTTATTTTCTGTTAGAGTTAATAATTAATTTACGAAAGGCTTAGTTTCCTATTTGAGATTCAATATTAATGAGCATGCGTAACTTATCAAGGTATGCATGCTCATTATATTGAATCTTGAATTGTCCAAGTGGGACAGTTTGGGAAAAAACCTTTTTCACACCCGTACAATAGTCATTTCAATGTTCAAATGCCTTATATACTTGTTGAAATCTCGGTCTGATGCATGTCCTTTTGTTCTCCCGGTGCATACTTGATCGCGGTGATTCTCACAGTGCTCGAGTCGTGTACTTGGAGACCGATGAGAAATGCTGCCAAAATTTTGTCAAGTATAAGGTATTTGAATATGGGAATAACTATTAGTATCTGAGTGTGGCAAAGGTTTCTTCTCGAATGGGATAGGTTCATACATTGTCATAAGAACGAGATTGATGGAGTTATTGGAATGCACCGTAATATATAAGTGTTATTGTAGGATTGGTCAAGCTATTTAATTGCCAGCAATGGATATTCCGGAGAATCGGAAATGGATGTAGCGTAGGTTGTATCGGAATAAACGTCTTAGGGAAGAGTATAGAGTTGGAGTGGGTGAGTTTATAGAGTTTGTTGTTAGCCAGGAGAGATTTATACGGCTGGGCGGTGATCAATTGAGGTGTCCTTGCAAAAGATGCAAGTGTCAATCTTTCAAAAGCGTGGATGGAGTTGTAGCCGATCTTTATGAGAAGGGCTTCATGCCTGATTACTATTGGTGGAGTAACCATGGTGAGACGTTACCTGACTTAAACCTGATTGTGGTTGAAGGTTCGTACTATGGAAGTGGTGACCGGAGGGAAGAATTGAATCCATACGAGCAGATGATAATGGATCATGCTAGACCATCGGTTGGTGTTGTACTAGAAGAAGATGGTGGAATGGGTTCCCAATACATAGAGGAGAATCCGAATCCCGAAGCTCAAAGATTCTATGATATGCTGAGTGTTGCACGATCTCCATTGTGGGAAGGATGTCGGGAGTACACGGAGTTGTCGATGTGCATGGAATGGTTGAGTATCAAATCTGACTACAATATGCAAGAAGGCTGTTTTAATCGCCTCACCAGGTCAGTGTCCAAGGCGTTGCCAAAAGACAATCGGATGCCTACTAGTTTTTATCATGCTAAGAAGTCTGTGGAAAATTTGGGTCTGGGGTGTTTGAAAATTGATTGTTGCCCGAATGGATGTATGTTGTACTATAAGGATGATTCAACGGAAAGCATAACATGTTGTCGATTTTGTGGTGCGGATCGATATACGACAACCACTAGGATGGGCATTGAGAAGAAGAAGTCGCTAAAAAAGATGTGGTACTTTCCGCTCGTGCCAAGACTTACAAGATTGTACTCTTCGATGGCCACTGCAGCTCACATGAGGTGGCATAGTAAGCATGAGAGGGAGCAAGATGTCTTGTGTCATCCATCTGATGGAGAAGCTTGGAAGCATTTTGATAGGGTTCATATGGCATTTTCGCAGGACCCTCGCAATGTCCGATTGGGGTTATCTAATTTGGTGTGTTTTATTAGTAATTTTGCTAACGTTTAAAGAAAAACAGAAAAAAATTATTTTAAAAATTGAAATTAATTTTTTTTAATAATAACCAGTTTAGCGACCGAATTAGAAACCAATAATTCGGTCGCTAAACTTTATTTAACATTTACAGATGTGGTATAACGATAGAAAATCCGTCTCTAATATAGGTTAACAGTAACCAAAATTAGCGACCGAACTAGCAACCGGTTATCGGTCGCTAGAAATGGTTACCTAAAAAATGCGACCAACCTAATAGCGTCCGTTTTTTATTATTTAGCGGCCGTAATTTCGGTCGCTAAATGGCGACCGAATATTAATTCGGTCGCTAAAACCTTAGTGACCAGGTATTCAGCCACCACCATTAATCGGTCGCTAATTCGGTTGCTAAATTAAATAGAGACCGCTTTACAATGTTTAGCGACCGAATATTACGGTCGCTAAACAGTTGTTTTTTTGTAGTGCCCCTAGACATCCGATAGTTGGCAAGGAGCAAACAAAAGGGTCAGTTACATCCCCATTAAAGAACAAGAGCAAACATCAGCCCTCCCAGCCTCCTATAACTCATGGTAGTGCAGATTTTATAACCTTTCTTAGAGTCCATGTGTTAACAAGGATGGCAGATAGAGGAAATATTGCCATACCAATGGAGCCATAAATTCTGGGTTATGAGCACACATTAGAACTCGGTGGTGAAGGTTCCGAGATTGGAGAAATTCTTAATCATGAATGGTTATCACAGACTGTTATTAGCGTATATCTCAGGTACTACATCAAACTTTAAAGTATACAACGTATACAACTTTGAAGTATATCACATACTGTTTTTAGCGTATATCTCAACTGTTTTAAATATTAATACTGATCTTTGGTGGTTATATTTTTTGAATGCTAAGAATTGAGTTTGATGAAAGTGTTGTCCTGCAACTTTCATTTTCAGTTTTTCTCTTTTTCATTTCTTTGCATACATGTTTTAATTTAAGGTACTTGTATCGTGAGATACTGATCCCAGAAGAACGGACTCGGAGGTTTGTGTTTCTATGCCCACAGCGAACACATATGCACTTTGACACTGTGGAAATAAAAGTGTATATAGCTGAACGCTTGGCATTGGCAAAGCCAGAGGATGAGATCTTGTTTTTGTCACCTTGCAATGTAGTGGGAGTTATTTAATTTAATTAACGATAGTAACTTTTATGAAATGTGATTAGCTGCATAAGATTTCCTAACAGACCACATTTTTGTAGGGGTCATTGGGTATTGTTAGTGATCAATCCCAAAGAGGACACGGTGTACTATTCAGATCCCTTGTATATGCATTTTAACAATCACAAAAAAATGAGGGATACGTACAATCGGTAAGTATATATCTGCATTTATTGTTATCTTCATATATATGATGGTTCAAAACCTTTACTTCAATGAAATTGTTTGATTTTGCACTCAGGGCTTTGCTAATTCATCGATGATTAAATGGAGGCAAGTCTCGAATTTCTAAATCATCCAGGACGACTAAATGGATATCTATAATGGTATTTACGAAAATCCTTATGCAATTTTTTAATTTAAATTAAAAAATTAAAAGAATTAATTTATTATTTTTGGTTTTATAGTGCCCTCGTCAACCGAATGACAACGACTGTGGCTACTACGTTCTGAAATTTATCAAGGATATCATCATTCAGAACCAAATTCAAATCCCAACCACAGTATTTAATTTCAGTTCTAGCTTATATAATTTAATTACTCAGATTTAGTCATTCTAATTTGATTTAATTTTCATTTTGAAGTATTTTCCTGAATGTAAATGCATCACATACTTCGACGATCAACTTACTAAACTTAAAGACGAGTGGTGTCGTTATGTGGTTATGAAATTTTTCAACAATTAAAGGGTACGACATATTCTGATATTATGCTAGCTAGTGTCTCTCCTATATTATTAGACTTGTGTGTATGTGCAAGTGATCTGTATGTGTATCTTATGCAGACCGACAACAAGGACTTTGTGCGATCAAGCAGAAGATGGAAGCAGCATGCACAAATTGTTCATAATTACTAGTGTGTTGATTAGCTTGTATACATTGTTAGTATGCATGGTTATTATCTAGTGTAGGTTAGCGACCTTTTGGTTTATGGACTTAAATAGTAGAATTGGTTATTTGTAAGCGTTACTGTGAATTGTGTTAAAGTATATTACTTAATTGGTTATATGCATGATTTTGATATTTGGTTTGGTTTATATATATATGGTTACCAATATTGTATGTAAGCTTTGTACATTATATATGTGTATGTGTGTGATGTACCTAAACACAGTGTTACTGTGAAATGATGAGGGATGGTTGTGCAGGTGGGAAATATAGAAAACAGTGAATAATAAAAAAAAGGGGGGGTGCTTTCTTAAAAAAACACTGCCTAAAGTTAAAAATAGATAGCGCTTCCTTAAGAAAGCGCTGTCTAAAGTATATAATAGATTGTCTTATTACCAACTTTAGACAGCGCTTTCTCAAGGAAGCGTTACCTATTCCCACTTTCAGTATCGCTTTTTTAAGCGTTATTAAATCTTTCACACCTTCAATAGCGGGTGAATAGATAGTGCTTGGAAGCGTTACTAAAGATAAAAAAAAATACTATTAAAACCCTTTTATGTAGTAGTCAGAAAAAGAATACTAATATGGAGATGGCCTTGTCATAATAACTTGCAATTAAACATAGAGTAAGGCCTAAGAGGAATCAAATTCTTGCAGCAAAACTAATATAAGCTCATAAAAAAGAGGAAAACCTATTTTGGCTAGGCAGCTTGATTCAAAGAAGTATGGAACACTTTCAACCTCTCTCAACTTCACATTATTCCCAAGGAAAGATTGATAAATACGTTACTGAGGAGAATGATTCACTACTCGAAGATAACTTATGCATATATCCAATGACAAGCAATATCATCGGCAAGTTTTTATGGAGAATCTCATGTTACTAATAAAATTATTACCGCCACATGTTTAGATTTACTTATTTTATATTTAAAATAATTTATAATTAAAATGTTATTAAAGTGGCATTCGCCAAAAAAACTTATTTTTCTTCGGAATTTAATTAAAACCCGACATGCCATCGAGTATCAAAGGCCAATCAGATTAGATTCATCAAAATCAGATGTACCCAAGATAGCTAACGAAGGTTGGTCTAGTCAGTAAGGATAAGGCTCATAATCCACTGTCGATGTGAGGATCTTGTTGGTGGGTAATTTGTAAGTACCTCCGCAAGCGTTCTTTGAATCTTGAGGCCGGCTGTGATCCTGATGAGTCCCCGGAATCTAACTCACCTAAACTTTCATCCATAAAAAAAAAAAATGTACACAAGATATTTATGAAGTGTATGCGCGTCTTCATGCGTTGCATGAATGTGAATGTTCAGCAGAAAGGGAAATATGACCCTTGGATTCCAACGCTGCCACAAAAGCGGCTAACAAAACGGAAATGGAGATGCGGGGTATCGAACCCCGTACCTCTCGCATGCAAAGCGAGCGCTCTACCGTTTGAGCTACATCCCCATGTCGTTCTGTTTCTTCGGTATTATAATTTAAACAGAGAACAAACAAATCCTGGGAAGAAAATTACCACTAATAGCTGTGCAAGACTTGATCAGAAACGTGTTTAGTTAAAATTTTTGGAAGAAGAGCTATATAGACTAGTTTTAGACTTTTAGTATAGGTGATTGGTGATTAAAGTAGATATTCTTTATAATAAAATGACAATACAAGACTCGAGCTTAGGGTAACAATTTATTGGAGTTCAAAATAATTGGAAAAGTAGTAGTTTCGATTGTGTAGTCACATTGACATTGTGTTGATCAATTGTAGCAGACACATTACGTTAGAGGGTCCGGCAAGCAGCATGCAGCAGTAAAGAAGAACGTTTTCTGGTACCGTCCGCCCAATGTGTGGCTCATTAAGCAATGTTCCTTTGTAATCATCGATTCTAACTCATAAGCTATTCCATGTTGGAGCTACAGAGATGTATATAATCTGAATGACATGAACTATTTAACATCTGCATCAGAATATATAGCCTAAAAATTCTTGCATCGAAGAGTTATATTTTTCTATAGCTACATTTTTCCAGTTTAGTTCTTCCCCTAATAAGCTATATGGCTTCTATTCTATCCACTTCGTCAACTCCTTTGGCCACCTTCTCCTTCAATTCTGGCGTCAAAACAACAACCACTCACCCAATGAACAACCTATCTACAATTGTAAGATAAGCACTGTTTAATTCACAATAATTTTCTATCTTGGATGAGCAAGTTATCAATGGTTCACACCATTCTTTTCTATATGCAGGGAAGCTCTATGTTTGGTGGGCTAAGACTTGTGAATAAAGTCCAGTTGAAAAGGGCAACAAGATCATCATTTTCACTCTCTTCTGGCATTCACACTAGAATCTCCTGCTCCATTGTAATAATTTCACCCTTTTTTTCATGTCAAATATTTCTCTCTCTTTTGTCACTATTGCCTTCTTGTCATGAACCATCTTTTCTGTAAGTTTAATTAAGCTTTTAGATAAAAGCACATAAATGGTTTTTTATATTATCATGTAACCATCTCTCCCAAAATCTTGAACTTTTAGGTGAAGGCACATAAATGATTTTATAAGTCTAACACTTCTCTAATGTGTTCCATTATCTACTGGCTGAAGGTTCTAGAAACTCTGCAAATTGTCCAAAGCACAATTGCAAAGCAACTTTCCATTGATGAAGCTAAAGTGACCCCCCAAACTAAATTTGCAGATCTTGGTGCTGATTCTCTGGACACTGTAAGGCCTAAAATTTAACCAGTACTTTCTAGTTGTAAGATAAATAGACAATAAATAAGTACTTATTTATCTATGCATGAGGTGCATTTGTCTTATGTTTTGGTATGCATGTAATTGAACAGGTTGAAATCATGATGGCTTTGGAAGAGAAATTTGACATTTCCATTGGAGAAGGGGGAGCTGAGAATATCTCTACAGTTCAAGATGCTGCTGATCTGATTGAGAAGGTGAAGACAGCATCAACCTAGTCTAAGCTGCAGCAACACTATAGCTTTCATCACTCTCCCTTAGATTTTGACCGAACTGTTATTTCCACATTCACTTCAAGGTTGTTTTTTCTTTATTTTCATCAAATAAAATTGCTCTGTAGTATTCCGGGTTGATTGCTTGAGAACATAAATTTTCATGTAACAAATATCTATTTGACCATTACTCTTGGACCCCAATGGAAAGACAAAGCATGGAATGGAAGAATAGCCTTGTATACAAACTAATTGTATAGTAACAAAAAAAAAAAAAAAAAAAACTAGTCACCACAGGTTTAACAAAAACAGAAACATAATTACTTTCAAGCTGCATTAAGTTCTTCAAAGTACAGAATCCATATTTACAACAGCCAAAAACAGAAAAAGAGAGAAAAGAAAAATAAAAACTATATGTACAAAGATACAGAAGCTGGCTTTTTACTCAATATTTACATCCTTCAGATTCCCATGAAGTATTGGCTTAATCAGCTGCAAAAGACCCTGCATCATCTGAACCATTTTTTTTTTGTAGGTACTTATATATATACTATATACATATACAATAGATATACAATACTAATGACAAAATGCCATGCAATATGAGATGATTCCATATATGGAAATTGGAATCTGTGTTGTCGTATGTACAAATAACATAATCCCTCTGCTTCAGCCGAATGATTTTCAAAGCAAAACATCTTACTTCCTCTCTCAAAAACGATCAAAAGAACTCATAATCACCCTGCAAAGTGCAAACCACAGAACAAGAGTTGAAGTTACATGCAAATGGCATAAAAGTCATTTCACAAGGTAGAAATTAAGAACAAAAAAATATAAAAACTAGAGAACCAATCGTAAATGGCCGGACTTCTATGCTCGGAGCTCCCCACTGAGACCGCTGACGATTTTCTCCTCGTGAATTTTTTGAAATCCCCACCTGGAGTCTCCGCTGCCATAATTTTTTTTTTAAAAAAAAGAAACTACATTGTTAAAAAATTAACAAAACTTTAATAATAAAATTCTTTTATGGCATGGTAATATAAATATTTTATTAAAAAACAATATTACATGAATACTTTTAAAATCACACTAGTGTTTATTGATTTGGCTCTGATTGGTTCAATTGAAGAATTTAATGTTTTTTTTTTATTGTTTCTACTTAGTTACACAGGTTTCCATACATTTGCAACTTTTAATTCGTGTGAAAATAACCATAAATCTCTAAATTGGAACGAGAAGAACTAGAGTTGTTTTTTTTTTTTTAATTTTATAATTTCATATGTATTGAAGTCAATACAAATTAAATTAAATAGATAAAACACAAAAAAGATTAAGACATTATGCACATATTATATATATACACAGAGTTTAATTTTGATTTAATGGAGTATAAATTTTTTTACACTAAAAAGAATTGGAGGATTTAAAACTAGAGTTCAATAAATATAGACAGTATAAAAAAAGTTTTACACAGTCGTCCAATTATATTACGCCATTATGCTATTTTGTTATATTCCACCATTATATCATTTTGAGATATGATTGGATGAATGTATACAATATGTATATACATTAAATCCTTAAAACTATTGTATTTTTATATAATAATACTTCAATTAGATTATATCACATCATTTAGAAATAACAATTTAAATGATAAATCATCCAGATTTAGTTATAAAAAAAATTTAACAAAAAGAACTTTTTTCGTAAAACTTCATACACAAATAAATAATAATAGATCACCCCCACGTTAAGGAGCACAGATGCAGAGTCAAAGAGAGAAAGAGGTGTTTCACTTACGGGTTGACGGGGAGCGAGGGGAAATTGGGGCAGAAGGGGAGGTAGGCTCCGAGTTTGTGGTGGTTCTGAAGTTGGAGTGAGTCCGAACAATGGTGATGCTGCGACTGATGGGCACATCCTCTATCGTCACCGCCGGTGACCGGGTGGCGGCGGCGAAGGAGTTGTACTTGCGGAGCTTCCCCAGGCCCGTTTCTGGTGCGGGGCCGGCCAGCGTTTCGTCCCAGAGCTTGTGAAGAAAACCCATTATAATATGTTTTGTTATTTATATATGTGCTTACTTCTTTGTAACCAAAATGATCAAATATGTGAGGGAACGAAACGAGAGAGAAGAAGAACAGGGTATAAACAAAATTTGTTTATTTATTTACTTTTTTTTTTTAAAATTTTTTTTTGTGTGTCTGGTGAGAGTGTGGGTACTTATAGAGAGAAATTAAGAGGAGGATGAGGATGGTTACTTGATAAGGTTAATTTTATTGTTGACGGCTAAGTTCTTAGCTCCGTCTAATATGGCTTTCTTTTGAGCCATCAAATTGATACCCGTCGCTATATTTTATCTTCTTCTCCTATATTTGTGGTACAATTTTCTTTTCTACGAATACTGGTATCCTAAATTAGCATTTTTGTAGTATTAACTTGTATTACGTATCTTCTTTTTCTTCAGGATATAATTGGCTTGTGAGTTTATTACATGAAAATAATTGGCTTGTTGGGTATTGACTTGATCATGACATGTATTGTGAGAGCATGTAAAAAAAAAGATTAAAACAGAATATATGCTATGAGAAGTGAGCCGAAGAAAAGAACGTCCAAAAACATAGGAAGGAGGTAAAGAGGAGAGGGAGTAAAGTCAAATGTGAAGAAATTAAGTAGAAGCAGTTGGGCCAGCCACATATTACAAGTTACAACTACACGTCAATCGGATAAGTTCCCACGAAATCTGGGATTAATCCAACCCGCCTCCACGCCATGTCCCTGTTCGCAACAACTCAAATCTAAGACACTTATCAATCGTGTTCGCGTGTTTAAAGAACAACTACCTATTACTGCTAATTCATTTGGATTTTTTGCATTTCCGCTGTTTATCCCAAAAAAAAAATATTTAAAAAATTAATCTAACATATTTAACACATTACTTAAATTTATAAAAAAACTTTTTTTTAAAAAAAAATTGTTTCATATTATCTAATTTTTAACTTAAGATTATTGTGATTTGATTATTTTTCATTATCAAATCTCTCTTCCTTACTTATCCCTATAAAACTAACTTCTAAACAAATATTTTTAAATTGTATAAATAATTTCATATATTTTTTCGTAATTTACTATATAAAAGTTTTTTTTGCACTACCCAAACGAAATAGATTATCTTAAAATCGTTTTTATCAAATAGACCCAAACAAAAACAGATTCTGATTATAATCGATTATCATAATAATTGATTAACAGTATAATCATTTTTTCCAATTTTTCCAAACACATATTTAATCTATTGTTGAAAAAGTACAAATGAATTTCTCAACAATTCCAAAGTTATCAAATAAAAGAGATTAATTTGATGCATTGTTTGAGTAAAAAAATTATGCTAACATCAAATGACATCTTGACAAATCAGTATTACTGATATTTCTTTCTCTTACTTTTTAAAATAAAAATCATGCATGTTAAAATATCAATGAATGTTGATATAATAAGTTACTTTTTACATCATCGATGTAAAGTATTTTTTTCATATAATACGACGAGAACGATGTATAATATTTTAATCCTTATTAAAATATACCTGACAATCGGGTTTAGTTGAAAATTAAATAGTTTTTTTATAAGCAGTTGAAAATTAAATAGTAAATAATATTTAATACACACATATTTTCACAATAATACGAGCCATTCCTCGCGCGCCATCTTAAATGAAATTACAAAGTGTAAATACCCCAAGAGTGAGACAAATATTAGATTATATATATATAAATATATATTATCAGGTGAAAAATAGACATTTTTGTAGAGTGAGACAAATAAATATATTATTTGATTATCAAAAAAATATTAATTATTAGATTATATTTATATCTGATCAAGAAAAAACATTAGTCATGTGACTATTTAGGTAATAATATAACTTTTAACACTACAAAAAAAAGGTTATTTAGCGACCGAAAATAGCGACTGAATTTGTTGGTTGCTGTTTGCGACCGAAATGGCGACCGATTGTAGGATATAAATTAAACACTGATTAGAGTTGAAATTGCGACCGAAATAGCAACCGAAATAGAGCGTAGCAGAGTTATCGGTCTCTATTTCGGTCACAAAATAAAGGAAAGTAAAATTAAAAAATTTATGACTTTTTTGCGACCGAAATGACGACCGAGTTAAATGCAACGGTTAAATTTTATTTATCTTTGCGACCGATATTAAATCGGTCGCTAAACGGCGCGTAAAAAAATTAAAATAGAGCGTGTTAGCGACCGAATTTTAAATCGGTCGCTAAATTATTAATTCAAATTTCAAATTAACCCGTTTAGCGACCAAATAATTCGATCGCTAAAACTAAAATCTCCAAATCGCGATTTCCTTCCTCTCTTCCCCCGTTTTTCTCTTTTCCTCTCTTTCTCTCTTCACACACAGTGCCGCAGCAGCCCCTCGCCGGCCACCACCTCCTCTGTCGCCACCACCGCAACGCAACCACCACCACTCTGCACCTCCTCCCTTTCCATTCGCCTCTCCCCATTTGGCCTCCCTCTTTCCCTTTGCCCCATTTCCGCCACCACCCCTCCTCCCTCCTCTGGCCACTGTTTGCGTCGGCAAAGCCACCACCGTAACGCCACCACTAAGGTAAGTTAAACCCCCCTTCTTCCTCTGCCCCTCTCCCTCTCCCTCTCTCTCCCCATCGTGCACAACCCCCTCCCCATCTCCCTGTTTTTCTCCTCTTCTCTGACTTCTCTGGTTTGTGTTTTCAGCTCTCCCCCACTCTTTGCATTGGTGACTGATTGTGGCTCCATTTCTCATCAAAGCGTAAGCTTCCATTCACTAGTGAAAAATATACATTAGACGGGAAATGTTTACGTCAGTTAACCAAAAGCTAGACGTTAAAAAGGAGGCGGTGGCAGTTTTGTAAATATCAGACTTCATTAATTCAATTTTAACGCCAGTTGTTGTAAGGACTGATGTTAAAAGTTAAGTGACTCACTTTTAACGTCAGTCCTTACATCAACAGACGTTAAAGGTTATTTTAATAATTTTTTTAGCTAGTAAACGTACCCTTCCGCATTGCCTTCCTCAAAGTTTCAGTTTCACTTGCTTTTATGTTTTGTGTTTCTATTTTGAAAACTAAAATATATGTGCGAAGTATAAGTTGAATCAATTACCCAAACCGGATCTCATTCATGAAGTGTATCAATAATACAATTACAAGATACATTCAAAATTTTAAAATCCTATAAAAAGTTACATTGAAAGGGTTTAAAATCCTAAACATTTGTTGAGGCTTTGTTCCCTTCACGGGTGAGCAAGAGAGGAGAGTCGAGCGACTGAGTTTTCCAGAATTCAATGAGGAGGTTGTGTGGCAAAGCATAAGGCCACTTTTGGAACCCCTTATCACACCCGAAACATTATAGCTACATCCCATCAGAGAGTTTTATGAAATATGCCAAAGGGAAAACTATACTCCGAATGTGACCATGTCTAGCAGTGATGGTGTTACTCATGTTGGAATCGAGGTACATGCTGATAATGTGGTCATTCATAAGCTGAGGTTTTGGAACTGTAGCAACCGATTCTCCGGAAGGGTGATAAGGTGAACAACTCACATTATGTGATTTACAGAACCTTATCACCCATGTTATGTGATTTACACAACCTCAGAAGTTGTTTGACCATTAAGACAGAGATCTTTGAGTCTAGGAATAGGAAGAAAGAGTGATGAAGTTAATCTCCATGGCAGAGCCATATTGTGAAGCAGAAAAATAAAAGGAAGGAAGGAAGCTATTTATTGGAGCAGAGGATGAAGTTACTAGGCGTGGTAAGTTGCTAAAAAATTAAGTTGATCATTAAGAGGATTAGGTTCCAAGGTGAATGGGCAAGTAGCACAGTAGTCAAAGGAATGAATGTTTTTGCAGAAACTTATATACCTTTAACGCCGCTTGTTTAATACAAACCGACGTTAAAAGTGTTTTTAAAATAAAAAATATTTATTTTTAACGCCGCTTTTTTATACAACCGAGCGTTAAAAGTGTGATTTTTACTTCATTTAAATAAATAGCTGACGTAAATAATCCTATATCCCTATCGAAATGCCTGCTTTGTCACTCTTAACACAGGTCACTCCATATATATAGTGCAGTTTATTTCTAAACTTTTTTTTTAAACAAGTTTATTTTTAATATTCATTAATTAGCTTGAATTAGTAAACAAATTCTTGTGCAAATTAAAATAAATAAACACCTAACATAAAACAAGTTATATGTATAATCAAATCGTATCTCATTGAAGTGATTCATAAGTTACAATTAAATGATTAAAAGATAAAAAATTTCTGCAACATAGCCCTAAAATATAAAAAAGTTTTGCTTCAACATCATTTTCTTCTCAGTCCTGTCCTCAGAAACTCCAATGGATGCATCTCCTTCCTCACTTGAATTCCATGATGCAAAAGTGAATCCACATTGAAATGGATCTTTGCATCTTCTCCTTCACTAGAATTCCTTGATGCATCGTCTTGAATTCACAGTCACTTGCTTCCAAAGCAAAGTGAAAGGGATGATGGGGATGAAATAAAGTGAGGGAATCACATTACGTGATTCACCCAACCTTACCATCCATGTTATGTGATTTAATCAACCTCAAGTTTTTTTACCATTAAGACAGAGACCTTTAAGTCAAGAAATAGGAAGAAATACAACACCTCAAATATGATAGAGGCATATTGTGAAGGAAAAAGCACGAAATATAGAGGAAAAGAGGGGGGGTGTAATACAGATCGACTGATACAGAAGAATATGGTTCTTTATATAGAGAAGAGAGACTACCTGAATTTCTTGAAAACTGGTCTAAAAACTTAATGCTCATTAAGAGGATTAGGTTACAAGGTGAATGGGTAAGTAGCACAATAGTCAAAGGAGTGAATGTTTTTGCAGAAACTAATAAACTTTTAACGTCAGTTGTTTAATACAACTGACGTTAAAAGTGTTTTTTTAAAAAAATATTTATTCTTAACGTCAGTTTTTTAAACAACTGACGTTAAAAATGTGATTTTCAGTTAAATAACTAGCTGACGTAAATAATCCTATATCCCTATCTGAAATGCCCTGTTGTCACCCTTAACGCAGGTCACTCCATATATATAGTGCAGTTTATTTCTAAACTTTTTTTTTTTATTTTTAACGTCAGTTTCTTAATACAACTGACGTTAATTAAATGTCCTTTAACGTCAGTTTTTACAAACAACTGACGTAAAATGTTGTTTTATAACGTTTACACCCGCGCGCCTTCTGTACTTCGCTCTGTACGTCTCTTTTATCTTTTCATCACGCTCAACCCTCACTCTCACCCCTCACTCTCACTCTCACTCTCACTCTCACTGTCACTCTCACTCTCACTCTGCCCTAATCGCGAGCTCATCTCTACCGCAACCACCGCGAGGGCTTCTTCGCCACCACCGTGAGGTACACTCTTAACCCCTAACTCTATCTTTCCCGCTCATTCTTTGCAATAACTTGACATCTCTCTTTCCCCTTCCCGCGCACTAACTCTCCTTGTCCCTCTGCTCTCAGTAACCACATCGAACGTTGGCCACCACTCGAGCTCCCCTCCCCACCACCACGCGAGCACCTATTTCTGGTGAGTCTTTAGGGCACATTTTTTTATTTTTGGTTTTGAGTGTATGTTGAAACTGTAGTCTCAGTAGTTGAAACTTGAAACTGTGAGTTTGAGTTGTTTGGAATGTCTCTATTTTTGGTTTTGAGTGTATGTTGAAACTATAGTCTCGATGAGTTGAAACTTGAAACCGTGAGTTTGAGTTGTTTGGAATGTCTCTATTTTTGGTTTTGAGTGCATGTTGCTCTCTTGGTTGATCCGTCACTACGTGATGCTCATCACGACTAGGCCGTGATCAGTCCCGCCTGTGAGGGTCTCGATTGGCAAGTTACGGCCGTGATGGACATCACTGCCAGGCCGTGACCAGTGCTTGGCAATCTTCAAAAACTATAGTTTTCAATCTCCCGTATTGTCCTTATATTGGATATATGTTTTGTATATCTACAAGACCTATCTAGTTATTTTTATTTATACTTCTGTATTTGTTTTGAGTTATAACCTATGTTAATAAATATATATTGTTTCTGAACAGGCATACATATGGATCGGTCGGATAGCCCACATGCACGGGAGGACACTGTGGGGGCTACGCAGGACTCGATCACGCTTACGCCTGATTCTAGTGTAAGTTTACATGTTATATACTATCTTTAGTCCTTCTTTTTAATGTAAGTTTATAATGTTACAACCCTCTATTTTATAATTTTTTTGTCCATACAAACATCACCAGGCTCATAGGAAACCGGGTAGAGGAGCCACCTCGTTGAAGAAACTAGAGAAGGAGATGAGACAAAGCGGATGAAGCTTGAGGTGTCCTTCGATGCTAACTTAAATGCCCAGGGACCACGTGCTAAAGAATTTAATAAGTGGGTGTTTCTACAAGCGAAGCAAAGACGTAAGCATCAACTACAACCACCGGGATGACGTTCCGCGTAACGTTAAGGATCAGATTTGGGAGGCTATCGCGTATTTTACCTTTACATTCGTTTGATTTACATTATTAGATAATTATCCGAGTTATAATCCATCCAGTTGTTATGTATTTAATGTGTAGGTAGCTTGGACTGTGCCAAATGACGAGGATCATCGTCATAAATGTATGAAATGGCATCAAAGCGTTGGAATGGGTTCAAGCATGATCTTACCAGGTACTATGTATCTGGGAAGAAGCGGCTTGATAAAATGTTCTCGGATTATCCCCTGGATTGATCAGGATACTTGGGATATGTTTGCCAGGAGTCGACAGGATGGAGAATTTCAGGTTGGTTGATTAAGTTAATTTTGTATGCTTCTTATAGATCATTTAACTGTATTTAATTATGTGTTTTTGTTTGAATAGGCTAAGACAAATAAGGGTCGGCAGAATAAGGCGAAGAACGTCCATCGACACACAATGAATAAGGGTGGGTACCAGACTCGGATCGAGCAGATGATGGCGGATAGGCTGAGGGCGAAGCAGGAAAAGCACTCTGCTAGGATTGAAAGTGGAGAGGTGCCTGAGGGCACACCATTAAGTCCCCCGTCGGACATCGACCGCGAGGATGTCTGGTTAGCCGGCCGCATGACAAAGACGGGATCTTTTAAAGTTGATGCCACTCGCGAAGTGGCAGATAAGATTGTAAGTAAATAATTAACTTGATTTCAATTGATATTTGTATAGATATTTGCAACACTTTTCACTTGCCCGTTTTTTCATTTTTTTCATTGTAGATGGATCTTAAAGCACAATCCTCCCAGGGCTCATTCGTCCCTTTTGTACGGCGGGATGTCTTGATGACTGCTCTAGGTAAGAAAGACCATCCTGGTCGGGTTCTTGGTGTTCCTGGGAACGTGACCATCAAAGAATATTATGGCAAGTCTGCTTCACGAAAGCGGGTGGTCGATGAAGCATCAATTTTGGCTGACATTACTCAGCACCTCATGTCCAACCCAGCTATTACAACACATATGATGCAAAGCTTAATATCCAACCCAGAATTCAAGCAGGCGCTTGCCAGAGAGCTTTCCTCCGTCGGTTCATCCCATGACACCGCAGGGCATGCCAACCCTTCACATGTGAGCACAAAAGAGAGTTATAATAGGGCACATGTGGAGGACGATGAGTTGGCAGCTAGGGAGCGGGAGTTCGAAGTCCAACGCCATGAGCATGAGTTGGAAATGGAAAGGCGTGAGCTTGAGTTGGACTTCAAACGACCTGAGCTCGAAATGTTAACAAAGGTATGTATTCATTATTAATGTCCAAATTAGTCAAATAATTACTTGTTTTTTTTTTTTATCAACAACTTATCTATTTTATTTTTCCTAAACTGAAGGCCAAGTCGACGTCGGTGTCGGTGTCGCTGTCACCTATCACTCGTTTGTTCTCACTTGGTGAGGATTATGCGTTTGAGATTTTTGAATGTCCATTGGAGAACGATGGATGGGTGGCACGCCTAGATCAACAGAGGATATTTTCCTTCTGTGGTGACGATCTCGGGAACGCCTGCAGAAATATTGTCTGGATGGCCAGCACAGTTTTGAGTCTCTGGTGCACGTAAGTTAATTTTAATTTTATAACTTATTTATTTTTGGTATTTTTCCATTTAATAATTTATTTTAATTTCAATATATATATTATGTAATTAACATCCACACCTTTTCATATCTTAGGTATCTCCATCGTCTTCAGCTTGATAATGGCGTTGCATCGAGTTCTGACTTCTTAGATCCGTCAATCCTTCCGCCCGAATTCTTTCTTTGGTGATGCATTGAGTAAATACTTAGGGAACTTGTTGGGAGACAATCAGAAAGAATTATATCTGGCTCCCTACTGTATGAAAAACCATTGGCAGTTGTTCGTACTTCACCCGTCTAGGCATACTGTCATATTCTTATGCTCTCTCCACCAACAGCCGCCACAAGTGGTGTTCGAAGCTGTAAATAAGTAAGTAACTAATCTTAAATTTAATTTAAGTTTTAATATTAGTTGTTTTTAGTTTATTACACACATGATATATGAATTTGTTAATTGATCGACATGATTATTTGTTTATGATAGCGTGCTGAAGGCGAGTAGCATAAGTTGCGCCAACGGGAGAAGTAGGACTTCTAAGGCTAAAGCAAATCCTGTATGGAACATCCTCAAGGTTTGGTAGTTTATTTATCAAATAATTAATATTATAATTACTAATTTATATGTATATTCAACTAACATTGAAATTAATTTTGTTGGTAGTCTCAATTTCAAATTGACGGGTGGTCGTGCGGCTATTATGTGATGCTTCATATGCTGAACATAGTCTCCACATCTATTACGTATGGATGGAATAAGGTAATATTTAAACAACTTGTTAAATTATATATTATAGTTTTGAAGATGACTTGCATTGATGTTATTGTTTTTATTTGAACGTGTGTAGGCATTTAACGACCAATCGCCTATTCAAGAAGATGAGTTAAGAGACTTGAGGATGTGCTTCGCTGAATTCTTCTTCAAGTATGCGGCTGAAAAAGGAATTGACAAGATACCTCCGCACTACTTAGATGAATAGTTTTTTTGTTAGACTTTAGAAACTAATTAATAACATGTATATATATATCCTTAGATTGGTAGTTTTGTTTTTAGACATTGGAGACTAAAATTTATATATATATATACTTGTAGACAGTTATGTTTTTCCTATAAATGGGTTTTGGTTTTAAGTCCCCCCATTGTTCCTTTGTATATTTCTTTTCTTTTTGGTAATATTGAAATTTAAGGGTAGTGTTTGCAATTCTGTAATGTGTGTGATATTCTGTGTTACTGGGATATTTACTGAATGCAGGGATAGCTGAGGGGAGTGATATTTTAAAACTGAATTTAAAAAAAAAATCTATTAACGTCAGTTGTATCAAACAATTGACGTTAATAGTATTTTATAAAATATACAGTACACTATTAACGTCAATTGTAATAAACAACTGACGTTAAAATTAAAACATTTAACGTCAGTTCTTTATAACAACTGACTTTAGTTTTAACAAAATTAACGTCCGTTGTCTTAAATAACTGACGTTAATAGTTTTATGTTTAACGTCAGTTGTTTAAACAACTGACGTTAATTTTTGCAAAATTAACGTCAGTTGTGTTAAAGAACTGACGTTAATAGTTTTATATTTAACGTAAGTTCTCAACTGACATTAAAATATTAACTATTAACGTTAGATGTATTTACGTCAGTCAGTATTCTGACGTAAAAAATCAATTTTAACTGACGTAAAAAACACTTATTGCCCTAGTGATTTCTCTTTATTTGCTAAACCCTAAACCCTAAATTTTCTATTGCTTCCACTGCCCTACTATCATATTCTGTTATGTCAAATTAGTCAATTGTTGTTGTGTGGATTTTGATCAGTACATTCATGCTTGCAACAACTTGTTTATATGTTGTGTCAGTATTTATCAGTTAGGCGTAATGTATATAAACATAAGTCAGTGTCAATGTGAATTTGGGCTGTTTGCACATTTGAAAAATTGAGTTTTATATTTAAGGATTTAATTAGAAATGAGACTGTAGTAATTGATTTATGTTTTTAAATATTGTAATGTTAAAACAATGTTCAAAAGAGTTAATATGATTTTGATTGTGTCATTCGTATTGATTTAAGCGAATATGAGAACAGATTAATATTTAAGGCTACTGTGGTAAGAGTAAAGGAGTTGAAAAACTCAAACCGATTTTTGGCAAAACACATAAATAACAATTTTTTTGCTTCTATCCATAAGTGAGTTTAGGACTCAAAATGGGTTTGAAGTCATGTTTGAACATATAAACAAAGTTCATCAGTACATTGATGTTTACAACAACTTACTTTGTCCGGAAATTTGGTGCAATCCATTTTACTGAGTATTGAGATGAGAAGCTAAGAATACGCCAAAAAGATAGATAGATTTATATATTTTGAGTAGCTTCAGCTTCTTCAAACTTCATGAACTGATGTTAAAGGTCAGTAGTAATTCAACTTTTTGGTGCACAGATTATGTTTATATATATATTATTGCTATTATTATTTTCAACGTGCTCTTCCTTGTCTCTTTGGTTAGAGACTTAGGAAGGAGGATCAGTTAACCATGTGTGTCTTTTGTTGTTGTAAGTTGAGTATGCTTACTGCTTGGTTCTTTGGATTATGTGCTTTAGTTAGGTATATCTTTATTTGTGATTTTTCCCCATGTTTGTTAACAGAGGCACATGATTGTTTAATGTTATGTGAGTGACTTAAGGTCATAATGATTTATTAATTAAAGCATAGACAAAAAAACATTAGGTTGGGCAACTATTCCTATGGAGGGGGATAGATGGGTATAGAGGTGTACTTTGGAAAAAGTTAAACTAACATGGTGAGGTGATATTTCTATATGTTACGTTTATTTTGGGAGGTAAGGGATTACTTAAGAAAAAAAGGAATCACTTGATTCTGATAGATAACACTCGTACCAAGTTGAAAGTTGTTCTAAATTTGTAACCGTATATTATTGATTCTATTTTATATTAATTTATGTGTTTCTAGTCTTATAAATAGTTGTACTGGATTCTGTATATATAGAATAGTGATTTGATTTGAAAGGACTAATTTCATTTATGCACGATAGGTCCTTGTTGTCATATTCTTCTACTCTCTGTTGGCTCCGGCTCCTCCCCTTATCCTTTCTCGGTTGTATTTTCTCTCTCAGGTAAGTTCTCTGAACACTCAGTGTAATGTATTATGTGAATTATCGTGTTGTTTGGTAGTGGAGAGCTGAGCTCAATAGGATGTGATCTTGTCTGATTGTATGCTGATAATTTAATGTTTATGCATGTGTTTGTCAATGTGTTGTTTGTTAGTGGAGAGCGGAGCTCAATAGGACGTGATCCTATCCGAAAGGCGGGATACTGGTTGTGTGCTGATAATTTAGAAATTATGCATGTGTTTGACAATTAACTGCTACCTGTTAGTGGAGAGCAGTGCTCAATAGGATGTTTGCTACAATATTTTATCTAAGTTTGTATTGATTTACGCTGCAATTTATATAAGCTCAACAATGTTGCAATATTTATAGGTTAATGGTTTTATTTTCTGTTAGAGTTAATAATTAATTTACTTAAAGCCTTAGTTTCCTATTTGAGATTCAATATTAATGAGCATGCGTAACTTATCAAGGTATGCATGCTCATTGTATTGAATCTTGAATTGTCCAAGTGGGACAGTTTGGGGAAAAACTTTTTCACACTCGTACAATAGTCATTTTCATGTTCAAATGCCTTATATATATACTTGTTGAAATCTCAGTCTGATGCATTTCCTTTTGTTCTCCTGGTGCATACTTGATCGCGGTGATGCTCACCGTGCTCGAGTCGTGTACTTGGAGACCGATGGGAAATGCTGTCGAAATTTTGTTAAGCATAAGGTATTTGAATAAGGGAATAACTATTATTAGCCGATTGTGGTAAATGTTTCTTCTCGAATGGGATAGGTTCATACCTTGTCAAAAGAACGAGATTGATGGAGTTATTGGAATGCACCATAATATATAAGTGTTAATGTTTTTTTGGTCAGGCTATTTAATTGCCAGCAATGGATATTCCAGAGAATCAGAAATGGATATATCGTAGGTTGGATCGGAATAAACGTTTTAGGGAAGAGTATAGAGTTGGACCAGTACTGGGCTACTGAGAAGTTCCAGGAGATCCAGGCCACAGCTCGGCGTAATCGACCTTCTGATGGTGGCGCATGTGCTTGGACCGGCGGGTCTAAATCAGCCGCCGCCCACTACGACGAGGTGGTAATACATTAAACTTTTGACTTATTATACTATTTAATTAATTAGTTTTCATTTTTAATTATTCTTATGAATTTAAGATTATATTTTTCTGTGCAGAAAGCACAGAAACAGCGGGGGCCCACTGCTATGGAGTTGGTGGAAAGGACGAAGAAGTTGAAGTCGGGGACATGGGTCAACGACAAGGCCCGTAACTATGCTGTAAGCAAAAAAACAATTTAGGTTTACTTGTAATTTATTATAAATGATTTGTTAATATTGGATATAATTTTAACTAAATCTCTTCAACTATACTTTGTAGGTGGGCTTCAACGAGAAGAAGTACGATGCCATATCACGTGCCTCACAGTCACAAGATGAGGTTTTGACTGGTGATGGGCCCAACTCTCCTATCCCCGTCGACGATAATGCCATTTATTTGGAGGTCGTCGGGGGCAGGAACAAGAAGGGTCACGTGTATGGCCTTGGACACCTGGGAGGTGAGTTTATCGCTTCATCATCCGGCACGCCTGCTCCTTCCTATGCCGATACCGTCCCTCGGGAGCAGTTCAACCAAATGCAGGATACCATCACGCAGCTGAACGCGTAGCTTCGGGAGAAGAGCGAGAGAGAGAAGCAGACGGTGAACCAGATTGCACAGTTGACTCAGGCACACCAGCAGCTGATGCAGACGAGCATCGAGCAGGGCTAGACTCTGCGGCTGGTGTTGGAGCAGATGAGGATCCAGACTCCAGTTGCTCAGGGTGATGCTCTGACGGTTGTGCCGCCTGCTGCTGCCGCTCCTCCAGCTTCGCCGCCGCCATCGATGTCGCATCTGCAGAGGATGATCGGGACAGCGGACGCCAAGGTGGTATGGACGCTGAGGATGATTGGATTCTCCCCCTCCCCCTCATCATGACTGATTTTTTTTCTTCATATTTTTTACTTTAAACGATTATTGTATGACACTTTGGATTATTTTTTTATATATATTTATTATTTCTTATGATTGTATATTTCATTAGTAATTTGATGTGTTTTATTAGTAATTTTGCTAACGTTTAAAGAAAAACAAAAAAAAATTATTTTAAAAATTAATAATAACCAGTTTAGCGATTGAATTAGAAACCAATAATTCGGTCGCTAAACTTTATTTAACATTAACAGATGTGGTCTAGCTACCGAAAATCCGTCGCTAATATAGGTTAACAGTAACCAAAATTGGCGACCGAACTAGCAACCGATTATCGGTCGCTAAAAATGGTTACCTAAACAATGCGACCAACCATGTAGCGACCGTTTTTTTATTATTTAGCGACCGAAATTACGGTCGCCATTTAGCGACCGAGTTAATATTTCGGTCGCTAAAAGCTTAGCGACCAGGTTATCAGTCACCACCATTAATCGGTCGCTAATTCGGTCGCTAAATTAAACAGCAACCGATTTAGAAAGTTTGGCGACCGAATATGCCGGTCGCTAAACAGTTGATTTTTTTGTAGTGTAAGTGACTTTAAATCTTTGATCATTAGTGTATGTTAATGATAATGTGTTCATCTATCTCTTACCATAAGCAACTCCTCTTTTCCTTCTTTTTTTTTTTTTTTTTGGTAAAAAGGAGGTTACAAAACCAAGCTAGGCTAACACCCTACGAGGGAATGCAACACCGATAATGTCGTGTAACAATAATTCCCCACAACCAGTTGGTGGATATTCTAATTTATATAATCCATGTGCAAGACTGTGAGAGTAGCCAGCTATCCAATCTGCAACCCTGTTTCCTTCACGTCTCACATGAGTGATCTTGGTATTCCAATTTCTAGCCAGCAAAGCTCTAATAGATCTCACTAGAGAAACACAATCCGCCTCTTGCATCTACAAAATAACAAATAGGTGTGGCTAACTGTTCCTCAGTGAGAGTATGGTCACAAAAATCTTTCAACACTACTCCCGAGGGAAGCCACCCATCAAGCCAAAATCTCACAATCATCCCATTACCTACTATCCACCGGGTGCCTCGAAGCACATAGTTCCAAGTATAGCAGATCCCTCTCCAAATCTCTGACTTTTGGGACCTAGCCACCACTCTTTAGGAATGTGCAATTCCCCAAACTTATATTTGCTTCTTAGAATTTTAACCCAAAGAGCATTTTGGTTTGTAAGGAGACCCCACCCAAGTTTCAAAATGAGAGCTCTGTTGAAACTGTGAAGGTTCTTGCATCCAAGACCCCCGAGGTGTATAGGATTACACATGTTCGACCAAGACACAGTATGGCATTTTCGGGTTCCCTCAGCACCTCCCCAAATAAAGTCACGATTCATTTTTTCAAGCTTATTGCAGACATGTTTAGGGAACAGGGTCGTTTGCATTGTGTACGTTGGTAAGGCATCAATAACTGATTTTGCCAGAGTAGTTCGGACAGCAAAGGATAGAGCATCCGCCCTCCAAGCACTTAGTCGTTTCTGAGTGTTCTCAACTAGGTAGTGGTAGGTTGCTTTATTGGATCTTCTATGCAAGAGGGGCACCCCTAGATATTTACCAAGGTCTCTGGTTAGCGCCACACCACTCAAGTCCCGAAGCTCAATAGCTCTAGTATGATGGACGTTGGCAGACACTAACATACGTGATTTTTCCACATTCACCTTTTGGCCAGACACCTCACCAAATCTCTATAAGCAATCAACCATGAGGACTCTCCAAAGAGGATCAAATCATCTGCAAAGAAGAGATGCGAAATCGGTGGTCCATTTTTACTTAAGGTCACCGGTTTCCATCTACCTTCCCTCACCGCATCATTAATAATGTGTCCAAATGCACAAAACGAACAAGTATGGCGATAGCGGGTCGCCTTGTCGAATTCCTCTTGTGGGGTTAAAGTATGGAGTCTTCTCCCCATTTAAGAGTACTTGCATGGAGCAAGAGGAGACACACTCCATGATTAAGTCAATCAAATCCGGCAGTAAGCCCACTTTTTGCAAGGTAGAGAGGCAAGAAAATCCCAGATGATTTGATCATAGGCTTTTTCCAAGTCTACCTTCCCCGCCATCGTACGCTCTGTGAACACCTAATTTTGTCGGGATGTCGTTTTTAATAATATTTAAAAAAAATGTAAATAACTTTGCAAAAAAGACTATTTGTTTCTAATGAGCCCAATTTCATTGTTGAAGATGGTTTTAAGCCCATGTTCTGAACCCAATTGAATGAATAAATACAAAGGACCCAAAAATTACAAAAAAAAAATAAACGTCTGCCTTCTTTTGTTAAAAGATAAAATATAAAAGAATAATAATAAAATAAAGAAAAATGAAAAGAAAAGAGTACAACATTCAGCATACAAACAAGAGGAAAAAACCAAAGTTTCTAATATGTTTCAGAAATAAAGATAGCAATAGTAGAAGACTTAGGCATTTGAAACAAACTGGTTTCAAATTTTTAAGCATCAATAAGGGAAAAATTGTAACAAGTAGTGCTGCTACCTCTCAAATAAAGTCAGCCTGAACCAAAGGAAAGATACTCAACAAAAGTAAAGAAATTTGCAGCATACATGATGAAGCAACATATGCAGAAACAGTGAGAATGGAAGTCTGAAAATGACCCTCCATTATACAACATTGAGTTATGCTCTTGGAGTTTTGCAAGCCAAGGAGTTTAAAAGGGGAGAACTAATAGTCCCCAAGGGGGCCTTTCTTTTTACTCTGGAGGGAATCATCAATCTTCTTCAAGCTCTCTAACATCAATCTTCTTTGATCCTCACTATCCAAGCAAAACCTTCACCACCATTTTCCAAAAGCCAAAATGTCACTCACCATCAAACATCCATAACCATCATCTTCATCTCCCTCCCCAACAACATCACCTTTAATAACAAAATACAACAACCAGAACCCACCACAGTCCAAACAGCATCCTCTCTGTTCAGCCCATCTCCACCGTGCGGACCGCCGCTCCGCCTCGAATTGCACCGCCTAGCCCCTACCGGAACCACCGCCTCGAATTGCGTCGTCTCGCCCCTACCGGAACCACCACCTTAGACGCAGATCCGCCCAAGCCACACCGTCCACCGCCACGCGCACCACTACGTCGCCAGCCTCCTCACGTCGTCGCCGCCCGCGTCCCCTGCTTCGCCGCCTCGCGTCGGATCCAGCGCCGCTTCCATCTCCACCAAGCTGGTCTTTTTTCTCTGTGGAAGGTCCTCTTTGATCTTTAGTTCATTTTATATAATATGATTTATTTTGTTTTTTGTTATTATGTTTACCTAATTGTTTGTTTGTGTAAAGTCTGAAGATGTGGATGCTTTGGGCCTTGATAAGCTTAATGGGCCAGTAAGTTCCTAATTTTTTTTTTTGAAATTACAAAACATAAAATAAAAACAAAATATAAAAAAAAAATCTTCTTTTTTTAAATTTTTTTTATTCACGCAACAATCTATGATATTAATGTAAGAATTTTCATCCTCAAGTGTCATATGAATTGTAAGGGTTCATCGTATAGCTTGACTATCTTTAACCCTATGCGACAGTGAATTATCCTTTTTTAAAAAAATAAAAAAAATGAAATGTTTTCAATTTACACCTAACCAATTTTACCCGATTTAATTTTTTTATAAAAATCTGTTTTGATTTCACGCAACAATTTATGACGTTGATGTATGATTTTTCATCCTCAAGTGTCATATGAATTGTAAGGATTCATTGTATAGCTCTGCTATCTTTAACCCTGTGCAAGGGTGAGCTCCCTTTTGTATAAAATGATAAATGTTTTCAATTTACTCTTTTTAACAAATTTTATTCAATTTTATAAAATAAAAATTTATTTGAATTCACGCAACAATCTACGACGTTGATGTATGATTTTTCATCCTCAAGTGGCGTATGCATTGTAAGGATTTATCGTATAGCGCTGCTATCTTGGACTCTGTGCAAGAGTGAATTTATTTTGAAACAAAATCTTTGTAACCTGAAAAAATTTATAAAAAAAAAATCAATCAAATCTTTTTTTAAAAAAAATAAAATAAAATCAATCAATCAAAATATTTCCTAAAAGAACTATGTGGCTTTGAGTTTCCCATCGCACCCGGGAATACGTAGGAGCAAGATAAATCATCTTGTCAAGCCAAAACTAAATTTTCCTTTTTTTGTGTCTCTTTTTATGTTAAAATAATTAATCAAAATAATTAAACTTTTATTTTTTAAGGTTATCCTGTGGACTCATGTGCCATGTTCAACCTCATTTAGTTTTTATAAACAAAAATTTAAAAATATAAAAATTAATAAAAATTTAAATTATTAAAAATTAAAAATAATTCTTTCTTGTAAATAATTTTTGGGGTAAAATAAATATTTAAAAGGTTATTAAAATGTTTTTTGCACAATTAACTTGAGGGACCATTTTTTTAAACGGACGATGTGGGGTGCTAACACCTTTCCTACTCGTAACCGACTCCCGGACTCATCTCTCTCTCTCTTTTTTTAGACCAGTTTTCCTTAAAATAAATGGGTTTTCCAAGATTTTCCCAATAAAAAATTTTGGTGGTGACTCCTCTGTTTTACCTTCTTTTCACGGCGCCCCGACGGGACGGTCCCAACAGCTGGCGACTCCACTGGGGACGTTAGAGAGTCAGGCCTATTATAGTTAGTTGTGCTTTTTAATGATTTTTATTTAGTTGACTTACCCCTATTTTTTATTTTGTTGTTTAATTTGTTTTTATATGCCTTTGTATATATTTTGGCAACCCTAGGATGGAAAACTATTGTGCTGTTTGTTCTTTTTACAGGTTTGGGTAGTGTTGTTTTAGTAGGTTCTTGTGCAGGTTTGCTTGCTCCCAGCACACACGTCACCATCACATATTCACACACTTTTGGACTCTATACCCGAGTCTTGGAATGCCATAAGTTTAGAAGGGGCTTCAGTGATGTTATTGTGTGCTTTTGCATCCCTGACATACATTGATTCTCCCGCCTGGATTGCTGCCGGAACATGGACTGTCATATTGTGACTTATTGGTCCCTGTGGTGAGGTTCATGGATTCGGGTCCTCATTTTTAGATGAGGGTAATCCGGGAACCATATGTTTAGCGGTCTAGATCTGTCCCGGAAGTCATGCACCTAAAATGCCATTAGTAGCCTACCAAATTAGGGTCTTGACCTCAGAAGTTCAAACTTTAGGATATGACCCATGTAGGACAAAAAGGAGCGCATTCCACCTTTGCCTCAAGAACGTCGAAGAAGCTTCGCCAAGAAGTATGGAGGGATCTTGGACCTAATTTTCATACCGGTTGAGACTGCTGCTTTGAGTGCCTTGTGTCAGTATTGGAACCCCCACCTCAGATGTTTTGAATTGCCAAACATGGACATTACTCCCACCATTGAAGAATTTACTTGCCTGTTAAGGTTGCCGATGCAGAAAAACCTCGTCGTGTACTTTCACTTGGGGAAATAATTGACCACCACAAGCATAGCAGGATTACTAGGGCTTCCTGAAAATGATGTGAAGTTGACCGGGCACTCAAACTCGCGAGGGTTAACCCGAACTCTTCTCGAAAATCATTTGAAGAAATTAATGGATCGGCAAGATTGGGAAACCTTTGAGAGGGTATTGGTGCTAACAATATATGGGTTGGTCCTATTTCCATAAGCGCTAGACATGATAGATAAAGCGACAATGGATGTATTCTTAACAGTAGAAAGAAAGAAAAACCCAGTGCCGGGAGTACTAGCTGAAACGCTTTTAACTCTACAATTTTGCCAGCGGCATCCAAAAGGGAAGCTTCGATGTTGTGCACAGTTGCTCTATGTGTGGACCATGACTCACATGTATGCAAAAGGTCATATCAACCACCATTCAGATCCACTAAGAGGCTTCCATAACATCCCTATAAGACAGCTAAATGAAGAGGAATGGAAGAGCGAGTTTGACAAAGTGGAAGGGGACTCTTTTAAGTGGGTGTGCCCATGGTACGAAGGTCAGCGGGGACAAGATATCATTTATAGTTGTGGTGACTATCCCAATGTTCCTTTGATGGGCCCAAGAGGGTGCATATCCTACATGCCCGCCATAGTCTTACGACAGCTTTGTTGGACGCAAACTGTGCCAAGAGAAGAACAACACGACGGATGTTGTTTCCGGTACAAGGATGGAGAGAATAAAAAGTTGTTGGCAAAATCAGTTAGAAATGCATGGAAATATGTGACGATGGCAGGGAGAGCACAATTGGGCCGGCCAATCCTAATCATTGTCTCAGAATATGAAGCATGGAGAAAGTCAAGGAAAGGTCTCGTCAACATTCTGGCAGAAAACATGAAAGATAAAGATTACTCCCCTTTGGTAACTCAAATGACAGAACAACTGAAAGTTCTAGAAGCACAAATGAAGGAAATGGAACAACAAAAGCAAGATGCTGAGTTAAAAATAGCCATTGGGCAGAAGCGCTGTGAGAAGTTATCAAAGGAAAATGAACACTTAAAAGATTTGTGTGCCGATATCTCCACAACCTCAAGAGTCCAGAAGAATGTAGACAATGTCTCACCAAGCATCATGGCTAAGGTCCAGAAACTTGAAAGTAAAATATTGTCCTTGACAACGGAGAGGCATCGGCTAAGAAAAGAAAAGTGTCAGTTAGAAGAAGAAGTCATCCAGCAAGAAGGTATGAGAAAGTCATTGGAGGAGGAAGTTGATCGACAAAGAAGAGTCAATAGCAACTTACAGAAGCAAATTTGTGCACAAAGTAGGATGACTGGTGAATTAGTACAAAAGGTCAAAGAACTGAATATCCTAATGGTCAAAATCAAGAAGCAGTGCGATTTAGGGTGGACCTCGGCAAAGCATTATCATGATCAAGTGGTTCAAGCAATGAATGCCGTGAAATGATGGAGAGAAGAATCGCGAGAGAAAGGGATAGATATTGACATATGGAAAAGGAGATATGTGAGCATGAGATTGGAGCTAAGCCATTGCGTTCCGAATTTCGTCCGAAGCTTTGAGAAGGCAGAACAACAAATCTGTGCGGACCCTATGCTTCGTCTCCCATCTGAACTGGACGATTTTATGCAAATGTGTGGAGGGTTTGCTTGAGGGCTAAAGAGAAAGAGACCTAATATGTTGACTTTAGGATGAAATGTTGTAACAATGTTGAAAATTATGATTTGACAATGATGTAATCCCAATCTATGTATTGTTTTGAGGAGCTTTTAATGAAATCTGTTCTTGGCTCTATGATTCCTTCGCACTCCAAACACTTGACTTGCGACGACACCTATCGTGGAGCATGGTCTCCTTTTAGTATGTTGTCAACTACACCTTTGCCATATATGATTCCTCCTTCTGTGCAAAGGGTAGGTCGGGATGTCTCAATTCAGAGTTCTCATTGCTAGTGTGTTTAAGACAACATCTATTGTGGAGAGATGTTTTTCCCTAGATTTGTTGTCAACTCCATTTCATCTTATGAGCACAATGCTCTCTGTGTGGGATGGAGGGACCATCTCTTGCCATTCACAAGATGTTAACTCAAAAAAAAAAAAAAAAAAAAAAACAAACAAAAAAAACTCCGAAGGTGGTTTTCACTAAAGCTTTTACTTTTTCGTCATGTTCTTAATTTTTGTTTTGATCAAAACAGTGTGACTCTTCTGAACAATTGCTCCAAGACACCCTTATCGCACTTGATCACAGTCAAGAGCCATGGCGGATGAACTAGAAGAAGTCCAAGAGATCAGGGATGAAGTCAGTCAAATCAAGGATCAGATGACTAAGATGATGGAGATCCTACAAGCAATGCAGAAGGAAAAGAACACAGAGGAGAACCCTCCAGCCTCGAATGAAGGACATCCAGCCACACCTCTCATCCCGCCCGGTTTTTCTCAGATTCCTATTCAAGGCTTCAACCAACCAGGGGCCATGATGCCTCTCACTATTTATCCAAACAACCAAACTCATCTTTCATTTGACCCGAACAAACCCCCATACGGTTTGCCTCGTGGATTTGTTCCACCAACAGCCCCCAGCCCACAAGATGGCATTCAAAACTCCGAACATATCACTCAGACACAAACCCCCACCAATGCTGTCGAAATACCGCAAACACAAACTGTCAACCCTACAGATAGTAACACCCCGATAGTGACCCCTTCTGTCAATCCAAAGCCCCCACAATACACCCTACATTATGGACCCTAGGGGGCTCAAATGATGCCAAACTTCGGTTCCTCCTCCATGCCATATTCATTGCCCCATAATATGTACAGAGAAACTCCAGTGAATCAGTCAGGAGGGAATTCCTAATCTAAAGAAAAGTTGGAAATACCAGAGGAAAGATTGAGGGCCATTGAAGGGGTAAATAATTATGGTCTTCGGGATGCCTCGGAACTTTGTCTGGTGCCAAATGTTGTAATTCCGCCGAAATTTAAGGTGCCCGATTTTGACAAATATCGGGGAACCACTTGTCCCAAAAATCATTTGACCATGTATGTTAGGAAGATGGCGTCATATGCCCAAGATGATAAGCTCTTGATTCACTTCTTCCAAGACAGTTTAACTAGGGCAGCTTCAAATTGGTATAGGTATCTCGAGCTGGCACACATCCGATCCTTCAAAGATCTAGCAGATGCATTCCTGAAGCAGTACAAGTACAATATTGACATGGCTCCCGATAGGATGCAACTCCAAAATATGTCAAAAAGGGACGTAGAGACTTTCAAAGAGTATGCACAACGATGGAGGGAACTGGCTGCTCAGGTGGAGCCTCCCTTAGCCGAGAAAGAAATCTTAGCAATGTTCATTGATACACTCCAGTCGCCCTTCTATGATAGGATGATTAGGAGTGTGTCATCAAATTTTTCTGACATGGTCATCATCGGCGAGAGAATTGAAAGTGGAATGAGGAATGGCAAGATCATCGAGACTTCAGTAGGGAACGACACAAAGAAAGCCCCGTTTGTGAAAAAGAAAGAGGGAGAAGTACATGCAATAAACTTTGAACAAAAGAGACCGAACTAATGGAGACCGAACCAAACACCCGCCTTCCAAGCCCAATACGCCCCATATTACCAACCAACTCCATATCACCAAGCCAACCAGCCATACATCGCAGCCATCTCACAAGTTCCAAATCCTCAACAGATGGCTCCTTACCGACCATCATACCCTTCTCAGCCTCAAACACACCCTACCATGCCACCTCAAATTGTTCAACCCCTAAATCCAAACCCAAACACCAGCCAAACAAGACCACCGTATAACTCAGAAAGAAAGCCAGTGCGTTTTGACCTGATACCCATGACCTACACTGAACTATTCCGCCAACTTGTGAGCAAATCCGTGCTAACTCCTATCCCGACAAGACCAATAGACCCTCCTTATCCAAAGTGGTATGACCCAAATGCTCAATGTGAATATCACGATGGGGCCACAGGTCATTCCACCGAGAGTTGTAAAGCTTTGAAGTTTAAGGTGCAAGACCTGATTAATGCCAAAAGGTTGAGCTTTCAGAAGGATGCTCCAAATGTGGCACAAGGTCCTATGCCAAATCATGGGAGTTCGGGAGTCAATGCCATTGAGAGCTTCTTGGAACGTACTCTCAAGAGTAAAGTGGCCGATGTTAGGACTCCCATGAGAGTTGTTTTCAGAGAGATGTGCAAATGTGGATTAATCCAAATCCCGATCATGGAAGAAAAGGCTCTCGATGGAGAGATAAGGTGTGACTTCGATGGGAACATGGGGCATTCGATTGAAGACTGTTTAGAGTTTCGGCAAGTTGTGTAGCAGTTAATGGATATGGAGATTATCTTAATTGGTTGTGGATCAAATGAATATGCCATTAATATGGTTGCTGAATCTACAATTTCCCCAACCCCAATTAAGATAACCCCTTTTACTATTGTGGTTAATCCTCAACCAGTTCCTGAGCAAGTCACTCCGAAACCAGTGGTGATATACTATACTGAGAAGAAACCTTTGTCGGTTCCAAGTGGGCCAGCACCAAAGCGGTACCATGGAAATATGAGATGTAGGTTCAACCCAATCCTTCCGAAGGGACTACTGTGGTTACCGACATTTCAAGAATTGGTGGAATGACTAGGAGTGGTCGTATTTACACTCCAGAGGTATTGTAAAGGGAGGAAACAGAAAAGGAAGGAAAGGATCGCAAGGGGAAAGAGAAGGTGGAAGGAATTCTAGATGACAAGGAAGCAAACGGGGGTAAGAATAAAAAGGAGGTATCTGATGAAGAAGTCGGAGAATTCTTGAAGTTCATCAAGCAGAGTGAATATAGGGTTGTGGATAAGTTAAATCGAACTCCGGATCGGATATCTCTTTTGTCTCTATTGATGAACTCTGAGCCACACAAGAGAGTACTGATGAAGGTGTTGAATCAAGCTCATGTCTCCCATGACATCACAGGTGATAAGCTCGATAACATTGTAGGTCACATAGTTGCTGATAATTATGTCACTTTCACCGATGATGAAATACCAGCTGAAGGTATGGGGCACAACAAGGCATTGAACATTTCTGTGAAGTGCCGAGACCATGTCATGGCTAGGGTTCTCATTGATAATGGATCTTCTTTGAATGTAATGCCAAAGTCAACACTGGCAAAGTTGCCTTTCGATGGAACTCATATGAAGCCAAGCACAATGATTGTAAGAGCTTTCGATGGCACCCGAAGGGAAGTCATGGGAGAAATTGAATTGCCCATTCAAATTGGCCCTTTCACCTTTGAAGTACTCTTCCAAGTAATGGACATCACACCAACTTACAGTTGTCTCCTAGGACGACCATGGATCCATTCATTTGGAGCTGTACCTTCCACATTGCACCAGAAGGTGAAGTTCATTGTTGATAGTAAGTTGATAATTGTTTATGGAGAGGAGGATCTGTTAGTAAGCAAGCCATCAACAACCCCTTATATGGAAGCTGCCGAGGAAGCTCTCGAGACCGCCTTCCAGTCACTTGAAATTGCCAATGCCACTTATGTTGGGTGATGGAGCTCCGCTCTTGAAACCTCAGTCATCTAATGTCTCCATTATGATGGCCAAGGTTATGCTCGAAGGAGGATACCGACCTGGAAGCAGTTTGGGGAAGAATAGCCAAGGTGTCGCGACATCCTCATGTTCACTGAGAACAAGGACATGTTTGGGTTGGGATACAAACCCACCAAGGCCGACAAGATGAGGGTTATAGAAGAGAAGAAAAGAAAGAGGTTGACTCGGCTGGAAAATTATAAATACGAGGCTGAAAGGGTTCCCATCTGTGACATTCGACAGAGCTTCCGAAGCATAGGTTTCGCATTCCTGGACCAAGCGGCAGCCATTGAAGATGATTATCCCGCCGATCATGGTGTCAATTTGGTGTATCCATGTTCTCCAGATACAGAGCTCAACAATTGGGAGATCATTGAGTTCCCTAGGACCATAGTGTCTTTTTCAAAGTAATTCTGTAATGCTTATCCTTTAGCTCTCCCCAAGGCTTTAGGAATTTTGTTGTAATGGGCTTACTTGTTTCCGTTTCAGTATGACTTATCAATAAATGCATGCATTCAGTATCTTTGTGTTGTTATCCCTCTTTTTTTACTTTCGTTTTTGTTCACCATTCCTCACCAATAAATGCAGTCTCTCGTCTTTAACCCTTATTCATTCATCTTTCCCTGATAATTAACAAAATGCAGATCTAAAAGTGACTCTCTTGAAAACGACAGTGTTAGTAACTCATCATACAATTTTGACTATTCCGTTGATCATGCTGAGGAGGTTGTTGATGATGACGGGGAGGTTCCCCCTGAACTATTGAGATTGGTAGAATAAGAAGCCAGGGAAATTCGGCCCCATGAAGAGCCGAGTGAACTAATCAATTTGGGAACCAAAGATGATAAAAAAGAAGTCAAGATTGGCCTTTCCCTGAAGGAAAAGGAGCGAAACAGGTTGATCAGGTTGTTGATGGATTATAAAGATGTTTTCGCATGGTCGTACCAAGACATGCCAAGGTTAGACCCCGGTGTAGCAGAACACAAATTTCCATTAAAGCCGGAGTGTCCTCCATTAAAGCAGAAGCTACGAAGGATGAAAGCAGAAATGTCTCTAAAGATCAAGGAGGAGGTCAAGAAACAACTGGATGCAGGTTTCCTAAAAGTTGTAAAGTACCCTCAATGGGTTGCTAACATCGTCCCTGTCCCCAAGAAAGATTGAAAGGTTCGAATGTGTGTTGACTATCGAGATCTGAACAGAGCTAGCCCAAAAGATGACTTTCCCCTGCCTCACATTGATGTTCTTGTAGATAATACTGCTCAACATGCATTATTCTCTTTCATGGATGGATTCTCGGGATATAATCAGATCAAGATGGCACCTGAAGATATGGAGAAAACTACATTTGTCACTTTATGGGGAACCTTTTGCTACAAGGTTATGCCCTTTGGATTGAAAAATGCTGGGGCAACATATCAGCGGGCTATGGTGGCTTTATTCCATGACATGATGCATAAGGAGATAGAAGTTTATGTAGATGACATGATCGCCAAGTCTAGATCCGAAGATGACTGTATTGATAATCTGCAAAGACTTTTTGAGCGGTTAAGAAAGTTTAAGCTCCGATTGAATCCAACCAAATGCACTTTTGGAGTGAAATCAGGCAAGCTTCTGGGGTTCATTGTTAGTCGAAGAGGAATAGAGGTTGACCCTGAAAAGGTTCGAGCAATCATCGACATGCCAGCACCTCAAAAGGAGAAGGAAGTTCGTGGGTTTTTAGGAAGATTGAACTACATTGCCCGGTTCATCTCCCAACTAACCGCGACATGTGAACCAAAAATCAAGCTGTGACATGGAATGAAGATTGTCAAAAAGCCTTTGAGAAGATCAAACAATACCTACAGGAGCCTTCGGTCTTGGTTCCCCCAGTGCTAGGAAGACCTCTCATCATGTATTTGACTGTTCTAGATGAATCGATGGGTTGTGTATTGGGGAAACACGATGAGCCAGGAAGGAAGGAACATGCCATCTATTATCTAAGTAAGAAATTTACCAGTTACGAAGTCAACTACTCACTGCCAGAACGCACTTGCTGTGCCTTGGCTCGGGCGGCACGCCGTTTGAGGCATTACATGTTGTGTTACACTACCTGGTTGGTGTCCAAAATGGATCCGATCAAGTATATCTTTGATAAGCCTGCTCTGACTGGAAGAATTGCTCATTTGGCAAGTCCTGCTATCAGAATATGACATTGTCTATGTCACCCAAAAAGCAATAAAAGGGAGTGCTCTTGCAGAATATCTAGCCAATCAGCCAGTAGAAGATTATGGATCGATGCAATGTGATTTTCTAGATGAAGATATAATGGCTTTGTTTGAGCACGAGCAATCACCGGAAAAAGAAAAGTGGACCTTGTTATTTGACGGAGCTTCTAATGCATTGGGACATGGAATTGGGGCAATACTAATCTCACCGGAAAATGATTATTTCCCTTTCACTGCAAGGCTTTGCTTTGATTGTACAAACAATATAGCCGAATATGAAGCTTGTGCGCTCGGGATCCTGGCAGCAATAGAATCAAAGGCAAGGATACTGGAGGTATATGGGGACTCTGCATTAGTCATCCACCAGCTTAGAGGGGAATGGGAAACCCGAGATGCCAAGTTAATCTCGTACCATGATTACATCAAAGGTTTGATTGAGCAGTTTGATGAAGTCACATTTCATCATATTCCCCGAGAAGATAACCAACTAGATGATGCGCTGTCTACCTTGTCCTCGATGTTCAAAGTAAGAGACGAGAGGAACCTACCACTCATCAAAATGGAAAGTCATGATCATCCTGCATATTGTCAAGTGATAGAGGAAGAGTCTGATCAAAAACCGTGGTACCATGACATCAAATGTTTCATCCAAAGAAGGGAATACCCTCCAGGCACTTCAGAAAATGACAAAAGAACTCTAACAAGACTTGCAATGTGTTTCTATTTAGATGGAGGTATTCTCTACAAAAGAAATCATGACATGGTGTTGTTGAGGTGCGTTGACGCAAGATAAGCTAAACGAATAATTGAGGAGGTACATGAAGGATCTTTTGGAACACACGCGAGCGGTCAAGCAATGACCAGGAAAATCTTGAGGGATGGCCAATGCTGGTTGACAACGGAGACTGATTGCTTTAATTATACGAAGAAGTGCCATAAGTGTCAAATATATGCTGATAAGGTTCATACGCCGCCAGCTCCCCTAAATGTCATGTCGGCACCCTGGCCGTTCTCAATGTGGGGAATGGATGTGATCGGGCCAATCGAACCGAAAGGTTCAAATGGGCATCGCTTCATTCTTGTTGCCATTGATTATTTCACAAAGTGGGTTGAGGCTGCATCATATCCCAATGTGACTAGGAATGTCGTGATCAAATTTGTAAAAAAAGAATTAATTTGTCGTTATGGGTTGCCGAGTGTGATTATCACTGATAATGCGACCAAAGATGAACGGGGCAGTTGAAGCCGCTAATAAAAATATCAAGAAGATTGTCCAAAAGATGGTGGTGACGTATAAGGATTGGAACGAGATGTTACCTTTTGCTTTGCACGGCTACCGTACCTCTATTCGCACCTCGACAGGGGCAACTCCGTATTCTTTAGTTTATGGGATGGAGGCAGTACTCCCGATTGAAGTAGAGATCCCCTCATTAAGGGTATTGAGAGAGGCAGAATTGGAAGAAGCTGAGTGGGTCCAAAATCGACTCGACCAATTGAACCTCATCGAAGAGAAGAGATTAGCAGCACTGTCACGGTCAATTGTACCAGAAAAGGTTGATGAGAGCTTACGAGAAGAAAGTTCGCGCCCGACAGTTTAGGGAAGGTGACCTGGTGCTTAAAAAGATTCTACCAATCCAAAAGGATCATTGAGGGAAATGGACTACAAACTACGAAGGACCCTACATTATGAAAAAGGCCTTCTCTGGAGGGGCTTTAATTTTCACCAGGATGGACGGGGAAGATCTTCCACTCCCTGTAAACTCAGATACAGTCAAAAAGTATTATGCATGAACACACTTCCCAAGAAGAAGAAGAAAAGAAAAGAAAAAGTGAAAAATAAAAAAGAAAAGCTCGCTAGACTGAAAATCTGAAAAGACAGTCTAGGCAAAAGTTAGAGCAACCCGCTAGGCTGAAAACCTGAAAAGGCGGTCTAGGCAAAAGTTAGGGTTCAAAAAATAAAAATATAACAATGGAAGTGTCGTCAAGCCGATGAACTGGGGCAGTCATTAAGTTGAATGTATGAAGACTGGGGCAAACAACATCTCTGAAGCCAATTAATGAGCAGTCAAGATTGTATGAGGGATACTAACATTAGTCATTGAGAGAGACATTACCTGAGGAGACACGATTCTACTCCGCAATGTTTTACAATTTATGCTTTGTACACCTTTTCAATCCAAATATAATGACATTGACTTCCTTTATTTATATTTCGCTACCTTGGTCCCTTTCTCTTAACTTTTGGCATTTGTGTGTGTGCATTCATCTTAATAAGTATATACTGAAATGTGAAACAAGTAATCTTAATAAGTATAGAATTCCTTAGAAAGCCTCAAAAGGTCATGGGGGCGCGATGGTTCCCCTATAAAGGGCACTGAAGAAAGCAAAGAATATTAAGGATCAACCATTGGGATAATTATCATCAAGGATGTCTGCTATCAAAAACAAAAGTGCAAGATATCCCTCCCCGATAAGATAAGCCTTATTTTAGTTCATCCTCAAGACTAACTGTGATCGATGCTTTTAAGGGGTCAAGGAGCCAATAACGAAAAGACACAGCAAAGAGGAAATAATTTCATCAAAAGTGTCTCTGGCATTGTGCCAAAAAAAATAATAAGGGTTTTCTTCATTAGCATTCATCAATGAAAGGCATCTTATGCATTATCATTCTATCAATGAGAAAAATCGACATTCATATTGCATTTGTCTATATGGCCTCACAAGCTTCTATCTATCCGTTCGAGCTTCTGACGGGCAATCCACCCCGTAGGCATTTTTTATCTTTCTGTTCGAGCTTCCCACGAGCAATCCACCCCGTAAGCTCTTTTATCTTTCTGTTCGAGCTTTTGACGGGCAATCCACCTCGTAAGCTCTTTTATCTTTCCGTTCGAGCTTCTGACGGGCAATCCACCCCGTAGGCATTTTTTATCTTTCTGTTCCAGCTTCCCACAGGCAATCCACCCCGTAAGCTCTTTTATCTTTCTGTTCGAGCTTCTGACGGGCAATCCATCTCGTAGGCGTTTTATATCTTTCTGTTCAAGCTTCTCACGGGCAATCCACCCCGTAAGCTCTTTTATCTTTCTGTTCAAGCTTCTGACGGGTAATCCACCGCGTAGGCTCTTTTTATCTTCGAGCTTCTGATGGACAATCCACCCCGTAGGCTCTTTTAGCTTTCTGTTTAAGCCTCTGTCGGGCAATCCACCCCGTAAGCTCATTTATCTTTCTTTTCGAGCTTCTCACGGGCAATCCACCTCGTAAGCTCATTTATCTTTCTGTTCGAGTTTCTGACGGGCAATCCACCCCGTAAGTTTTTCCTGACGGGCAATCCACCCCGTAGGCTCTTTTATCTTTCTGTTCGAGCTTCTGACAAGCAATCCACACCGTGAGCTCTTTCATATTTCGGTTCAAACTTCTGACGGACAATCCACCCCGCAAGCTCATTTTTCATTATGTTCAAGTTTGACGGGTAATTTCCCCATAAGCTCTTTTATCTTTCTGTTCGAGTTTCTGACGGGTAACACACCCTGTAAGCTCTTTATATTCGTTTTTAAGTTCAGTGGGCAGTCCAACCGGCTGATTCTTTACTGGAAATCGCTTTGTAGTCACCTGTCCTTTTGCTACTCAGTGTACCCCGAACAAAATTGGAGTTCATATCTTTACTCGTTTCTTATAACAATAATTGGTTAACTACGGTTACACCTATTATCTAATAAGAAACAAGTAAAGAGGGGCAACTGTGAACACCTAATTTTGTCCGGATGTCGTTTTTAATAATATTTTTTAAAAAAAAATAGTAAACAACTTTGCAAAAATGACTTTTTGTTTCTAATGAGCCCAATTTCATTGTTGAAGATGGTTTTAAGCCCATGTTCTGAACCCAATTGAATGAATAAATACAAAGGACCCAAAAATTGCAAAAAAAAAAAAAACGGCTGCCTTCTTTTGTTAAAAGATAAAATATAAAAGAATAATAATAAAATAAAGAAAAATGAAAAGAAAAGAGTGCAACATCCAGCATACAAACAAGAGGAAAAAACCAAAGCTTCTAATATGTTTCAGAAATAAAGAGAGCAATAAGGGAAAAATTGGAACAAGTAATGCTGCTACCTCTCAAATAAAGTCATCCTGAACCAAAGGAAAGATACTCAACAGAAGTAAAGAAATTTGCAGCATACAGGATGAAGCAACAGATGTAGAAACAGTGAGAATGGAAGTCTCCGTGCGGACCGCCGCTCCGCCTCGAATTGCACCGCCTCGCTCCTACCGGAACCACCGCCTCAGATGCAGATCCGCCCAAGCCACACCGTCCATCGCCACGCGCACCACTGCGTCGCCAGCCTCCTCACGTCGCCGCCGCCCGCGTCCCCTGCTTTGCGGCCTCGCGTTGGATCCAACGCTGCTTCCATCTCCACCAAGCTGGTCTTTTTTCTCTCTGGAAGGTCTTCTTTGATCTTTAGTTCATTTTATACAATATGTTTTATTTTGTTTTTTGTTATTATGTTTACCTAATTGTTTGTCTGTGTAAAGTCTGAAGATGTGGATGCTTTGGGCCTTGATAAGCTTAATGGGCCAGTAAGTTCCTAATTTTTTTTTTTTTGAAATTACAAAACATAAAATAAAAAAAAATTAAAAAAAATCTTCTTTCACTACAAGAAATTAAGCTATTTCCCAGGGCTTTTTACCCAGGGAAATAAATCCCTAGGAAATTTTTACATTTCCCACGGCCAAGACCCTCGGAAATGTCTCGCTTGATTTCCCACGGCTTGTCCCTGGGAAAAAGAGGCGCCAAACATTCCCGCTTTATTTCCCACGGGCTGGGCCGTAGGTAACAGAAAGCGCTGTTTCCCACGGATAGAGCCCTGGGAAATGGCTCAGTTTTCCCACGGGCTTAGCCGTGTCTAGTCAACACGGAGTTTCCCACGGCCAAGCCCCTGGGAAAGACAGGCGGTGTTTCCCACGGCCAAGCCCCTGGGAAAATCATCTTCCTCCTCTTCACTCGGTCCCTTCGCGCCTCAGCTGTTCACACGGTGTTTGGAGAAGAACACAGAATAGCCAAGTCCTCAGCTGCACTCCACTCAACCTTCACTCGTTTCTTTTCTTTCATTTCTCCGGCACGACCCCACCGCCATCGTTCACCCCACCGCAGTAACCTTCCGGCGCCGATTGCAATCCATCCTTCTTCTTCTCCTTGTAAGTTTATTCTTCAAAGTTCTATTGGGTTACATAACCTGTGTCTTGTAATAGATTATTAGCTCAGTTTGTTATCACCTCTTGTTGGTTTCATTGATCGATGCTAGTGTGTTAAGTGATGACTTACAAGATCCATCACCATTGTTTAAAGAAAAGTAATGTTCTTTGTGATGGTACTTGCACATTAATTGTTTGTTAAAATTCCTGTAAGCAATTTAGTCTTGTTTATGAGTTTGTATGAATGTTTTGTGCTCACAGTTCACACGATGTTTGAGAGTCTTGAAGCATTGAACCCCTTACACTTGTGATGCTTGTTTGATTATTTTCTTCTCCTTTTGTTTTTACTTGTGCTTATGTTATTTAAGTATTTTAATTATTAATTGAGATTACTTTTTAACACTTCGGATTGCTCTGTTTTCGTCAATTCTACATCTTGTACTAGTACTAAGAAATCAAGAAAGAAAAAAATGCCACTGAAATTATGGAACTAGTTTTTATAATTGGTTAAGGAATGGTGACCTTGAGTTGTCAAGAGGTTAGTTTTATTTTAAAATGGTTATAGGATACAATGACAGTCTTATGAATAAAAGAACAACATGGTGTTATAAAGCTTCAATTGACTATTGACTTGTGGATTCATAATAATCAGTCTTGTATTTGCAAAAACTGATTTTACCCGGCCATCTCATATATAACATTTGAGTTGCAGAATGATAATCCGGCACCAAGGCTCACTTAACGTTCTTATTCTGTAAATTTTTATCCATTCTTTTGTCTCATGGTAATTAGTTCAGTCGTTGAACTTATGAATAACAATGATCATTGACATAAGGGATGGGAAGGGTGTGAAAAAGTTCAATTAAATTGTTTGCAGTCAAGTACGCTACTAGAAATGCTTCAATTAAGTTGCTCGGTGTGTAGGTAATATATCTTCTTATGTGTTCTTTTGGAAATGCTTAAATGTTTGCTTTTCTTTCTATGGCTTGTTTCAGATGTTCCCTATTTTCTTTTGGGATAAAGACAGTGGAGTATGGTAATTGTTCTTGAACCCATGCTTTTGTGCATGTTATCCCTTTTTATTTGTTGCACATTTTTTCACGGACAACCATGGTTTTTTTTATGGTTTGTTTTATGTTGTTTCCTTTTAGAACTTCTTGTAAAGCATATTGTACTCATTTTATCACATGAGTACTGAAAATCTTATAGCAGATATTTTGATGCTGCAGTGGAGTTATGATTGATGGCTTTATTGAGAAGTTTAAATAAACATTCCTAATTAAACTTTTTTGAGAAGTTTAAATAGACATTCACATCCCAAAAAAATTAGTGTACTGCAATTTTAATTTTCAATTAGGATTTTAATACAAAGTTTAATTATAGGGATTTATCAAGCAACTTATTGAAAGGTGCTATACCTTCCTCTATTGGCCATTGGCCATCTCTCACATTATAGGGATTTATTGTTTGCTTGAATTATGATGTTAATTTCTTTGTTGATGCATTCATATAAAATAATAATTATTTATTTATCCACTTTAGCATAAATTAATGTATATAAGGTTTTATTTATAATTTAAACAAAACATATATTTCCCAGGGTTAGAACCCTGGGAAATTTCCCAGGGAACTATCCCTGGGAAAGATTTCCCAGGGATAGATCCCTGGGAAATATTTCCCAGGGATAGTTCCCTGGGAAATTTCCCAAGGCTGTAACCCTGGGTATTTCCCAGGGCGAGGCCCTAGGAAACGTTTCCGACCAGCTGAAAACCGAGGGATCTAAATATGTGGGTCATCCCTGGGAAATGTGTGTTTTCCCACGGATTTTATGGATTTCCTAGGGTCATAGGCCCTGGGAAACAGCGAAAATTCTTGTAGTGTTTTTTAATTTTTTTTTAATTCACGCAACAATCTATGATATTGATGTATGAATTTTCATCCTCGAGTGTCATATGAATTGTAAGGGTTCATCGTATAGCTTGACTATCTTTAACCCTATGCGGGAGTGAATTATCCTTTTTTAAAAAAATGAAATGTTTTCAATTTACACCTAACCAATTTTACCCGATTTAGTTTTTTTTTATAAAAATCTCTTTTGAGTTCACGCAACAATTTATGACGTTGATGTATGATTTTTCATCCTCAAGTGTCGTATGAATTGTAAGGATTCATTGTATAGCTCTGCTATCTTTAACCCTGTGCAAGGGCTCCCTTTTGTATAAAATGATAAATGTTTTCAATTTACTCTTTTTAACAAATTTTATTCGATTTTATAAAATAAAAATTTATTTGAATTCACGCAACAATCTACGACGTTGATGTATGAATTTTCATCCTCAAGTGGCGTATGCATTGTAAGGATTTATCGTATAGCACTGGTATCTTGAACTCTGTGCAAGAGTGAATTTATTTTGAAACAAAATCTTTGTAACCTGAAAAATTTATAAAAAAAAAATCAACCAAATCCTTTTTTTCAAAAAAATAAAATAAAATAAAACAAAATATTTCCTAAAAGAACTATGTGGCTTTGAGGTTCCCATCGCACCCGGGAATACGTGGGAGCAAGATAAAACATCTTGTCAAGCCAAAACTAAATTTTCCTTTTTTTTGTCTCTTTTTATGTTAAAGTAATTAATCAAAATAATTAAAATTTTCTTTTTTAAGGTTACCCTGTGGACTCATGTGCCATGTTCAACCTCATTTAGTTTTTATAAAAAAAATTTTAAAATATAAAAATTAATAAAAATTTAAAATATTAAAAATTAAAAATAATTCTTTCTTGTAAATAATTTTTGGGGTAAAATAAATATTTAAAAGGTTATTAAAATGTTTTTTGCACAATTAACTTGAGGTACTTTTTTTTTAAACGGACGATGTGAGGTGCTAACAACTTCCCTACTTGTAACCGACTCCCGGATTCATCTCTCTCTTTTTTTTAGACCAGTTTTCCTTAAAATAAATGGATTTTCCAAAAATTTTCCAATAAAAAAATTTTGACGACGACTTCTTTATTTTTACCTTCTTTCCGCTGCCCCGGACGGTGGCAAGACCCTTCCTCCCTTTTTTGGTTCTCATTGAGTGGAACACCTCCTGCGCAATGACCACATTATCTGTGATATGTCTTCCAGGGACAAAGCTTGATTGATTTGGCGAGACCAAGGAGCTTATATACTTTTTTAGTCTAGTAGCCACAATTTTTGTAATTACTTTGTAGCTCACATTACATAAGCTAATCGGTCAGAACTGCTTTACTTGAGTAGCATCATTTACTTTGGGAATAAGCACCAGGAGAGTTTGGTTTATTTCCCCCCACCTTCTTTGGGTTCTGGAAAATCTCCTTGACCAACAAGTAAAGGGTAGGACCAACCACATCCTAATAGTTCTGGTAAAAAATGGGTTGCAGTCCATCTGGTCCCGGGGCCTTCAACGGACCCATGATAAAGATAGCCTCCCGGACTTCAATATATGTGACTTGTGCGTGAATATCCACTATGGCTTCATTCGACAACCTAGGGAAGTCCTAAGGTTTGTAAACCCATAGTTGTATTGCCTGAAGTATATAAGGCTTGAAAGTAATTCGTTACCAGCTCTTGGAGTCTCTGTGATTCCGTACAAAGCACCCCATCATCATCCACAAAGACTTCTATACGGTTATTTTTTCTCCTTACTAGTGTGGATATATGGAAAAACTTGGTATTTCTATCTCCAAAGTTTATCCATTGGATCCTGGATTTTTTATACCAAAACATTTCCTCTTGAAGTAATATGGAGTTATATTCACTCCAGAGGTCACGTTGTAACTTTTCCAAATAGCTGTTATGACCCATGCTAAGCTTGCCATTTATTCCTTCTAGTTGTGCCATTATTCTTCTTTTTTTTATGAAAAATATTCCCAAAGTGGTTATGGTTCCAGTTGGATGCATTGTCCTAGAATAGAGCAACTGCTTTCATTCCAATCCACTCCAGCCTCCCACGACTCCTTAACCACCTGATTGAAAGTTTCATCTGCCATCTAGCTTGCCATAAATCTAAATGGACGTTCACCCTGCCTGGTCGAATTATCAGCTTGACTCTTCAAAAGAATTGGCTTATGATCTGACTTAAGGGAGGGGAGGTGAAACAGAGAAGCATCTGGAAAAGCCAGGCGCCAAGAGCTATTACACATGGCTGACGCTCTTTCACTCCATTCCATTCCCATGAAAAAGGGGCCCCCTTGAACCCCAAGTCCAGCAAGCCACACCTATTAATACAATCACCAAACCTTTCCATAGGTACTCTACAAGGGGCAGCTCCTCCAGATTTTTTCGAGGCATAGAGATAGGAGTTGAATCTCCTATAGAGTAACCCAAGGGCCATTCAACCCATCTGCAATCTGAATCAACCTCTCCCACAGTTCCTGCCGACCTCGAAGTCTAGGACAACCATATACCACAGTAAGAAAGAAATGTGGGTCTCCATTTATGGGACGAACACGGACATGGCTGAATTGTGGGTGTCTTTGGATCAGCTCAATGGTAATCTCAGAAGAATTCCACAGAAGTCAGATACCCCCTACAAACACACCGCATCCTCCAACACCCAATTTCTAAGACTCAATCTTCTAATCACTTTCAAGGCCCTGTCTCCACTGATACGCGGCTCCAACACCGCACAGATACTCGCCTTATGCCTGCAAACTAAGTCTCGAAAAAGGCGGGGGAAGGTTTTGGAACCTGCCCCTTATTGTAAACAGAGAATCTAAACAGAATGAGAATATTGGAGATGAATGAGTTATGCTTCATTGATCTATATTACATTTACAAGCTGAGTATATATATACAAGAGGAAGGAAAAACTATAGTTTAGGGAACAAGAAACTAGTAAACAGAATAACCAATTTACTAACAGATTAACTAACTTCTAACTACTAACAGAATAACTAACTGAAATAATTAACTAACAAGCTGTAAAACTCCCCCTCAAGGTGGGTCATATATGTTGAATATGCCCATCTTGGATAATAATGTGTTGAATAATGGATTTGGAACAGCCTTTGTGAGCACATCTGCAAGTTGATGTCTTGAATTAACATGGACAAGTCTTATCATGCCATCAGAAACTTTGTCCCTTACAAAATGACAATCTATTTCAATATGCTTGGACCTTTCATGAAATGTAGGATTAGAGGCAATGTGTATGGCAGCCTGATTATCACAAAACAATAAGGTAGGACTAATGGTGACTTCGAAATCCATGAGCAACTGAGTTAGCCAAGTGACTTCACTGGCTGCTGAGGCAAGGGCCCTATATTCTGCTTCTGCCGAGGACTTAGAAACTACATGTTGTTTCTTGGATTTCCAAGATACTAGAGAGTCACCAAGGAACACACAAACTCCTGTAGTTGATCTCCTTGAGTCAGGGCAGCTACCCCAATCCGCGTCAGCATAAGCTTTGAGAGTGATTTGGGAGGAAGAGGAAAAGAGAATGCCTTGTCCAGGAGTGGCCTTGAGGTACCTCAGGAGATGATGCACGACATCTAGGTGTGTGGTGCTTGGGGCGGACATGTCTTGACTAAGTTTATTTATCGCAAAACTAATGTCGAGTCTTGAAATTGTCAAGTACAATAGTCTGCCAATCAGTCTTCGATATTGAGAGGAATTAGGCAAAGGGTCTCCATCTGATGCACTGAGTTTTAAATTTGCATCCATTGGAGAAGTTGCAGGTTTAGAATTCAGGAATCCAGTGTCATCTAACAGTGAAAGTATGTACTTCCTTTGTGAAAGAAAAATGCCTTTGGAAGATTGTGCAATTTCCAAACCAAGGAAGTATTTCAAATTACCAAGGATCTTCGATTTGAATAATGACTGAAGTTTGGATTGAACTTGATGAATGCTTGATCGAGTAGGGCCTGCTATGATGATATCATCAACATAGACTAGAAGTGCAACAAAATCGAGCAGTAACCCATAGTGAAAAGAGAGTAATCACTGCGAGATTGTTTGAAACCAGCTTGTACTAAAGTCGTGGAGAATTTTGTGAACCATTGTCCGGATGCTTGTTTGAGTCCATAGATGGACTTGTTCAGCCTGCATACTAGGTTCTCCCCCGAACCTTATAGCCAAGAGGAAGGGTCATGTATACTTCCTCAAATAGGTCTCCATTGAGGAATGCATTATTCACATCCATTTGCAAGAATTTCCACCTTTTGATAGTTGCCAAGGATAAAAGGACCCTGATTGTTGTGAGTTTAGCCACGGGTGAGAAGGTGTCATTGAAGTCAATTCCTGCTTGTTGTGTGTAGCCTTTGGCTACTAATCAGCTTTGAGCCTATCTATCTTCGCCATCCGCCTTGGTTTTTACTTTGTAGATCCATCTACAACCAATGGTGTGCTTGCACTGGAGGAAGATGGACTACAGATCCAGGTGTTGTTTGACTCCATGGCTTGCAGTTCATCATTCATAGCTTGCTGCCATTTCCGGGAATTTAGCGACTTGGTGGTAAAAGGAGGGTTCATAAAAGGCGAAATTTGGTTGATGTACTCTTTATAAGAGGGTGATAGTTTGTGATAAGAAATGTGATTTGCTAAAGGGTATTGTGTAGCGTAATTACATCGGTAATGCTCAAGGTATGTAGGTGGTCTAGATGGTCTTGTTGACCTTCTAATGGGAATTATGGTTGGTGCAGGATTTTGGTTTTGTGTAGGGACTGCAGAAGGTTGATTTGGTGCAGGGTTTTGAGTGGGCGGATTTGGTGCAGGAGGTTGGTTTGGACAAGTATCTGGTATTGGTTTTGGACAAACTGTGTTAGGGAAAGGATCAGTTACAGGTAAGGTTGGAGAAATGGTATGGAAGGGAAATATGTGTTCTTGGAAATATACATCTCTGGATATAAAAAAGGTATGTGTGTGTAGGTTGTACAACTTGTAACCTTTATACCCTACTGGATAACCAACAAAAACAAGAGGGTATGGCTCTTGCAGTGAACTTATCTCTCTTTGATGGCAAGGTGGATGCAAATGCTAGACAGCCAAAGACTTTTAAGTCTTTTATATTTGGAAGCTTCCCAAACATCAATTCGAAAGGTGATTTCTGCTCCAAATTCTGTGTAGGGATTCTGTTTATCAGAAATGTAGCAGCATTCAAACACTCTCCCCAAAGAGCTATAGGAACTCTAGATTGAAAATAGAGTGATCGGGCCACATTAAGCAAGTGTTGATGCTTTCTTTCAACAACTGAATTCTGTTGAGGTCTTTCCACACAACTGAATTGGTGCAAAGTACCTTTTGATTGCAAGAAGTCATTAAAGCTAGTTCTTTGGCATTATCGGATCGTATCTGTTTAATGGTGGTCTTGAACTGAGTTTCTACCATTGCAAAGAACTGCTTGATCAGTTTAGAAGCTTCGATTTATCTTTGCATCGAGATAGGTCCAAGTGAACCTGCTATGATCATCAACAATGGTCAAAAAAAATCTTTTGCCATCATGTGTATTAGTGTGATAGGGACCCCAGACATCACAGTGAACAAGATCAAATGTTGAATCTGAAAAATGATTGTGTGACACAAAAGGGAGTCGTCTTTGTTTAGCTAATGGACAGATATTACAATCATGTACAAATTCAGAATTATGTAAAGACAATTGACATTTATCATTGATCAATTTTAGAGTTTTATTAGACAAGTGTTCTAATCTAGCATGCCATGTGGCAGCCGAAACTTTATTTGCTAAGGGAACTATAGGTGTACAAAGTGTGTTGTTTATTGGCAGAGGCACAGAAGCTGTAATGCTGATGGGGGCAGACTTGAAGACATAGAGTCCTTGGAGCAAGTCACCCTTCCCAATCATCATCGAGCTGCTGTTGTCCTGAAAGGAAAAAGAATCAGCTAGGAACTTTATAGATATATTAGTGACTGAAAGAAGTGCACTAACTGAAATGAGGTTAACATGAAAACTAGGGATGTAAAGAACATTGTCAAGAGTAATCTTGCTGTTTAAGATAACAGTGCCAACCGAATGCACAGGTATAGAAGAGTTATCAGGCAATGTAACAAATGAATTGTGTACTGGAATGTGATGACTAAAGAAGTGCAAGCAACATGCTATATGACAGGTGGCTCCGGAATCTAAAATCCAAGAAGTTTTAGAATCATAACTAGGATGAATTCTAGAAGAGGAAGCAGATAAAACCAAACCTGAGGACTCTGGGATAACAGCACTAGGTGTTTGTGTGTGTGATGACAAAAGAGAGATCAACCATTGGCACTGATCAGAGGAAAAAGGGACTGGTGATTGTGTAGTTGTCTGAGTCATAACTTGGTTGACAGCAGCTTGAGCAAGATTCTTGGATTTGTTCTTGTTGTATCCTGGAGGATATCCATGGATTTTGTAACATCGATCCATTGTATGACCAATAAGGCCACAGTGAGTGCAAGTAGGTCTCTCTTTCTTTCCATTACTAGAAGTTTTGGAACTGTTGGATTGTTGCTTGACAGCAAAAGCAACTTGAGATTCATTTGAGGTCATAGCAGTAACAGATCGATGTTGTTCATCTTGAAGAACAAGTGCAAAGACTCTTTCAATAGAGGGAAAGGGATCCATGGCAAGAATCTGACCTCTAACATTTGAAAAATGTTCATTAAGTCCCATCAAGAATGTGAGGACTTCTTGATGTTGAATAAACTCCAAGGTCTCTCGTGCTCCTCCACACACACAGTTACAAACAGGTCTGAAATTGGAAATTTCTTCCCAAATTGTCTTGTGTTTGGTGAAATATCCATGAACAGAAAGGTCACCTTGTGAAACATTGCTGAGTTCCTTTAGTAACTTGTAGATTTTAGGTCCATTTTGTTGAGCAAAACGGTTTCGAAGGTTGGTCCAAATTGCTGCAGCTGAAGGACAATAGAGGAGAGTTGCAACCATGTCCTTTGAGACTGAGTTGAGAATCCAAGAACTTACAATGCTATTGTTGCGGATCCAACAAGCAAGAAGATGTGGATCTTGACCATCAGGTTTTGGCAAAGAACCATCAATGAACATGAATTTGTTCTTCGCATTGAGAGCCATGATCATGGATCTGCTCCAAGAATTGTAATTGTCAACCGTGAGAGGCTGAGACACCAGAATCATACCTGGGTTATCAGAAGGATGAATGAAATAAGGATTCCAAGGATCATCATGGTTTTGTTCTGCCATGAGAGAACCAGAAAACAAGAAAGGTGAAAGAAGAAAGAGAAACTGAGTAAGAGTTTGAACACAGTGAAGATGTGTCAATGGAGCAGAGAGAAGGAAGAAAATGCGGAAATTTCAACTGATACCATATTGTAAACAGAGAATCTAAACAGAATGAGAATATTGGAGATGAATGAGTTATGCTTCATTGATCTATATTACATTTACAAGCTGAGTATATATATACAAGAGGAAGGAAAAACTATAGTTTAGGGAACAAGAAACTAGTAAACAGAATAACCAATTTACTAACAGATTAACTAACTTCTAACTACTAACAGAATAACTAACTGAAATAATTAACTAACAAGCTGTAAAACCCCTCGAACATTCCAAGATAAGCAATTCATAAAAACAATAAAAATATCCGGGAAAAGCTTACACTTACTGCACTTATCCATCAGGACCTGCAACTCAAGCCACTGGTGTGATCACATTCACACCCTTACCATTAAGTAACATATCGTTTTTTCCTGCATGAGTGTGGTTTCCTTCAATTTTTCTGGAGGACGAGAGTGACATATTTCTATCTTCACAGCCTTCTCTTCCCCCTCTTCCTTGTTGGATCCCCCGCCTACCTCCATGGGAACCACCCGCCACCCAAGAGCACACCTTCCTTTCATCTTGTCTCCAGGGCTTGTAGCATTGATTGGGTTCTCTGGCGAGTACCCAGGAACTTCTTTGAGATGTTCTGGTGTATCTTGAAGGTTCACCGTAACCGTCTCTCCCTTTTCGTTTTGAATCCAAATCCTCATTGGCTGACTCGACCTATTTTTTTCTTGACTCACCCGAATCATATCGGGACTCACTTGAGCCGTAATCGAACTCACCCGAGTTTCACATTGCTTCACTCTTCCTGCATGCTTTCCTCCCTGACGTACCCATCTTTTGGCTAGCATTACTAACGTGGCAGCTTTTTCTGCCTGGGCTATAGGCCGAAACACTGTTGCCCGACTTCTAATTTTCATGCACCCCACGTACAACGTACGTCCCTTCCTCATTGCCACTATTCGCATGCTGCGGAGCACTGTCTCCATTGCACACCTGGTTATCCTCATTTTGCTGATCTGTCAAAATGTGATAACGTGAATCCGTACCGAAAACTTTATTCCTTCTACCACTATTTCCATGATTTTCGTTGCGACTATCCGACATGTTATAAGATAAGCAATTAATAAAATTTACTCAGGAACATAGTGAATAAAATAAAGCGTTGTTCACGGGTAGAAAAATCTACATGAACTATTTCTCAAAATCGTGAAAAATAAAACGAGTTTAAAACAATTTAACATAGTAAAGAAATAAACATATCCCAACCCCGATGTCACATACAGAGTTGGTATAACCGTTACAGAATAAATCCACGGAATAAAACTGAAAACTAACTAACTGAACATAAAAACAAGCCCTAACTATGAGTGGCAGCTCCTCAGAGTCACTCCTCTCCAGGCTGCTCGCCATCCTCTGCAAGGTGCCAATCAGGCTAAATAACAAACAAATAATGGGGAGTAAGAATCATATAAACATAATAACAAGGAGGTAGGAAATAAAGTAAAACATACAAGCATAACACCAACGTAGCATACATCATTCAACATATATAACATACATCAACATCATTAACATCGAGCATGCTATGTAGTGCAATACAGTCCTACTCCGCTAAACCAACCATGCATGTGGGTCCACTAAACTCGGGATGGACGACTTCGGAGTTACATATCCATATTGAGAATCTACTCAACACCGGAGACTCTACTCCTTGGATAGCCAACGCATCAAACCAACGGATGCCTCGTCACGGGGGCGTAAGGAGAATCTACTACAACCGTGGATGGCCAGATCACTGTACTCTAGGACGACCTCCCCTATGTCGAACATCCTTCAACAACAGCAACAACTCCGATGCAATGCATATGCAACACAATGACCACGGACAACCACCACCTCCATAACTCCAACGGAATCAACCGATCGAAGACATCAGCAGAATCGACCATAGCGGAATCTACCGCAATACCTTTAACCAGCGGAATGTAGAATCTACTACAATACCTTAGACCCAAACCGTGGATTCAAGGCCCCCCCTCTCGGGACAAACTCTCGGTCCCTAAGGTACAACATCAGTAACACCTTAGACCCAAACCGTGGGGTCGAGGCCCTCTTGGCCATAAGGCACCAAGGTACAGCTCAAACAACTTGCGGTAACCCAACGGTTGCCGGCTTAACCATCTTAATTAATATTTAGTTAAGTTATCTAGTCTTCATAATTAATTAACTAAGTCATCATTTGTCGTTGGGGAAGATTGGGGTTAAAACCCCTGTTTAAGACCTTAATCTCAGATTCTGTCCAGAGGGGTGAGCACGGTCGTGCCTAACCCCAGCACGAGCGTCCTGCCACTTAAGTAGAGCACGATCGTGCTTCCTTTTTGAGCACGGTCGTACTCAGCTGCACGGGCGTGCTCCTCTGCTGAACGGTCGTGCTTGCTGAGCGGCCATTTTCCAGAATTCAAACTGGGAGCACGGGCGTGCTCCCTGTTCAGCACAGTCGTGCTCAATGCACGACAGTACTGTTCTGGGAAGAGTCTCAACATAGTTCCTTAACCAATTTTTAGGGTGTTTAAACCTATTAATCTCTAACTCATTTCAGAACCTAATTTAACCAATTAAAGTTTTTAACATTTTAACCATCAACTCAACAGTTATAGCATCAACTATACAACCAACATAACATCAACAACCAACATCGTAATAACAACGACAATCACCATACTATCATGTTCATATCAAGGCAACCAAGACAAATATTAACAACATGTCATGAACATGGAACACATACAAATAACATACCAAAATAGCCAACAACATACCGTCACCAAACAATACAATTTAACATGTTATTCATTCATACACATAAAACAACACAGGGTTATGGGAACCCATTTACTTTACACTAACCCCAAGCCTATGAATACACTACCCTTCTCCCCATACCTGGAATAAAGATCACGATTCATAAGAGAGAAATAAGATCCACTTGGGTCCTGTCTCACTAGCACTTGTCTACAACCTCAAGAACGACAAAGAGACACTTTGGTTCAACTCTAAGATCAAGAAATTAAAAGGAAAATATCAAGAACTTGAAATAAAGAGCACAAGGGACAAGGTGTATAACGCCCTTCGTTACATTAGTAACCCAAATTAATTTTCTAGTAAAACCTTTAAAAATATTTAAATTAAATAATCTAATCATAAAATTTTTCACAAAAATCGCTTAAGAAAGTATCTCGTATATTCAAAATAAATGAATAAAGTATTAGTGCTAAATAAAACATTATATCCAAATAAAATAAAGCCTAAAAAAATAATTAATAAAATCCATATAATTCTTTTACAATTGTTTTTGTCTCAAAACACGGACGTCTAATAAACCCAAAATAACAAATAATTAAACTATAACTAATATTTTCAAGACTCTCTCAAAACACTGTATCATCCATCTCATCACCTGGAAACTCTGAAAGACAACACCACTAATGAGATTTTTAATCCCAGTAAGTAAACACAGTTCTAAAAGGTTTTCGAAAAGATCTTTGCTTTCGGTAGAAGTGTAACCGGAAAAACAACCATGGTAATCCGCCATTTCCAAAATAATATATCTCAAAATAATTTATATAAATTAAGGATAACCAATACAATCTCACAAAATTCATGCACAAGTCATAACTTCATCAATAGATATAATCCATCACTAAAGTACGTATAACATAAATAAAATCATACAAAGGACATCTCTCGTGTCCAAATAATCTCAATTTATCATCCAAGTCTCTTTTATTTTATTACTCAGTTTTAGTCTATGAACTCATGACAAATGCAATGGCATCCACTGCCTTCCCCTTCCCAGAAGGAGGTATCTATAACGGGTCTTCCCCTTCCCAAAAGGAGGTATCTGTCTTCCCCTCCAATGAGGCGGTATCTGTCTTCCCCTCTAACGAGGAGGTATCTAGCATCCCCTTCCATGAAGGAGGTATCTGTCTTCCCCTCTAATGAGGAGGTATCTGTCTTCCCCTCTAACGAGGAGGTATCTGTCATCCCTTCCCTGAAGGAGGTATCTGTCTTCTCCCCTAACGAGGAGGTATTTGTCTTCCCCTCTAACGATGAGGTGTCTGTCATCCCCTTCAAGGAGGTATCTGTCTTCTCCCCTAACGAGGAGGTATCTGTCTTCCCCTCTAACGAGGAGGTATCTGTCATCCCCTTCCTTGAAGGAGGTATCCGTCTTCCCCTCAAACGAGGATGTATCTCTCTTCCCCTTCCTAGAAGGAGGTATCTTAACAACCACAAATAATAATTCATAAATATATTTTTGGCATATATCATGACCCCATGACATGACATATGATCTCAAGCATCAATCTCAATACCTTAATATCATGACAAGGCATCACTATAACATCATATAACATAAAAGAAAATGCCACAACAGTCACAATTCATACCAATCAAATATATTTCTTAACAATAATTAAAGGTGGAATTGATCCATAATATAATTAAGTAATAGTGAATTAAAGTCCAAATAAAAGAAATATAATTAACACTTCAAGCAAATGATACTGTGAGTCAGGGAATAAGATTTTAGTTCCAATTACATATAAATTCACTTTGTCCAATTAACGTTACTGCCTATGGCAATGGAGGTTGAAAATCATGAATTCAAAACACGTGAACTTTGGCTTTTGGCACACATGAGAGTGGTATAGAAATCGCCTATGTTTAGTTGCTAATTTAACCATCAATAGAAAAAGTCCAGAATAGTAGCATAAGGAGCATAAAAACTGGACGAGAGTAATGGCACATAGCAGCGTATTAATAATAAAACAAAACTACTATTTCTGTGTAAATTCAAGAAAACCATATTTACCAAATCAATTTGTCAACAAGATGAAAACATTTTAAGAATTCATGTAAACCCCAAAATATTTTAAGAATCTCAAATCATGAATCAAGAGTCCAAAAATTATTTGTACCATGAAAGTGTGAGTGAAAATGTTTTTACTCACCTCTTGAAGACCACCAAAACGTTATGTGTGCTCCTATGATAAATCTTAACGTCTTAGGAACAATCTCTTCCCCAATCTCTTCTTAGACCCATCTTCCAATCAAAGATATTCTCTCAAGGTATAGAACCTCCCTCAACAGCCCCCATAGTGTTTGAGTTTTTAGGGTTTTCTCAAGTATTAATTTGATGTAATTCTCTAATTAGAAGTCCTGAAATTTGAATTTAAAGACCCAATATATTATTTCCTTATTTATTTATTTATTTATTATTAGATAAGACTAACACCATCAAATAAAATTGGAACAGATAATCTAACTATATAATATCCAAAATGTTATTATCAAACTATTTCGGAAAGTATATCAATTTGTTTAACAAAATATCATGTTGCTATAAATATATTAAAAAACTGTAAATCCAAACTATAAATATATTATATAATAAATATTTTATCTAAAATATACATATAATATTATATCTTATATATATATATATATATATATATATATATATATATATATATATATATATATATATATATATATATATAACTTAATCTAACGATAACACACATAATTATAATAAATAAAAGATATTAATGATAAAAGATATTAACGACAAGAAAAGATAATTTCTTTTTATTTAACCATATCTACATAAATTAATTACTGATTTGTAATCATATAACTATATTTTTTTTTTGACAAAGTAATCGTATAATAATAAACTATAAATATAATAATTTTAATAAATCAATTCCTATTAAATTATCTAGTAGCCAATTTTTGGGATATTACAAGGTGCATGAATTTTACCTTTTCTAAAGTCCCAAACATCAAGCATAACGAACCCCTATTGGTAGCGATGTTCTCCTATCAAGAAGCAGTGAAAACCGGTGCAAGAACGGGTTCCCTAAAGAGAGTTTTAGGGAGAAAAACCATAAGGATTCAAAGAGGAAGGAGGGGGGCAGTTTTTTGAGTGTTGGGGTCGTGTAAACTAGGTTTAGGTCGAGTCTAATGGTATATTTATGAGTTTGGGTCATAACGGGTTCCTATTTCAGCCCAAACTGTATATAGTTTGGTATTTTGACCATAAATTGAGCTACAAGTTTCCGATTGAGGCGTTCTTAGTGTCTTTAGAAATCTCATAGAAATATATACAAATTAATATCTAATGATCGAATCCTAAATCAGACTCTAAGAAAGTAAAAAGTTCGATGGAAGTTTAGAGACAGATTTGGTAGTTATTCCTAGATAGGATCCTTAGGAGATTATGATAAGATCTTAAGATATAAACAAAAAGAGGATGATCCTATATTGATAAGGGCACAAATCTGATTGATTGAGGGGCTAAAATCTAAGAATAACACTATTTCTATTTAAATACTAAATCACACAATATCTTACGATATCATTCTTAATCACTTATTATTAATAAAATCACATATCATATATTAACATATAAAATCAAACATTAAGAGACACAATCTCATATTAATGCAAATAATCATATATTAACATACATATTATCATATGCAATAATACACACACACACACACATATATAAATATCAAACGTATCAAATATATATATGCGAAAACTAACACATACAAACATAAGGGTGAATCTTGAGGTGTTACAATTCCACCCCCTTATAAAAATTTTGTCATCGAAATTTCTATCACCTTAACTGGTTTAACTTTCATCAATTAGGCGCATACGTTGGGTTGAGTCCACGGACTTGGAGGCTCTAGCTCCACTACGCTTCCGCTGCGCACTCTGATTCCTGCTAGCACTATGTGGTTCTGACTTTTCTCCTTTACAGTTCCTGCTGAGGTGACCATATTTGCCACACTTGAAACAAATGATGTTCGGCTCCTTGCATTGATGGGTATAGTGACCTTCTCCACGTTTTCCACATCTGACTTGTTTAGGAGAATCTCAATCCTTAGGCTTACGTGCTAAGAACTGTGATTCCTTGCCATTCTACTTGAAGTCTATGTCGATGACATTGTCTCACCTCGTTCTTCTGATCTTCGTCCTTGCTGCTTTGGATCTCTGAACTTTTGCGGCTTGCGATCCTGACCTCGAAAGCATCTTCGAAGATTCTGCACTTGTTCACCAAGGTAGGAAAGACTCGGATCTCCCGATAACAGATGGCTTGCTTGCTTTCATCGCTCTACCAACCGCAGTTGTTGAAGTAACTCTCAAGGACACATGATCACCTTCCTGGAATTCGAGTGCCTTCCTCATTTTGTCATGGTAGCTCTTTTGCCTACTTTGTGCTACTCTCATCTTTTCCTGAACCATCCCGATCCTTTTTGTTGTTTCCTGGACTATCTCCGGCCCTAGCACCACACTATCACTAGGTTCACTCCAACAGAAGGGTGTCATACATCTCCTCCCAACTACCAAACTGTTCTAGCACACAAGTTCTCAACGAGCCCTCCAAGGATTGATGGTCCTCTCAGACTGCCCATCAGTCTGCGGGTGGTAAGCTGAACTAAGCATAAGCTTTGTCCCTAAAGCATGCTGCAAACTCTCCCAGAACCTGGAGGTAAACCACGGGTCTCTATCTGATACTACGCTAGAGGGTACACCATGAAGCCTAACTATCTCTTTCATGTATAGCTTGGCTAACTTCTCTAAAGGATGTTGACCTGTATGGGGGGTCAACACCATCCTTTGATTCGGGACTACGTAACTGGTCGTGGACTAACCGCCGGACCTGTGATAAGGAATTAAAGTTGCGCCCTTACTAACAGCTATAGCATTTAGCCTAGTGGTAAGCGCTTGATCCTTTAATTGGTATCAAAGGCAGGTCACAGGTTCGAATCTCCCAGGCTGGTGCTGGGGGGGGGGGGGGGTTTGATTGTTGACCTTTATGGGGGTTGTTGAGTCACCGGCAAGTGTACCGAGTCGTCGTAAGTAATAAAACATGGTAAGTAATTACCAAGGTCGGACACAGGGATTGGACTACCAATTCGCGAGAAATTCGATACGTTTAACCAAGTAAAAGCAAGTGGTTGAGAAAGGAGAGAAAATAGGATCGCAATTCAAATCGACAATTCAAATAGAGATTTAGTATTAAAATCTGAAATTAAGCATCTAAGGTCACAAATCCACCTACCCAATCATGCATAGTATCCAAGTGATGATGATTCCCTCCCTAAGTTCAATTACAATGTCAACCAGGACCCTCAAATTCTCCTAATGACACTGTCGTGCTCAATAGGACGTATTCAACGATTGAGTTAATTACTTACTAGGTCTCATAACCCAATCATCAAACTCTATTAAATCTTGTTCCCTATAAGGTTGCACTGATCTCCTACTCACTCTCGTGCAATATTCAATCAATGATCCCAATTCAAGTTCTAAACGCGAATTGCCTACTAAGCCTCATCACGTTAACTAGTCAATCACGCATGCATATGATCAACGCAATAAATTCAGAATTGGAAAACATGAATTGAGATAAAGGAGAGAAACATACATCACATTGAACTACACCGTCATGGGTGGTTTCATTGATCCCTTAAGCAAGGGATTAGCTCCTCATGCTTGTAACAAGACACAAACACTTGGATTTCATCATAATTGTACAATAAGAAAAGAAAATAGGGAGACGCAGCTCCAGAGAATCTCAAAAACGATCTAAAAACAAGTGGAGAGCAAAAGGTCATTCAATCTGACCTAAAACAGCCTATAAATAGGGGTTCTGGTTCGCGCCCGCTCGCGGGGCGAGCAAGCTCTCGCGAGGAGAAATTCAATTTTGGCTCCATCCTGATTTGAATGCTCGCGAGGCGAGATGGTGTTCGCGGGGCGAGACAGAGAGGTTGACATTTCTGGCACAGTCAGGCCTTCAGGCTCGCGAGGCGAGGTGGTGATTCGCGGGGCGAGACAGAAAGGGTGACTATTGCTGTTCAGGCCAGTCTTCAGGCTCGCGAGGCGAGCTCCTGTTTCGCGAGACGAAACTTTTAGAATTGATTTTCCACTGTTTTCTTCATTTTCCTTGACTCTAAGAGCTTCATTTTTAACCTGAAACAACAAAAGAAAATGAAAAGCGTAATTCTACTCAAAATAGACTAAAAACTACTAAAAACGCATACAACGAGTCAAAGTCTGACTTAGGAACAAAACAAGGCCAATTTGGGAGATTAGCGAGGTTGACTCGCCCAATTAGGCACAAAATCTACCCCTTTTCTTGCTGGAAACTAGATGAGCCAGAGGCTTATCAGGGGTCAGCACCATCATTTGATTCGGGAGTACGTAACTGGCCGTGGACTAACTGCCCGACCTGTGATATGGAAATAAAGTTGCGCCCTTACTAACAACTATAGCTTTTAGCCTAGTGGGAAGCGCTTGATCCTTTAAAGGATACTCCATGTTCATCGGGATGAAATGGGCCGACTTAGTCAATCTATCCACAACAACCCTTATAGCCTCAAGACCAGCAGGAGTCCTAGGGAGTCCAGACACAAAGTCAATGGGGATGTTATCCCATTTCCATTATGGGATACTTAAAGGTTATAACTTACCTGATGACTTTTGGTGTTCTATCTTAGCTTTCTGACAAACCAAGCACGCATACACAAACTCGGCCACATCCTTTTTCATCCTAGGCCACCAAAACATCCTCTTAAGGTCCTGATACATCTTGGTGGCACCTGGGTGCACACTTAACCCACTCCTATGTCCTTCTTCAAGGATCAACTTCCTAAGCTCAGGAACATCTGGTATGCACACTCTATCCTTAAACCTCAAGACTCCATCACTCCCATCCTTGAAACTATGGTCTCTACTCTGAGCGATCAATTCTCGCTGGTCTAAGAGAAACTTATCTTACTTTTGGCCCTCTCTAATCTGATCCATCAAGCTGTTGGTAACCTTCAAGGTTCCAAGCCCAATACTCTTAGGGGTAAACTCACAAGCTAGACTAAGGTCTCTAAACTCCTCTATTATATCCATTTCTCTAACCATCAAAGCGGAGACGTGCAAGGTTTTCCTACTTGGGGCATCGGCCACCACATTGGCCTTTCCTGGGTGATAGGTCAGCTTGAAGTCATAATCCTTTAAGAACTCCATCCACCTACTCTGCCTCATGTTCAACTCCTTTTAATCAAAGAGATACCTCAAACTCTTGTCATGACTAAAAACTTCAAACCTCGCTCCATAAAGGTAATGCCTCTAGATCTTTAAGGCAAATACCACAACTCCTAACTCTACGTCATGGGTAGGGTAGTTCTTCTCATGGGTTTTCAACTACCTAGAAGCATAAGCAACTACCTTACCATTCTGCATCAACACACCACCTAACCCTTGCTTAGAAGCATCACAGTAAACTACGAAAGGTTCACTAGGATCTGGCAAAACTAACATTCGTGCTGATGTCAACCTATCCTTAAGGGTTTGGAAACTCTCTTCACACTCAGAGTCCCACACAAACAACTATCCCTTCTTGGTGAGACGGGTTAATGGTAAAGTTATCTTAGAGAAACCTTCTATGAACCGCCTACAATACACGGCTAACCCCAAGAAACTCCTAATCTCGGTCACAGATTTCAGCACTTCCCACTGGAGCACCATCTCAACCTTAGCTGGGTCCAAAGCTATGCCACCTTTAGAGATGACATTTCCTAAGAAGCTCACTTCCTCTAACCAGAACTCACACTTAGACAACTTAGCATACAACTGCTTTTCCTTAAGGGTCTGCTAGACAACCCTCAGGTGTTCCTCATGTTCCTCATTTCTCCTGGAGTACACTAAGATGTCATCTATGAACACCATCACAAACTTATCCAAGAAAGGGTGAAAGGTCTTGTTCATGTAATCCATGAAGACCGCAGGAGCATTGGTCACACCAAAGGACATATCCAAGTACTCATAGTGACCATATCGCGTTCTGAACACTGTCTTTGGGATGTCCTCAGATTTAACCTGAATCTGATGGTACCCTAACCTCAAGTCTATCTTAGAGAAGACGCAAGCGCCTATCAACTGGTCCATGAGATCATCAATCCAAGGGAGGGGATACCGATTCTTTATGATCACCTTATTGAGCTGTCGTTGGTCGACGCACAACCTCATACTACTATCATTCCTCTTCACCAACAACACAGGTGCTCCCCACGGAGACACACTAGGCCTAATGAACTACTTCTTCATCAGGTCTTCCAACTCTTCCTTCAACTTAGCTAGCTCTAGAGGAGACATCCTATAGGGTGCTATGGAGATTGGCTTGGTGCCAGACACTAAGTCTATGGCAAACTCAATATCTCTCTCTGGGGGTAAGTTATAAACATTCCTCGGAAACACTTCAGGAAAGTCTCGCACAACAGGCAAGCCGGCAACATCAAGAGGGCTGCTTTCTACGTCCAGGGAAGCTATCATCATGTAAACTTGGGATTCGTCTTTCATCGAAGCTTGAACTTGGCTGGCAGAGAGAAGGTCCGGATTCTTAGACTCCGTTGGAGGTCCAAAAACTAAGGTCATATCAAAACAGATAAAGGGAACATGGTTGGAAGATAACCAGTTCATCCCAAGAATAACATCGAGCAGTTTTAAAAAAGGTAAGCACACAAGATCAGCTGCTGAGTTTATATTATCAAGAGATAATAGAACAACCTTCCTAAACACAAGAAGCACCAGAAGGCTCCTTGGATCGTTCAAGACAAATCGCCAAATGCAGTAAGTCAAGCCAAAGCGAAGCTATATGTACTTAGTACCACGTAACATTGTCTATATAAATATAGACAATTCAACCAAAAGTCATACAACAGACTCACAACAGGCTCATACCACGTCCGGACAGGGCCGAACCGCTCAGATACCACTAAATGTCACACCCTTCTACCCCGCATGTTATAAGCGCTTTAAGATAAGCAATTAATAAAACTTAGTCATGAACATACTGGATAAAATAAAGCGTCCGTCCATGGGTAGAAAAGTCCACATGCACTAGTTCTCAAAATCGCGGAAAATAAAACGAGTTTAAAACAATTTAACATAGCAAAGAAATAAACCTATCCCAACCCCGATGTCACATACAGAGCTGGTATAGCTGTTCCGTAATAAATCCACGGAATACAACTGAAAACTAACTAACTGAACATAAAAACAAGCCCTAACTATGAGTGACAGCTCCTCAGAGTCACTCCTCTCCGGGCTGCTCGCCATCCTCTACAAGGTGTCAATCGGGCCAAATAACAAACAAATAATGGGGAGTAAGAATCATGTAAACATAATTGCAAGGAGGTAGGAAGTAAATTAAAACATACAAGCATGGCACCAACGTAGCATACATTATTCAACATATATAACATTCATCAACATCATTAACATCGAGCATGCTATGCAGTGCAATGCAGTCCTACTCCGCTAAACCAACCATGCATGTGGATCCACTAAACTCTGGATGGACGACTTCGGAGTTACATATCCATATTGAGAATCTACTCAACGCCGGAGAATCTACTCCTTGGATAGCCAATGCATCAAACCAACGGATGCCTCGTCACGGGGGCGTAAGGAGAATCTACTCCAACCGTGGATGGCCAGATCGCCGTACTCTAGGACGACCTCCCCTATGTCGAACATCCCTCAACAACAACAACAACTCTGATGCAATACGTATGCAACACAATGACCACGGGCAACCCGCCCCCCCCCCCCCCCCCATAATTCCAACGGAATCAACCGAAGACATCAGCGGAATCGACCGCATCGGAATCTACCGCAACACCTTTAACCAGCGGAATCTACCGTAGCAAAATCGACTGCAACACCTTAGACCCAAACCATGGAGTCAAGGCTCCCCCTCTCAGGACAAGCGATCTCTTTCTTTTTGGCTTTTTGGGACACCCTCTATTCTGCACGTTATACAAAGTGTTAAAAGGTAAAGATATAAAATTAAAACATGCATTTATTTCATAAAATAAAAATCGGATAGAAAGCACATCATTGTAACGTCTCAACACGAAAAAACATAAAAAGTTGTAAAAAGATAAAATGTAAACATGAACATCAAAAGCATAAAACATAACCCAACCTCGATGTCACTGATGCGGTGTATTTTTAAGATATATAATTAAAGGCAAGTGCACCTCGTCGCAATCAAGTAATACGGTGGTGAGACCGGTTATCGTATCCACAGGGATTGGATGTCAATTACCAATTCGCAAATTCAACAACTATCTAGACTTAACTAAAGTATGAGAGATTAAACAGAAAATAAAGAAATAAGATATTTTTGTCTTTTTGGAATTATGTCAAACACTTGGTATGCAAACAGGGATGTGGCTAGAATTGTCAGGGTTAGACTACACTAATCCTCCCTTAGTTGCAATGAAATGGCTTCTAACACAAGTCCTAATTCAATTATGCCAATCAAGCCTTTTCCAAAATACTCAAGCCTAATGTCTTAGGTGCATTGAGCCTAAAACCCCAAATTAAACCCTAATGTCTTAGGTGGAATAACTTTGAGATTTTGCATTAAGTTAAGACTTATAAGATTGCAAGCAGCCAACACCTATGTCTAGATTCTTGACCTACTTGGCATATGATTCATGAGCATGCCTTAACACCAACCTTTCAGTCATCTATTAAAGCAACCTATCATTCCTATGGGTAGCTAATCCAAGGAAAGCATTAAACACAGAATCACATACTCATACGAAATAGAAACTTGTATTAAACACCAAATCAAATACAACAAGTTCAGAAAAGTTACATCTAACCCCAACAATGGGGATTTAACTACTCATGATAAGGAAATACAAAATAGAATGAGAAAAGGGATGGAGAACACTCATAGACAAGCTTCCTCCAATCTTCTCCCCATCCAAGAGCAGAGAAAACGCCCCCTTTTTGGGTAGAAACCTCTCCGGCCCTTGACCTCACCTGCCTCCAAGTCTGATTATTTTTGGTTAGAAGTTAGTCCCCTTTTCTGTTCGGTGCAGGTTCATTTATAGGTCCGTCGCCGTCACGGCCAGTGGCGGCCATCACGGCCCGGCCGTGATGGTCTCCGACTGGGCGCCTCTTCATTCACTTATTCATCATGGCCGTGATGGTCATCACGGCCAGGCCGTGATCGTTTCGACTTTTCCAACTAGCGAGTCACGGTAGTGATAGCCATCACGGCCAAGGCCGTGACGACTTCGACTTTTGGCTCAATCTTTCTTGACTCTTTGCTCCCTCACGTAGTGAGAGGCCATCACGCCAGGCCGTGTGATACTCGCTTGGCTCATAATCTTCACTTTTCAAGCTCTTTTTCATCCAAGCTCCACCAAGGCTGATTTCTGGGCATTTTTCCATTAAATCCTGCAAAACAACACACAGAAACCACCTCATCCGTTCTAAAGGAAAAACTATACAAAATCAACACTAAATTGGCCTAACTATATGCAAATGCATGCAGAAATGTACATGAAAAATGAGGTAAAATCACACTCATCAGTCACATACAGAGCTGGTGTAACCGTTCCGGAATAAAATCCTCGGAATACAACTGAAACAAAACCTAAAAACAACTATAACTACTGATAAATCCTAACTAGAGTCGCGGCTCCTCAGAGTCACTCCAACACTGGTTGCTCACCATCCTCTGCATAAAGAGATACATGCCAACAACAGAAACAGAGAAAATGGGGAGTAAGAAAACATATAAACACATCGGCATGGAGATAGTAAGCAAGATGAACATACATCATATACATAGCATTTCCATCATTTAGCATCAACATATAATTATATCAACATATTAAATCAACCAACGTATGCTGTGCGGCGCAACACTACTCCGCTACTCCATTATGCATGTGGATCCAAACTATCTCAGGAAGGCAACTTCAGAGTTACATATCCACATTGGCCAAAAAGAACCAATGCCGGCAGTCCACCAAACCATGGGTGAACCCCTTGGACAGTCAATGCACCATAACGAGGGTACACCACCACAGGGGCGCACGGTTTACCAAACCTTGGGTAAACCACCCGAGACTTGGCCATATCGCCGTACTCTAGGACGACCTCCCCAATGTTGAACTTCCCCTACTAACAACTTCAACGTATGAATGCATGACCACAACAACAAACAAGGCAACCACCTCCTTTGCTTGGGCCAATAAGCACCCAAGACTTATCACCAACATCAACGTCAACACCTTAACCCTTCTGGGTCAAGGCCCCCTTAGCCAAAAAGCACTAAGGTTCAACTCATCAATACCTCGAGCAAAAAGTATCGAGACCACTTTGGCCAAAAAGCACCAAAGTCTATCAACATGCGGTAACCCACTGGGCACCGGCTTAACCAACTTGTTATTCTTGTTTATATTAATTAATATTTAATTAAGTTATCTAACTTGTTATCATTCTATTGGTGTATTATTTCATCATTTAGGGACATTTGGGTATAACTACCCTTTAATCCTTTAGTTCACGTCACTGTTCTAATTGGGAGAGCACCGATGTGCTCCCTGTTAAGCACGGCCGTGCTTCTTGGAGCGTGGTCGTACTGACTGGGCAGTTTTGGTTATGTTCTTTAGCCAAAAACTCCCGAAACACTATTAAATCAGTCCTAGGGTCTAGTCAAGGACCATCAAACATTAATCTCACATCTCACTACTAAATTCATGTTTTATAATACTTTTGGGGAAATTATTCCTTTAATTACCATGTTAATAAAGAGCCCTATTTTAACCAATTAGAGTTTTATTAACGTGTTCATCATAAATCACCATACATTCATTCAACCATGGCATAATCAACATCATCAAACTAACAACATTCATGACGCATTCAACATACCAATTTAACCAATTAATCATGACATAACACATATCATCAAACATATAAATTAGCATTCATCATCATGAACCATAAAATAGTTATAACAATTAGACATTCATAACTGGCATACCAATAATCAATTAAATATATAATCAAACATGCGATAGGCATCAATTAACAGTTTAACAAACAATAGGGTCATGGGAACCCTTCATCTTATGCTACCCCCTTGCCTAATGTTCATATTATCCTTCTCCCCATACCTGGCATGACGATCTAATCTTCGGTCACTTTGAACGAATCCAGACTTGGTCCACTCGAACGGTTCAAAGGATCTTCGTCAAGAACATCAAAGAAAGAAGGAGTAATTAATCCCTAATTCAAGAAAACAAAAGGAGATCAACAAAGGGTTTACAGGATTACCTTAATAGACACTAATGCGCGATTTATTCTCCAATCGCAAAAGAAAACACCAAGAGTCTTGAGGAGGTTCAAGGGGAGGGAGAGAAGAGGGTTTCTGACGACCAATGATTGAGAGGAAGAGTCAAAATAAGGGTTATAACTTGTAACCTTCCCGACTCACTTTTTTATATTGTCAGGAAAAACATCTTGAGAACTAGACACATCTGTGTCTGTTAGGAGACACAGACGTGTCCTAGCCAAAATAGCGTTTCTGAACGCTAGACACAGCTGTGTCATGGACCAGATCAACGTTGTCAGGACCCGACTTAGGCGTCCCTGACCGTCCAGAATAGAACTTCATTGTCCCATTTCCAAGGCCTTTCAAGCACGTATAAGTCACATCATAACAAGATATATTGAATATCATAAGCAATTATCAGAGTAAAATATTATACCAAAACTAAGCCATGGGTGGACCTAAGTCAACATCAATAGTTTTAAAAAAACAAAGCCCAAATGGGTTTACAACTAGAATGAAGTTTAAAACTCCAAACAGTAGAAGATTCTCATATGACAATAAACAAAGCCACAAGAAACTGAAACAGCAGCAGCTGCCCTCACTACACAAGCGCATGGGCTTCCTGAGATGGCTCCACTCGTGGAATACCTGAAGCTAAAACCAAAAAGGACGGGTGTGAGTCCCAGAACTCAGTGAGGGACAAACAAAACATAATAGCAAAATAGTACAATATGTATAAGCATCTCCATAAATATCTCATTCAGTTCTTCACATTGTATATAAGCTTACATAGCAAATCTTCACTTGCTATGAAGTCAATTTTCCATTGGGCAAGATGCTTGTGTATCCCCGTGTAGCTGTTCACTAGAGTCTCCCACTCTGACGGTCGCATTTATATCCCGGTCGAGTCCGCTGATCGGCAAGTGACCTCGGTCACTACACAACCACCCTCCGAACTCCGGGGTTTTTCACTAGAGGCCCCACGCTCCGACGGTCATATTTATATACCAGTCAAATCCGTTGACCGATCGGATACACCAAGTCTTGTCCAATGTCTAAGCATCATACCAAAGCACCAAGTACAATAAATCATGCCTTATCATAACATACGTTCACTGTGCTTCATAATAAATCTTGAATAACCATCTCAGCGGTATTCAATGAAGTCCATAACATTCGCAATCACAATTATATATAGGCAACATTGTAGTCATTTCATTCACATACTATCATCACTTGAAAAGTTCATTCCAAAAGTTACACCATGAACATACACATAGTCACATTTAGCATATCACCACTAATTTCTTTATTCACATACCATATAATCAAACCCATAATTTAACATATTCACAACTATTCTATTCCATATCATAGCCATGGTGACAACAACACAATCATTTCATTCACACACTTTCATCACTTTATTGATACTTTCCAAGATGTACATTAATATAATCTAATATAATATATATTCACAACGTAGATAAAAATCTATTGAATAAAAACCCTCACTAAAATTCAACCATAGAGGGAATCAACATTCAAAAGACAATCACACTAAGATACACATCATTGCATAGTCATAAATCCACCAATACATGACTGATGATAATGTTTCCAGCAAGCCTATGCCAACTTTAAATGAAAACTAGGAATATTTTAGAGGTCCATATATTCTGAAATTTTAACCACAACAAGACTTATATGTCTTCTTTCAAATGACACTAGTTTCACATAAAAAGATACTCTATAACTCCATATATAAATTTTGAAGTAAAATCCGTTTGAGTACATCCAAGACATACAATACTCTATTTTCAAAATTAAACTGGGACCTCCTTAGATTTCCTAAAATCACGAAACTTTACCACAACATACTCTTATACTTCAGTTTTCAACTGCAACAAGTTTCATCTCAATCCGAATTTTATTAACCAAGATATGATTTTGAGCGCAAGCTATCAGGGTACATTTGGGACAACCTTAACCCTGTTTTAAAAATTTAACTGAGAATAGCTCAGGTTTCCAAAAATCATGAAATTTATAAAATATGTACCTTTAGATGTTAGATTTCCAATGAAACCAATTTCATATTAATCTGATATCTACAACTCTAGTTATAAATTTTTTATCGCATTTTTGTCAGAATTTCAGACAAAAACCGAGATCCCCTAAGAAAAACACCAAACGTCAAGCTCCAACAATGAAGTTTCCTCACCCCTAATTTTTAGGGTTCAACCAAACAGATATAATAACTCATCATTAACATATTAGTCAAAGAATAATCAACCTAAAAATTTCCAAATGATGAAAGGGATTCACCCAAAACAACTGACAAACATTCCTATTTCAACCATTATCAACCCATTTCTTATCCCTCAAAAATATCCACGAAAATTAACCCAAAAAAAAATCACAGATCCCTCACCTTGTTTGAAGTTCTTGGATATCTCTTTCCTTCTCCCTTTGTTGTTACTCTTTCCTCTTTGTCTTCTCCTTTCATTCTTTTCTTCTTCTTTTCTTCTCATCTTCTTCACCTTTTCTTCTAGGGTTGCTAATGACTACCCATCCTCCTCCCTTTAACCATTTATACCATATCACTTGTACCAAAACGTCCTTAATGTTATGTTAACTCATTACTTAGCCCTTGGGTGCAAATGAAATATGTCTCTAACTTAATTATGATAACCTATTTATATTTTTTTTCTTATTTTTTTAAGTACACTAATAATAATTATTATACTCTAGTAATTTCCTCTTGTTATAAATAATTTATAACATGCCAAACAAATTCTTCATTTTACTATTTATTTATTTTATTTAAAAAATACCTTATACCATTTTTGGCGGGTATTACATTCTACCCCCTTAAAAGGAATCCATCCTCGAATTCCAATGACATCTACTAGCACTGCGTCGTCGAGCATCATGCCATCAAAGCAACCGCCACAAACCGATTTTGTATATCTTACTCATTTGATAATCAACACCTTGTATATACAAACATAGCATACCATCTATCACTTCATTCTCATAACCGATATTATACGCAAATACCCTCTCATCATTTACTTATTTCTTTAAAAAAAAAAACAACTTCATTAAGAGATAAATGTCACACAATCCCACAATATACATCTTCTAGCTTTTATTAACATAATTTTAAAGTCTATCACTCATCGCTATCCTTAATTGACCCATTTCCACCCATTGCTCTTACCGTAATCTGATACCTATCACTTACATCACATACTTTCACATTCGTCTCCTACATCAGTATAATGTTGGTGTAACGTCTGCTATATACATTGCATCATCTTGTTTACTTGCACTTATATAATAATATCATACTAAGACTCCTTAATCAAAGAAACTACCATTCCTTATGCATTAACATTGCATCCTGGTACTTTCACTTGAACCTCATTTCTAGTCCTATTTTCTCATAGTAATTCATCACTATAGCATAGGTTGTAACCTTATAAGGTTAGCTCATACGTCCACTTTCATTAATCACTCATCTTAATTCTTTACATAACCATACTAAGTTTTTCGTACTCAAAGACAGGTCATAATTCCTCTTCAACCCAGTCCCACATAGTTCATTTCATTGAATCTTTAAGCTCATCATACCACTCTAATCCAAGATAAACCTACTTCATCTAGAATTTGTATAATCCTTAACCATTCCTTAAATCACCTTTCGACTTAGTCCCATAAGCATTAATCATCATACCCTTGTATTTAGCCTTAAAAATGCTAATCGAAAGTGAACATACATATTCACTCCCACTTGTGAGCTTAAGCTAATCTAACATAGACATATTCTTGTACTATCACCAAGAACATTTTTCATACCTTTCATCAATCTAATGAAGTCATTTCAAGAGTATGTCCTATCTTATTTCTTTACTCCTTGCATTTTAGCATGACCGTTCATCAACTCATGCCTAACAATTCTCTATTATTTATCATTCTCAATTAACATCAACATAACAATCATATGTCTACAATAAGCCTAAGCATTATATCACTAAACAAGTCCATCTCAGGTCACTGCTTTTAGTTGTCATATGAGAATCTCCATTTTTTCACCACAACTTACCTTAAGAAAACCAGATTAGCTACTAATTACTTCTGGCACAACTCCCACCCGGGTTCGGGAATTATTACAAAGCTCATTAGTCTCTAATCATGCTCGGGACCTATAACCATTAGCTCTGATACCACTTTGTCAGGACCCGACTTAGGCGTCCCAGACCGACCAGAATAGAACTTCATTGTCCCATTCCTAAGGTCTTTCAAGCATGTATAAGTCACATCATAACAAGATATATTGAATATCATAAGTAATTATCAGAGTAAAATATTATACCAAAAGTAAGCCAAGGGTGGCCCCGAGTCAACATCAATAATTTTTAATTTAAAAAAAAAAAACAAAGCCCAAATGGGTTTACAACTAGAATGAAGTTTAAAACTCCAAATAGCAGAAGATTCTCATATAACAATAAACCAAGCAACAAGAAACCGAAACAGCAGCAGCTGCCCGCACTACACAAGTGCATGGGCTCCCTGAGATGGCTCCACTCGTGGAATACCTGAAGCTAAAACCAAAAAGGGCGGGGGTGACTCCCAGAACTCAGTGAGGGATAAACAAAACATAATAGCAAAATAGTACAATATATATAAGCATCTCCATAAATATCTCATTCAGTTCTTCACATTGTATATAAGCTTACATAGCAAATCTTCACTTGCTATGAAGTCAATTTGCCATTGGGCAAGATGCTTGTGTATCTTCGCGGAGTTGTTCACTAGAGTTTCCCACTCCGACGGTCGCTTTTATATCCCGGTCGAGTCCGCTGACCGGCAAGTGACCTCGGTCACTACACAACCACCCTCCGAACTCTGGGGTTTTTCACTTGAGGCCCCACGCTCCGACGGTCACATTTATATACCGGTCGAATCCGTTGACCGATCGGATACACCAAGTCTTGTCCAATGTCTAAGCATCATACCAAAGCACCAAGTATAATAAATCATGCCTTATCATAACATACATTCACCGTGCTTCATAATAAATCTTGAGTAACCATCTCAGCAGTATTCAATGAAGTCCATAACATTCACAATCACAATTATATATAGGCAACATTGTAGTCATTTCATTCACATACTATCATCACTTGAAAAGTTCATTCCAAAAGTTAAACCATGAACATACACATAGTCACATTTAGCATATCACCACTAATTTCTTTATTCACATACCATATAATCAAACACATAATTTAACATATTCACAACTATTAGTAGCTCTCAAATCTAATGAAGTCATTTCAAGAGTATGTCCTATCTTATTTCTTTACTCCTTGCATTTTAGCATGACCGTTCATCAACTCATGCCTAAGAATTCTCTATTATTTATCATTCTCAATTAACATCAACATAACAATCATATGTCTACAATAAGCCTAAGCATTATATCACTAAACAAGTCCATCTCAGGTCGCTGCTTTTAGTTGTCATATGAGAATCTCCATTTTTTCACCACAACTTACCTTAAGAAAACCAGATTATCTACTAATTACTTCTGGCACAACTCCCACCCGGGTTCGGGAATTATTACAAAGCTCATTAGTCTCTAATCATGCTCAGGACCTATAACCATTAGCTCTGATACCACTTTGTCAGGACCCGACTTAAGCATCCCAGACCGACCAAAATAGAACTTCATTGTCCCATTCCTAAGGTCTTTCAAGCATGTATAAGTCACATCATAACAAGATATATTGAATATCATAATTATCAGAGTAAAATATTATACCAAAAGTAAGCCAAGGGTGGCCCCGAGTCAACATCAATAGTTTTTTTTAAAAAAAAAAGCCCAAATAGGTTTACAACTAGAATGAAGTTTAAAACTCCAAATAGCAGAATATTCTCATATAACAATAAACCAAGCAACAAGAAACCGAAACAGCAGCAGCTGCCCGCACTACACAAGTGCATGGGCTCCCTGAGATGGCTCCACTCGTGAGATACCTGAAGCTAAAACCAAAAAGGACGGGTGTGAGTCCCAGAACTCAGTGAGGGATAAACAAAACATAATAGCAAAATAGTACAATATGTATAAGCATCTCCATAAATATCTCATTCAGTTCTTCACATTGTATATAAGCTTACATAGCAAATCTTCACTTGCTATGAAGTCAATTTTCCATTGGGCAAGATGCTTGTGTATCCCCGTGTAGCTGTTCACTAGAGTCTCCCACTCCGACGGTCGCATTTATATCCCGGTCGAGTCCGCTGATCGGCAAGTGACCTCGGTCACTACACAACCACCCTCCGAACTCCGGGGTTTTTCACTAGAGGCCCCACGCTCCGACGGTCATATTTATATACCAGTCAAATCCGTTGACCGGTCGGATACACCAAGTCTTGTCCAATGTCTAAGCATCATACCAAAGCACCAAGTACAATAAATCATGCCTTATCATAACATACGTTCACTGTGCTTCATAATAAATCTTGAATAACCATCTCAGCGGTATTCAATGAAGTCCATAACATTCTCAATCACAATTATATATAGGCAACATTGTAGTCATTTCATTCACATACTATCATCACTTGAAAAGTTCATTCCAAAAGTTACACCATGAACATACACATAGTCACATTTAGCATATCACCACTAATTTCTTTATTCACATACCATATAATCAAACCCATAATTTAACATATTCACAACTATTCTATTCCATATCATAGCCATGGTGACAACAACACAATCATTTCATTCATACACTTTCATAACTTTATTGATACTTTCCAAGATGTACATTAATATAATCTAACATAATCTATATTCACAACGTAGATAAAAATCTATTGAATAAAAACCCTCACTAAAATTCAACCATAGAGAGAATCAACATTCGAAAGACAACCACACTAAGGTACACATCATAGCATAGTCATAAATCCACCAATACATGACTGATGATAATGTTTCCAGCAAGCCTAGGCCAACTTTAAATGAAAACTAGGAATATTATAGAGGTCCATAAATTCTGAAATTTTAACCACAACAAGACTTACATGTCTAATTTCAAATGATACTAGTTTCACATAAAAAGATACTCTACTACTCCAGATATAAATTTTGAAGTAAAATCTGTTTGAGTACATACAATACTCTAGTTTCAAAATTAAATCGGGACCTCCTCAGATCTCCTAAAATCACGAAACTTTACCACAACTTACTCCTACACTTCAGTTTTCAATTGCAACAAGTTTCATCTCAGTCCAAATTTTATTAACCAAGATATAATTTTGAGCACAGGCTGTCAGGGTACATTTGGGACAGCCTTAACCCTGTATTAAAAATTTTATCGAGAATAGCTCAGGTTTCCAAAAATCATGAAATTTATAAACTATGTACCTCTAGATGTTAGCTTTCCAACGAGACAAATTTCATATTAATCTGATATCTACAACTCTAGCTATAATTTTTTTTCGCATGTCTGTCAGAATTTCAGACAAAAACTGAGATTCCCTAAGAAAAACACCAAACGTCAAGCTCCAACAATGGAGTTTCCTCATCCCCGATTTTTAGGGTTCAACCAAATAGATATAATAACTCAACATTAACATATTAGTCAAAGAATAATCAACCTAAACATTTCCAAATGATGAAAGGGATTCACCCAAAACAACTGACAAACATCCCTATTTCAACCATCATCAACCCATTTCATATCCCTCAAAAATATCCAGGAAAATTAACCCAAAAAAAATCACAGATCCCTCACCTTGTTTGAAGTTGTTGGATATTTCTTTCCTTCTCCCTTTGTTGTTACTCTTTCCTTTTTGTCTTCTCCTTTCATTCTTTCCTTCTTCTCATCTTCTTCACCTTTTCTTCTAGGGTTGCTAATGACTGCCCATCCTCCTCCCTCTAACCATTTCTACCATATCACTTTTACCAAAACATTCTTAATGTTATGTTATCTCATTACTTAGCCCTTGGGTGCAAATGAAATATGTCTCTAACTTAATTATGATAACCCATTTATATTTTTTTTCTTATTTTTTTTAAGTACACTAATAATAATTATTATACACTAGCAATTTTCTCATGTTATAAATAATTTATAACATGCCAAACAAATTCTTCATTTTACTATTTATTTATTTTATTTAAAAAAATACCTTATACCATTTTTGGCGGGTATTGTAACGCCCTTCATTACATTAAAAGTCCAAATTAATTTTCTATAAAAACATTTAAAATATTTAAATTAAATAATCTAATCATAAATTTTTTTCACAAAAATCACTTATGAAAGTATCTCGTATATTCAAAATAAATGAATAAAGTATTAGTGCTAAATAAAACATTATATCCAAATAAAATAAAGCCTCATAAATATTAATTAATAAAAACCACAACTCCTTTATAGTTGTTTTTGACTCAAAATACGAGCGTCTAATAAACCCAAAAGAAATACAAAAAATAAATAAACTAGGACTAATATCTTTAAGAATTCTCAAGACGCTGCATCATCTAACTAATCACCTGTAAACTAAAGACAACATCACTAATGAGATTTATAATCCCAGTAAGTAAACACAGTTCTAAAAGGTTTTCAAAAACATGTTGCTTTCAGCTGGTGCTGTAACCGGAAAAACAACCATGATATCCGCTTATTTTCAAAATATAATAACTCAAAAACAATTTCATAAATTAAAATAAATACTCTTAATCTCATGAAATTCATGTATAAATCATTACACCATAAAATAGAAATAATCCATGTATTTCAGTCCATATAACATAAATAAAATCATATGAAGGACATCACTCTGTCTAAACATTCTCAATCTTTATCCAAGTCTCTTTTATTTAATTACCCAATTTTAGTCTATGGGCTCATGGCAAATGCAATGGCGTCGCACTGCCTTCCCCTTCCCAGAAGGAGGTATCTATAACGGGTCTTCCCCTTCCCAGAAGGAGGTATCTGTCTTCCCCGCTAACAGGGAGGTATCTGTCATCCCCTCTAACGAGGAGGTATCTGTCATCCCCTTCCTGAAGGACGTATCTGTCTTCCCCTCTAACGAGGAGGTATCTGTCTTCCCCTCTAATGAGGAGGTATCTGTCATCGCCTTCCTATAAGGAGGTATCTATAAACGGTCTTCCCCTTCCCAAAAGGAGATATCCGTCTTCCCCTCAAACGAGGAGGTATCTATCATCCCCTTCCCTGAATGAGGTATCTTAACAATCACATATAACAATCCAAAACAGATTTTGAGCATATGTCATGACCGCAGGACATGACATATGACATCGTGCATCAATCTTAGTGGTATAACTCATGTCAAAACAACTCATAGGCATTCCAAAATAATATCAATACATAGTATCATGTAACATGCATTATTATTCATCAATATCAAACAACACTAAGGCATCACATATCACAGAAAACATATCAAACAATAATATCACTCTTCAATCTCCTAAATATTTATCACCAATAAAACATCAATTTTATTTTGAAGACAAAACCCCAAATAATTACTCTTAATTTCTTAATCAAACCCTTTAAAATTTTATATCACGAAAGTTTAAGGAAAATGATGTTTACTTACGTCTCGTAAACCTCCAAAAACTATAAAAAAATCATCTAAGATGAATGTTAGCATTTCACCAATAATCCTTCGTTTCTTCTCCCAGCGTTCTTGAATCCGTGCTATGCTTCTCTGCTACTCACCTACAGATTATCCAAGCGGGGTTCCTCTAACCCTCTTGATATCTCTCTTCTTTTTTTTTTTAACTTGTTGATGTGTGGCACATTTTTTGCTATACTCTAGGTTAGGATATAAAAAGTAACTTCATCTAACTTGGGCCATGTCTTTCTATTTTGCCTAAGCCCAAATCAGGTAGCTTCAAATGCTGTCCTTTTTTTTTTTTTTAAATGTAACCTCCATGTTGAAAGCTAATTGTCAATTACATGCACCTTTACGATAAATGCTATATCAGTTAGAAGTGGATGTGGGCACTCAAATCATATGCTCGTGGGGCCCATTGATCTCATTTAAATTTTCAAAAGCCAAGAACTATTGCCTGTACGTGAATTGCCAAGACTTACAAAAGTTTACTTTTGTATTGTTGTTTTGTTATTATTTTGTATTTCTTATATAATTGTTAAATAATTTTAATACATTCTTATCTAACAATTTTATACACTAAATCTCATAACAATTTAATCTTTTTATTAAAAAGACTCTATGAAAATTATATTGGAATTTTAGGATATTACATTTCTCCCCTCCTTACGAAATTTCAACATCTAAACATTCATAAAAAATAAATAAAATAAACAAGCAAGCAACTAGAAAATAAATTGATTAACATGTATTATAGAGACATGAATTATGAACATCTAAATAATTTTTCAATACCAACAATCTCATGTAACTTCAATCACAATCAATAATTAATCGAGATCAACATCATAGGACACGTCGTATGTACTAGAGAACAATTTAAACCGGAAGTGGAGGCAACACACTTATCCTTCGCATGAATAAAAACACAAAAAAGGCAATCAAGTAGCAGTCAACTCCAAAGATTCTCACACACAGCAGATTTAACAAATTTTTTTGGTGTCTCTAACAAAACTCATACCCTTGTGTGTTAGTCACTATAAATATGTACATCACCAATCAAATATTGGGTTGTCCAGGCCCAACATCTAAAAGAATAGCATGCAGTTTTTATAACTCTAACATCAATCCTATGCGCCCATGTTTTAATTTTAGAAAAATCACCATTACCACAGTCCGATTTAGAATCGAAATGCTCTGATACCATAAATGTAACGCCCTTCGTTACATTAAAAGCCCAAATTAATTTTCTATAAAAACCTTTAAAACATTTAAATTAAATAATCTAATCATAAAATTTTTCACAAAAATCACTTATGAAAATATCTCGTATATTCAAAATAAATGAATAAAGTATTAGTGCTAAATAAAACATTATATCCAAATAAAATAAAGTCTCATAAATATTAATTAATAAAAACCACAACTCCTTTACAGTTGCTTTTGCCTCAAAATACGGGCGTCTAATAAACCCAAAAGAAATAAAAAATAATAATAAACTAGGACTAATATCTTTAAGACTTCCCAAGACGCCGCATCATCTGTCTCATCACCTGTAAACTCTGAAAGACAACATGATGAGTGTGATTTCACCTCATTTTCCATGTACATTTCTGCATGCATTTGCATATAGTTAGGCCATTTTAGTGTTTATTTTGTTTAGTTTTTCCTTTGGAACGGATAAGGTGGTATTGTGTGTTGTTTTGCAGATATTCATGATTAAATGCCCAAGAATTAGCAAGTATGAAGCTTGGAAGACTTAGAGCTTTGAAAGATAAGAAATTGAGCCAAGCAGAGAGCATCACGGCTCATGGCGTGATGGCCCTCACTACCGTGAGGAGCGAAGAGAGTGAAGAAAGAATTGAGCAGAAGTCGGAAGGTCGTCACGGCCAGCCGTGATGGCTATCACGGCCGTGGACGTGTCGGCTATGCCGAGATCTCCAAAAGTCGAGAGGCGATCACGGCCTAGCCGTGATGGATAGTCTGGCCGTGATGAATCGGTTGGAAAAGTCGAGAGCGATCACGGCCTAGCCGTGATGGCTATCACGCCGTGACCTGTTTGTTGGAAAAGTCGAGAAAGGATCACGGCCTAGCCGTGATGAGTATCACGGCCGTGATGAATCGAGAAAGTGAAGCGGTGCCAGTCGGAAACCATCACGGCCTGGCCGTGATGATGTCATCCGGCCGCGTGACCGCCACGCAGTACTAGTAAAACCGAGCGCGAGCGAGAAAGGGGATCATTGAGAAAACCCCAAAGAGAAATCCTCCTCTTCTTTGTGGTCTGTGTGCACCATTCCATGGAGCTCTCCCCTTTGTTCATCTCTGTAATTATTCCTTTTGTTTTACTTTCAATTATGCGTAGCTAAACTCCCCTTTGTTGGGGTTAGACTATTGTTATCCGAACTTGGTTGTAATATGACTTGAGATTAATACAGTTTCCTTCTTCTTTATGAGTATATAATTCTATGCTTAATGCTTTCCTAGGCTTGATCATCTTAGGAATGATTAGTTGCTTTAATAGACAATTGAAAGGTTGATGTTAAAGTATGCTCATGAATTATATGCCAAGTAGTCCAAGAATCTAGACATAGGTGTTGGCTACTTGCAATCTTATGAATCTTGTCTTAATGCAATTTCTCTTATTAATCCACCTAAGACATTAGGGTTTAATTTGGGATTTTAGGCTCAATGCACCTAAGACATTAGGCTTGAGTATATTAGAAAAGATTCGATTGTCATAAGGGGAGTAGGAACTGTGTTAGTTATCATTTCATAACAACCAAGGGAGGATTAGCTTAGTTTAACCCCAGCAATTCCATCTCATTGTTATTCATCTCTTTGTTTTCACATTAACTGTTTGAGAAAAACCCAAAAAGAACAAAAAAATATTTTCTTCTTGTTTGTTTGCTAGATGTTAAAACAACCTTCAATCCAAAATTCGATCGCCTAGATAGTAGTCAAATTTGCGAAGTGGTAATTGTCCACGATCCCTGAGAACGATATCCGGTCTCACCGTTTTTATTATTACTTGCAACGAACCGGTACACTTGCCGAGTCCGTGTCAAGTTTTTGGCGCCGTTCTTCGGGATCGGTGTGCCAATATCACGAGTACCAAAGGGGACTCCTAATTTAGGCATTTTATTTTTTACTGTTTTTCCTACTGTGTTGTTTTCGTTCTTATTGTCTGTATCTCTGCTGTGAATTTCCGCAAGTGCTGTTTTTCTGTTTGTTCTGTGCTACTCCGTTTGTTCAGTGTATGCGAGGTACAATCGACCCAGGTGAACTCCAATTCGAACCTGAGATCGAGAGACTCTGCGAAGGAATAGAAAGAGAACCAAGGCAAGACAGAGCAGAGAAAGAGCATCTTCTAGTAGACAAGAGCGACAAGTTGAGTTACCCAGTGTGCAAGAGCCACAAGTTGAAGTAGCAGTGTCACCATGGCGTAAGAGAACGCACCAAGGAGAACAATGGGGGACTACACTTCCCCTAGAGTTGATAGATGTGGAACTCCGATTGTGAGACCTGCAGTGGCCTGCAATAATTTCGAAATCAAGGCCTCACTCCTCCACCTTGTGCAGCAAAACCAATTTGGAGGGTTGGAGAGTGAAGATCCTCATGCTCACATTGGTACCTTCATTGAGCTGTGTGACACCATCAAGTTAAACGGAGCTTCCGATGAGGCCATTCGGTTAAGGCTTTTCCCTTTCTCTTTGAGGGATAGAGCCAAGGCATGGCTTCAATCTCATCCTCATGGAAGCATCATCACCTGGAACGACTTGGTCAGCAAATTTTTGTCTCGCTTCTTCCCGCCGTCAAGGATGATTAAACTGAGATCAGAGATCAATGCCTTTGCACAGAGGGATGGTGAGTCACTATATGAAGCCTGGGAGAGGTTCAAGTCCTTACTCACGGCTTGTCCCAATCATGAACTGGAGACATGGCAGCAGGTTGCAACTTTTGTTAATGGGCTCAACAGGAACTCAAGAAGTATGATTGAAGCGGCTGCAGGAGGTACATTGAGTCAGAAGACACCGGAAGAAGCAAAGGACTTGATTGAGAACATGGCTAACAATGACTATCAAATGCCTAGTTCTCGGTCAATGGTCAGTAGAGGTGTTCTAGAGCTGGATGAAATTGGTGCCCTCAAGGCACAAATGGCTATTCTTACCAAACAACTGGGGTCAGTTCAACTGCAGAACTCTCAAGTACAAGCTGTTCAAGTTCAAGGTGCCTCAGTGTGTGATTTCTGTGGAGGCAACCATGCAAATGGGAACTGTGAGATCAATGTGGTTGGAAGCTCGGGACAAGAAGAGGTAAACTATATGGGCAACCAAGGGCCTAGAAATGATCCCTACTCCAACACCTACAATCCGGGGTGGCGCAATCATCCCAACTTTAGTTGGAGACAAGGACAAAGTTCAAATACTCAAGCAAAGCCTCCTCAAGAGAGTTCGAGCAAATTGGAGAACCTTCTAGGCCAGTTCATGCAAGTTACTCAAGAGAGTATAAAGAATCAGAATGCTTCAATCAAGAACTTGGAGCATCAAATGGGCCAACTAGCAAGGCGGATGGCGGAGAGACCTCCAGGACAATTGCACGGGGATGCGAGAAGAACCCAAGGGAAGATTGTAAAGCCATTGTTACAAGAAGTGGGAGAATGCTAAGTCCACAAGAAAAAGAGAAGGAAGAGAAGACAAGTGATGCTGGAATTGACAAGGGGCAATCTGAAGAGGTAAACAATGAAGAACCCGGAACTTCCCAAGGTACTACCTCTAATCCTATTGATGTAGAAGCTGAAGAACCACGAGAGGAGAAATTGGTTGATGAAGAATTTGCGAAGAAGAAGACTAGAAGACAGATTTTGGAAGAGGTTGATAACCCCAAGGAGCTGCCCCCATATTTCAGAATTCCATACCCCCAACGGTTGAAGAAAGAAGCAAAAGATCAGCAGTTTTCTAAGTTCCTGGATGTATTCAAAAAGCTACAAATAAACATCCCGTTTGCTGAAGCTCTACAGCAAATGCCTTCCTACGCAAAAATCATGAAGGAGATACTTACAAACAAAAGAAGGAGGAAGCAGTAGACAGTTATGCTTCATCAAGAGTGCGGCAGCTATACTTCAAATGAAGCTGACAGTATAAATGAAGGACCAGGGCAGTTTCACTATCCCATGCACGATTGGTCATCTGAATATAGGGAGAGCATTGTGCGTTTTAGGGTCAAGTATTAATCTGATGCCGCTCTCCATTTTCAAGAAAGTGGGGATTGGTGAGGTAAAACCAACAGAATTTCTCTTCAATCGGCAGACCGCTCAATTACATATCCCTATGGTGTTGTGGAGGATTTCTTGGTGAAGGTAGATAAGTTCATTTTTCCAAGCAGACTTTGTGGTGTTAGATATGGTGAAGATGGTGATACTCCTCTCGATTCTTGGGAGACCATTCCTAGCAACAGGTAGAGCCTTGATCGATGTCAATCAAGGGGAATTGGTGCTTCGGGTACAAGACGAAAAGGTCACTTTTAATGTGTTTGAAGCGATGAAACACCCAAGTGACAAGGACACATGCATGATAGTGGACCTCATTGATCCATTATCGACAAGAGTTTGCACCGAAGTTTGAAGATTCGTTAGAAGCCGCTCACGATGGTAGAGGATGTAGAGGAAGAGGTATGTGCGGAAGAAGTTGATCTAATGATTAAATCTCTGGAAGCTTGTCCGGTTGTGAGTACCGATGAAGACAAAGTGGTGGAAGATGTGAGAATTGAAGATAAGGGTGACCCACCGGTGCTAGAGTTGAAGGAATTGCCATCCCATCTCCGTTATGCCTTCCCGGGGATGAACTCTTCATTCCCAGTTATCATCAATAGTGGGTTAAATTCATTGGAAGTAGAGAAGCTGTTGAGGGTGCTTAGGGAGCACAAATCTGCGATTGGATGGTCTATGTCCGATTTGAAAGGGATAAGCCCCTCCTTCGCATGCACAAAATCCGTGTGGAGGAAAAATTCAAGCCGGTTAGGCAACCGCAAAAAAGACTCAACCCGAATATGAAGGAAGTTGTGAGGAAGGAGATTGTGAAGTTGTTGGATGCGGGCATTATCTATCCCATCTCCGATAGTCCATGGGTGAGTCCGGTCCAAGTTGTGCCAAGAAAAAGGGGGATGGCGGTGGTGGCGAATGAAAAGAATGAACTTATTCCCTCCAGGACCGTGGTCCGGATGGAGGGTATGCATTGACTACGGAAGACTGAATGAGGCCACTAGAAAAGACCACTTTCCATTACCCTTCATTGATCGAGATGCTAGAGAGGTTGGCGGGCCATGCTTTCTATTGTTTCCTTGATGGATACTCCGGGTATAACCAGATTGTGGTTGACCGGGAGGACCAAGAGAAGACCGCTTTCACCTGCCCTTATGGAGTCTACGCATACAGGAGAATGCCTTTCGGGTTGTGCAATGCACCCGCCACTTTTCAAAGGTGCATGCTCTCCATATTTTTCGATATGAATGAGAAGTTTATTGAGGTATTTATGGACGATTTTTCTGTATTTGGTGATTCATTTGATAAATGTTTGAATAATCTTGCCTGTGTCCTAAAAAGGTGCCAAGAAACTAACCTCGTTTTAAATTGGGAAAAATGCCATTTCATGGTTAGGGAGGGTATAGTTCTTGGGCACAAAATTTCATCGAGGGGGATGGAGGTTGATAGAGCCAAAATTGAAGTGATTGAAAAACTTCCTCCTCCCCTAAATGTGAAAGGTGTTAGAAGCTTCCTAGGGCATGCGGGTTTTTATAGAAGGTTCATAAAAGATTTTTCAAAAATAGTGAAACCCTTATGCAAGCTTTTGGTAGCTGATACTCCTTTTATATTTGATGATGATTGCATGCATGCCTTCAAAATTCTGAAAGAAAAACTCACCACCGCACGATCATTGCTCCTCCAGATTGGAGTTTACCTTTTGAGCTAATGTGTGATGCAAGTGACTATGCGGTGGGAGCCATTTTGGGCCAAAGAAAAACAAAGTGCTGCATGTCATTTACTATGCCGGTCGTGTGCTTAATGATGCCCAATTGAATTACACTACGACTGAAAAAGAGTTGCTTCTTTGTGGTATTTGCTTTTGATAAATTTAGATCCTACTTGATTGGTTGTAAAACTACAGTCTACACCGATCATTCGCTTTGAGATATCCGATGACTAAACAGGATGCTAAGCCAAGGCTTATTAGGTGGATCTTGCTACTCCCGAGTTTGATTTGGAAATAAAGGACAAGAAAGGAGTGGAGAATGTGGTAGCCGACCATTTGTCCAGGCTTCCACAAGCAGAGGTCCAAGCAGAAGCAAAGTTGCCAATTCAAGAGGAGTTCCCAGATGAACAGTTGTTTGTGGTGCAAGTGGCACCTTGGTTCGCAGATATTGCAAATTACAAGGCGGCCAATAAAATTCCTAAGGACTTCAATGCGCAACAGAGGAAGAAGCTCATTCATGATGCCAAGTTCTACATTTGGGATGAGCCGTATCTTTTCAAAAGGGGTTCAGATGGAATTCTGAGGAGGTGCATACCTGAAGAAGAAATTAATGGGGTGTTGACCCACTGCCACAACTCACCCTATGGAGGACATTTTGGTGGTGAGAGGACCGCCATGAAGATTCTGCAAAGCGGGTTGTTTTGGCCCACTATTTTCAAGGACTCCCGAGCTTGGGTGATGAATTGTGATAAATGCCAGAGGACCGGTAGTATTTCTAAGAGAAATGAGATGCCCTTAAAGGGTATATTGGAGGTAGAGCTCTTTGACGTATGGGGGATTGACTTCATGGGTCCTTTCCCGTCGTCTTACAACAACAAGTACATCCTGGTGGCAGTTGATTATGTGAGCAAGTGGGTGGAAGCCATGCCAACTTTGAAGGATGATGCAAGAACTGTGATCAGTTTTGTGAGGAAGAATATTTTTACCCGGTTTGGGACCCCTAGAGCTATCATAAGTGATGGGGGTACCCACTTCTGCAATAAGGAGTTTGATGCAGTGCTTGCCAAGTTTGGGGTGAACCACAAAGTTACCACCCCATACCATCCCCAAACCAGTGGGCAAGTGGAATTGTCCAACCGGGAGTTGAAGAGGATTTTGGAAAAAACTGTGAACAATGCAAGGAAGGACTGGGCGAAGAAAGTTGATGATGCACTTTGGGCTTATCGGACTGCTTATAAGACGCCTATTGGTATGTCACCTTACCAATTGGTGTTCGGGAAATCATGTCATCTTCCGGTAGAGCTACAACACCGTGCTTATTGGGCGTTGAAGGCCCCGAACTTTGATGCAAGGCTGGCCATGGACAAGAGGATGCTTCAATTGAATGAGTTGGATGAGTTCCGACTCTTGGCTTATGAGAGTGCTAGGATATACAAGGAAAGGACAAAGTTACGGCATGACAAGTACATTCTTCCCAAGAAGTTTGAAGAAGGCCGATCGATTCTGTTTGTTTAACTCAAGACTCAAGCTCTTTCCAGGCAAATTGAGATCAAGATGGTCGTGCCCATTCTATGTTAAGTCTGTCTCTCCATTTGGTTCTCGTTAAATTGGAAGATCCATCATCCGGTGATACCTTCACGGTAAATGGACAAAGACTAAAGCACTACCTTGGGGGCAACTTTGATCGTCAGGCGATTTCCGTCACTCTTCAGGCGCCATCTTCTTTATGAGTTAAAAAAAAAAAAAAAAAAATTTCATCCATCAAGCTAGTGACGTTAAAGAAGCGCTTATTGGGAGGCAACCCAATCTTTATTTTTTTATATAATTTTCATCTTCTCTTTTGTTTTTAATTTCCCCTCTTGAATAATTTGAGAAGCTCAAGAGGTTTGTTAATAGTTTGTTGAGTGGTTCCAGATGTTGAAAGAAGGAGGAGAAGAAGGGCAAGAAGAAACAAAACCAGAAAGCATGTGATTCAGCACCACTACCACCTTGTGAGTTGTTCCAGTTTTCTCCCCTCTCTAAGTTTAATTATTTACATTGAGGACAATGTAAGTCTTTAAGCTTGGGGTAGGGGTACTCTTCTTTTCTTGCATTGTAAATATTGCATCCATATATGCATTGTAAATATTGCATTCATATAGGCTTAAGTTGCATGATCGCATGATTCGGTTACCCCGCTTAGATTGAACATATGATAGTAAGAGCTAAGTGCCAATTTTTTCTGTGATGGTGAATTTTGGACCCTGATTTTCTATTCTTGTAATTTGGCTTCATTAAATATGCTTGAGATGTTCTTGGATAGTTGATGATTAGCATGTGTTTCTATGGATTTATGTTCTCACTTGGTTCTTGAACCGATGAATGTGAGCTTTTGAGCCATTAGGGGCACTCACTAAATCTGTCCCCGTTCTTTGTGTAGAGTGTTTTCCTCTTGGACTGTTTTTCTCTAGAACTTGACTTAAGACCATTTCGAAACTAGAAAATTTTTGGAAACATTTTTGAAAAGGATTGAGGCAATAGGTATTTTTTCCGGCCTTCTGAACTTTGAATGTGTAAATGCTACCCTTAGTTGCCCATTTTGAGCCGGAATGAATAGCATGCTTTTCTTGGTGCCCTGAAATGTTTTGTTAAATATGCTTATGAGGGACCTTCTAAAGTACTGTGCAAAAATGGGTTAGAAAATGTAGTTGAAAGTTGGGATGATGAAAAGAAAAAGAGGAATCTGAAAAAAAAAAAAAAAAAAAATTTTTTACTTCTCTTGGATTGAAAAATCTCCCCTTCTCCAAACAAAAGAAAGAAAAAAAAAAAAAGAAGAAGAGAAAAAGAAATAAAAATGGGGAAGGGGATGACAAAAAAGGAATGAGAAGTAGAAAAAAAAATGAAAGAATGGTGGAAGAGTAAACTGAAACCCAAGAAAGGTATTTTAGAAGGTCGTGCCTTGCAATGCTTGATTGTTTGTATAGCCTTTTGAAATTTCCTGTTTTTGAAATTCCCACCTGAAAATTGATCCCATGGCCTCATTACAACCAAAGAATAAGACCTCTTGATTCTTAGATGTTTTCATTAATAAAGTGAAGATATGGTTGATAGTCAAGCTTATGGTAGGAATCATTCTTTGAGGAAAATGGAGTGAGATGTCATATTCCCTTAACACTTGAGTGAGTGAGGCAAGAAAGAGGGCCAAGCAAATGAACAAGCTTGGGGTGAGCTGCAAGTGAGATAGAGTGCCCGAATTAGTGAGAATGTGAGTCTAGGGAAACTAAGCCCTAATTGGACTTGAATTGATTGTCTCTTGCTGAAATAATTGATTTTGTTGCTTGGATCATTTTATTCGGGTTCTAAGTTTACTATCATTGTCCTGGTTGTTTTCATCTTATGGCCTTGGTTTTTGCTTGAGGACAAGCAAAGTCTTAAGCTTGGGGTGATTTGATGAGTGTGATTTCACCTCATTTTCCATGTACATTTCTGCATGCATTTGCATATAGTTAGGCCATTTTAGTGTTTATTTTGTTTAGTTTTTCCTTTGGAACGGATAAGGTGGTATTGTGTGTTGTTTTGCAGATATTCATGATTAAATGCCCAAGAATTAGCAAGTATGAAGCTTGGAAGACTTAGAGCTTTGAAAGATAAGAAATTGAGCCAAGCAGAGAGCATCACGGCCTGGCGTGATGGCCCTCACGGCCGTGAGGAGCGAAGAGCCAAGAAAGAATTGAGCCGAAGTCGGGAAGCTGTCACGGCCTAGCCGTGATGGCTATCACGGCCGTGACGTGTCGGCTATGCCGGATCTCCAAAAGTCGAGAGACGATCACGGCCTAGCCGTGATGGATAGTACTGGCCGTGATGAATCGGTTGGAAAAGTCGAGACGATCACGGCCTAGCCGTGATGGCTATCACGGCCGTGACTTTGTTTGTTGGAAAAGTCGAAAGGATCACGGCCCAGCCGTGATGAGTATCACGGCCGTGATGAATCAGAAAGTGAAGCGGTGCCAAGTCGGAAACCATCACGGCCTGGCCGTGATGGTCGCATCCTGCACCGTGACCGCCACGCAGTACTAGTAAAAGCGAGCGGAAACGAGAAAAGGGGATCATTCGAAAACCCTAAAGAGAAATCCTCTGCTTCTTGTGGCTGTGTGCACCATTCCATGGAGCTCTCCCCTTTGTTCATCTCTGTAATTATTCCTTTTGTTTTACTTTCAATTATGCGTAGCTAAACTCCCCTTTGTTGGGGTTAGACTATTGTTATCCGAACTTGGTTGTAATATGACTTGAGATTAATACAGTTTCCTTCTTCTTTATGAGTATATAATTCTATGCTTAATGCTTTCCTAGGCTTGATCATCTTAGGAATGATTAGTTGCTTTAATAGACAATTGAAAGGTTGATGTTAAAGTATGCTCATGAATTATATGCCAAGTAGTCCAAGAATCTAGACATAGGTGTTGGCTACTTGCAATCTTATGAATCTTGTCTTAATGCAATTTCTCTTATTAATCCACCTAAGACATTAGGGTTTAATTTGGGATTTTAGGCTCAATGCACCTAAGACATTAGGCTTGAGTATATTAGAAAAGATTCGATTGTCATAAGGGGAGTAGGAACTGTGTTAGTTATCATTTCATAACAACCAAGGGAGGATTAGCTTAGTTTAACCCCAGCAATTCCATCTCATTGTTATTCATCTCTTTGTTTTCACATTAACTGTTTGAGAAAAACCCAAAAAGAACAAAAAAATATTTTCTTCTTGTTTGTTTGCTAGATGTTAAAACAACCTTCAATCCAAAATTCGATCGCCTAGATAGTAGTCAAATTTGCGAAGTGGTAATTGTCCACGATCCCTGAGAACGATATCCGGTCTCACCGTTTTTATTACTTGCAACGAACCGGTACACTTGCCGAGTCCGTGTCACAACACCACTAATGAGATTTACAATCCCAGTAAGTAAACACGGTTCTAAAAGGTTTTCAAAAAGATGTTGCTTTCAGCCGGTGCGGTAACCGGAAAAATAACCATGGTATCTGCTTATTTTCAAAATATTATAACTCAAAAACAATTTCATAAATTAAAATAAATACTCTTAATCTCATGAAATTCATGTATAAATCATTACACCATAAAATAGAAATAATCCATGTATATCAGTCCATATAACATAAATAAAATCATATAAAGGACATCTTTGTGTCCAAACATTCTCAATCTTTATCCAAGTCTCTTTTATCTAATTACCCAATTTTAGTCTATGGGCTCATGACAAATGCAATGGCGTCGCACTGCCTTCCCCTTCCCAGAAGGAGGTATCTATAATGGGTCTTCCCCTTCCCAGAAGGAGGTATTTGTCTTCCCCTCTAACATGGAGGTATCTGTCATCCCCTCTAACTATGAGGTATCTGTCATCCCCTTCATGAAGGAGGTATTTGTCTTCCCCTCTAACGAGGAGGTATCTGTCATCTGTTAAGTCTCTAACATGTCTGATGTGCATTTCTCTAAGTTTTGATGAGAACTAAACATTGGTTAATGATTTAATTAACCTTCATATTGGTTGCTAACATGTCTATCGAGTGTGCAGATTAAATAAGAGAATCATACGTCCAACACAAATAATAGAAGCTCACGTCCAACAGTGTAGTGATAAAAGCTCACGTCCACCACACAAGTGATTGAAACAAACGTCCAGCACTATAGTGATTGAAGCGCACGTCCAAAACGCAAGAGATAGAAACTTGCGTCCACTATAGTGATGAAAGCCAGCGTCTACTAAAGTGACAGAGGCGCTCGTCTACTTAAGGTATCAGAATGGTCCGTCCAATGACGTGGCAGATGGAGCTCGTCCATAAAGGTATCATAATAGCTTGTCCAATAAAGTATCAGAATGGCTCGTTCAATAACGTGGCATCTGGATCTCGTCCATTAAGGTATCAGAAGCGCTCGACCAATGACGTGGCAGATGGAGCTCGTCCATTAAGGAATCAGAATGGCTCGTCCAATGACGTGCCATATGGAGCTCGTCTACTAAAGTTACAGAGGCTTTCGTCCACTAAAGTAACAGAGGCTCTCGTCCACTAAAGTAACAGAAGTGCTCGTCCACTAAAGGTGACGGAAGCGCTCGTCCACACCAGTCTTTGGACTTGCTGAGTCCTTAATATGGAGCTCGTCTACTAGCCCGAATGAAAACTCAAATTGCTAGATAGACGCGGCTATTTTCAAGATGGAAGCACTTATCTTATAGATGCGAATTCTATAAGGATTATCATAATCGTATTTCAAGAACCAGAAAGAGACTTGAAGCCTTCTCTCCTACTCAGTTTCACGATTATCAAGAAAAGTCAGAAGTTACTCTCTCAAGCAATCTTGGATAATCAAAACCAAAGACCAGTTAAAGAATGCTTCCAACATGCTTTATTCCCTAGTACCTCTGGTCCTTACACGAAAAGGGAAGTGTGCTCAGCAAAATACAAAAAGTTCTCTGCACAACTCTGATATGACTGTATCACGATGCATAAAGCCATGATCCTTCATGTTAGAGTACAACCAATGACTCTATTGCATTAATGGCTGCCCAGAATGACTCTATTGCATTTAATGAAGTTCTGCTTGAAGCCAACATCTGAGGGAATGTCTCTAACGGATCCTAAATGCTTGAAGAACATAAATACAGAAGTCATTGAAGATGAAGAAACAGAGAATACACATTGCATTAAAAAGCCATTACTCTGCGCATTAATTTCTTCATTTCTTTCATTCTTTATTCTTCAATCATTTGAAGTTATTACGCAGACTTTCCCAAGCTTTACATTTAAACCACTCTCTGAGTATTAGTGAAAGTTCTGTCTGTCTAAGTTGTATTCATTACAAACCAAATCTCTCAAACAAACCTGAGTGAGCCTGAAGAGGCTAGGTGTGCAAAGAATACTTATCTTTGAGCCTGAAGAGGCTAGGTGTGCAAACAATACTTGAGTCTGTAACCTGATCAGTTATAGTGGATAAATCTTGGTGCTGCCAAGGACTGGACGTAGCTCTTTGCTTTGAAGAGCGAACCAGGATAAATAACTGTGTCAGTCTCTCTTTCCTTAAACTCTTTAATTGCTTTAGTTTTCTTACGTCTATCAAGTGGTGTGTTTGCAAAAGTCACCCGTCCATCCTGTATCCTTCCACTCGTCCAAATTTAGCTTGTTTCCGAAAAGATTTAAACTTTTCTTAAATTATGATAAACACAATTCAACCCCCCTTCTCGTGTTTATACTTGTCTATTTCAGTTGGTATCAGAGCTCAGCCTCTGGATTGAGCATCTAACAGTGTAGAGGTAAAAGGTCCCGAAGAATAGATATGACTGCTGGAGCTAGTTCAAGTGGACGTCATCAGACTGAAGGAGCTTCCCTAACCAGACCTCCTTACTTCAATGGAGAAAACTACAACTATTGGAAAAATAGATTTCAATGGTTCATTCTATCTACAAACTCTGATCTTTGGGATGTCATTACAGATGGTCCATTCATTCCCAAGAATGATGATAACACCGACAAACCAAAAGCTCAGTGGACTACCGCAGAAAAGACAAAATGGGAGCCGAACCACAAAGCTAGATATAACATCATTTGTGCTCTCAGTTCGGAGGAGTTTGAGAAGGTATGTTCTTGTGACTCTGCCAAAGAAATATGGGACACTTTAGCTGTCATACATGAAGGAACAACCAAAGTCAAAGAGTCAAAGATTGCCATACTTATCAGAAAGTATGAACTGTTCGTCATAGAGGAAGGAGAATCTGTTGCTCAAATGATAGGAAGATTTCAAACTATAATCAACAGTTTAAAATCTCTTGGAAAAGTCTATACCAATGCTGAGAAGGTTGGAAAGATTCTGAGAAGTCTACCCAAACAATGGAGACCTTTGGTCACTGCTATCTCTCAAGCCAAGGATCTCACTACCTTGACTATGGATGAACTTCTTGCAACACTCACTGTTCATGAGTAAGAACTTGGAGATGATGTTGCACCAAAGAAGGGCAAGTCAATTGCTCTGAAAGCTTATCAAAAGTCAGCAAAAGTTTCCAAGGCTCTGAAGGCAGATGAGTCATCTAGTGATGCTGACCTATCAGAACTCGAGGATTCTGAGAGTGATGAAGAATCGTCTCTCCTGACCAGGAAGATCATGCTTCTCCTATAGAAAAAGAAGTTCAAGAGGGATAGGCCATTCATAAGGTTCAACAAGGACAATAACTTCAAAGAATCCACCTCAACAGACAAAAGTCCAATTGTTTGCTATGAGTGCAAGAAGCCCGGTCACTTCAAGGCTGAATGTCCTCAACTCAAGAAGGCCCCTTTTAAGAAATCCTTCAAGAAGAAGAAGAAAGGAATGATGGCTACTTGGAAGGATCTGGAGTCAACATCTTCTGATGAAGAAATAGAGGAAGAAGCCAATCTCTGTTTGATGGCCAACACTGACTCATACTCTGATGATGAGGTACATCCTGGCTATGAGGAATTACTTGATGCCTATGAGGAGTTGATGGAGGAATCCAACTGCTTATCTAAAGCCTTCAAATCCCTCAAGAGATAGTATGTAAAGCTCACCAGTGAGCATAAATAGAAATCTCAAGAGTGCGAAAAGCTGGCTAAAGAGAACAGTGAGCTGAAGACTGAAAAGTCTAATGAAGCTAATATCTCAAGTGAAACATCACCATCTGAAGAAGTTGAAAAACTTCAACAGAAAGTGGAAGAGCTCACTTCTGATCTTGCAAATTTGTTAATGGTAAAGACAATCTGACTAAGCTACTTGGCAGTCAGAAGCACTCTATTAACAAAGAAGGTATTGGATATGTCCATCAGACACATCATAAAGTATCAACTAAAGCTCCTACAGTATCTGTTAAGTCAACTGTAACCAAATCGACACCTATTTGTAACTTTTGTGGAAAAATTGGGCATGTTATGTCTAAGTGTATTCATAAGAAGAGAAGGAAGTCTTTATAGAATCCTAGAACTAACAGAAAAGGACCCAGAAAAATATGGGTACCTAAAGATCAAATAATATTTGTTGCAGATGTCCTCAACAGGACAAAGAAAACACCACTGCTGGTACCTGGACAGTGGCTGCTCGCGTCATATGACAGGAGAAAGGTCTATGTTCCTAGACCTCTAACTTAAGAAAGGATGACACATTGCCTTCGGAGGGAATCAGAAAGGGAAAGTTATAGGAATTGGTACTATTGGTGGTAAACCCCCTCTTCCCTCTATATCTAATGTTCTTATGGTTAAAGGATTAAGACACAATTTGCTTAGCATAAGCCAATTATGTGATAGTGGTTTTGATGTTTCATTTACCAAGGATGTATGCATAGTTAAAGACTGTTGTGGCAAAACCCTCTTTTCAGCTAAAAGGCAACAAAATCTTTATAAGATTGAACTGTCTGAACTCTCAGATCAAAGTGTAACCTGTCTGATGTCTAAAGAGGATGAGAGATGGTTATGGCATAAGAAACTAGGACATGCTAGTATGAAACTAATTTATGAATTAAAAAGGAATAATCTCGTGAGAGGATTGCCTGATATTAGCTTTAAGAAAGATGTCTTGTGTGATTCATGTCAGAGAGGTAAACAGATAAAATCAAGTTTCAAATCTAAAAACCAAGTATCAACCTCTAGACCTCTTCAGTTGTTACACATGGATCTGTTTGGACCAGTTAGTATTGCCATCCTGGCTGGAAGAAAATATGGATTTGTCATAGTTGATGACTATTCTAGATACACATGGGTACTCTTCCTAACACACAAGGATGAGTCTTTTAAGGCTTTATCGATTCGTAAAAAGAGTACAAAATGAGCAGGGTTTCTGTATTTCTACCCTTAGAAGTGATCATGGGGGAGAATTTGAAAATGAGAAGTTTAGACAGTTCTGTGAGGAGAATGGAATCTCTCACAATTTCTCTGCACCTAGAACTCCACAGCAAAATGGAGTGGTTGAGAGAAAGAACAGATCTCTCCAAGAGATGGCTAGATCTATGCTCAATGAAAATAATTTCCCTAAGTACTTTTGGGCAGAAGCTGTAAACACTGCTTGTTATGTACAAAACAGAATACTTGTTAGGCCTTTTCTAAAAAGGACTCTTTATGAATTGTGGAAAGGAAAAAGTCCCAACATATCTTATTTTCATGCTTTTGGATGTGAATGTTTTATTCTGAATACCAGAGATAATCTTGGAAAGTTTGATTCTAAGGTAGATAAAGGTATTTTCGTAGGATATTCTGAAAAGTCTAAGGCTTTTAGAGTATACAATTCAAGAACTTGTATTATTGAAGAATCTGTTCATGTTAAATTCAATGATGGATTAAAAACTGATAAAGAACTATCAGATCTAGAAGATGATCTTGCAGATCTTGATATAAACAAGCAAGAAAGTCAACAACCCGATCTAACCAAAATAGAACCTTTGCCTGAGGCTGAAAGACAAGTGGAACAGATGAGTCAGCAGACAAGTCAAGATCTTCATGATGATCTCAAAAGGGATTGGAAGTTCAACACTCGTCATCCTAAGGATCTTATTATTGGAAATCCTTCTGAAGGAGTAAGAACCAGATCCACATTAAGAGAATCAAGCAATGTGGCCTTTATTTCAGATTTGGAGCCTAAACGCATTGAAGAAGCTCTTGAGGATGAAAGCTGGATTCTTGCTATGCAAGAAGAACTTAACCAATTCACCGGAAATAAATTGGATGAAAATGGTAAAGTTGTCAGAAATAAAGCAAGGTTAGTAGCTCAAGGCTATAACCAACAAGAAGGTATTGATTATATTGAAACCTTTGCACATGTAGCTAGAATAGAAGCCATACGCATTTTAATGTCATATGCTGCACAACACCAAATTACCCTGTTTCAAATGGAAGTAAAAAGTGCTTTTCTAAATGGCATAATTGAAGAAGTATATGTTAAACAATCCCCTGGTTTTGAGGATACTGATAAACCAGATAACGTTTTCAAACTTAAAAAAGTATTATATGGTTTGAAACAAGCCCCTAGGGCATGGTATGATAGACTCAGTTCTTTTCTCATGTATAATGGTTTTACTAGAGGACAAGTAGACACTACTCTGTTCAAAAAATGCTCTAAAGAGAACCTTATTATAGTTCAAATATATGTTGATGATATTATTTTTGGAGCAACTAATGAAAAGCTGTGCAAGGAATTTTCAAGTCTAATGAAAGCTGAATTTGAGATGAGCATGATGGGAGAATTGAAGTTTTTCCTTGGATTACAAATCAAGCAGACAAGTGATGGAATTTACATTCATCAACAAAAATATACCAAGGAGATACTCAAGAAATACAAAATGGAAAATGCAAAGCTCATGAAAACCCCTATGCAACCCAATGCAAAACTAAGCAAAGATGATGAAGGTAAAAAGGTGGATCAAACTGCCTACAGAGGTATGATTGGCTCTCTACTGTACTTAACTTCAAGCATACCTGACATTCAATTAAGTGTTTGTATGTGTGCTAGATTCCAATCTGATCATAGAGAATCTCATCTTAAGGTTGTTAAAAGAATATTTAGATATTTGCTTGGAACTACTAATCTTGGTTTGCTGTATTTAAGATCAAAAGAATACAGATTAGTGGGGTATTGTGATGCTGACTTTGCTGGAGACAGAATAAAAAGAAAAAGCACCAGTGGAGGATGTCACTTCATTGGAGCAAGTTTAGTCTCATGGTCAAGCAAGAGGCAGACAACCATTACCCCTCTTCTTGGCGAGAATACACCTCTCTTTGCTAGTTCTTTGCTCTCAACTCTTATCGGTAAAGCATCAACTTGAGTATTACTCTAAATATGAACATAACATATTTGTATGGTGTGATAATTCCAATGCTATATGCTTAACTAAAAATCCAATTCAGCATTCTAAGGCTAAACATATTGAAATCAAACATCATTTCATTAGGGATTATGTTCAGAAAGGCATCTTTGATATTAAGTTTGTTAAAACTGAAAATCAATGGGCTAATATTTTCACTAAACCCCTCGCAGAATAAAGTTTTTTATTTATTAGAGATAATCTAAACATGCATTGCATTGTTGAATGACATGTATGAATGTTAACCTGTCTATGCTAAATCTGTCATTACTCCTATATACATGTTCTTTTAACTAAGCATTAGTTCAGGGGGAGTAATGATACAATAGTTTAAGTGAAGTATGTCTAATATGCTTGCTGCATTACTATGATTTTCTTAAACATGTTATTTTGTCCTTAACGTATCTCATAAATAAAACTTGATAACCCTTTTTGATGTTGACAAAAGGGGGAGAATAGGAGAAATTTAGATTTGCGATAGAAATGTGTTATAGGAGAATGGGAGAATAAATATGATATGACCTGTTCGCTAAAGAAAATTTAATAGGAGAAATTGAGATTTGTGATAGAAATGTGTTATAGGAGAATGGGAGAATGAATATGATATGACCTGTTCGCTTAAGAAAATTTCAACCTGTCTATATATGCTATTTTCTTTGTTGATATTTTTTGAGGTTCATTAAATCATCCCAATGTTTGTCATCATCAAAAAGGGGGAGATTGTTAAGTCTCTAAAATGTCTGATGTGCATTTCTCTAAGTTTTGACGAGAACTAAACATTGGTTAATGATTTAATTAACCTTCATATTGGTTGCTAACCTGTCTATCGAGTGTGCAGATTAAATAAGAGAATCATACGTCCAACACAAGTAATAGAAGCTCACGTCCAACAGTGTAGTGATAGAAGCTCACATCCAACACAAGTAATAGAAGCTCATATCCAACAGTGTAGTGATAGAAGCTCACGTCCACCACACAAGTGATTGAAACAAACGTCCATCACTGTAGTGATTGAAGCGGACGTCCAAAACGCAAGAGATAGAAACTTGCGATCGCTAAAGTGATGAAAGCCAGCATCTACTAAAGTGACAGAGGCGCTCGTCTACTTAAGGTATCAGAATGGTCCGTCCAATGACGTGGCAAATGAAGTTCGTCCATAAAGGTATCAGAATAGCTCGTCCATTAAAGTATCGGAATGGCTCGTCCAATAACGTGGCATCTGGATCTCGTCCATTAAGGTATCAGAAGTGTCGACCAATGACGTGGCAGATGGAGCTCGTCCATTAAGGAATCAGAATGGCTCGTCCAATGACGTGGCATATGGAGCTCGTCTACTAAAGTAATAGAGGCTCTCGTCTACTAAAGTAACAGAGGCTCTCGTCTACTAAAGTAACAGAGGCTCTCGTCCTCGTCCACTAAAGTAACAGAGGCTCTCGTCCACTAAAATAACAGAAGTGCTCGTCCACTAAAGGTGACAGAAACGCTCGTCCACACTAGTCTTTGGACTTGCTGAGTCCTTAATATGGAGCTCGTCTACTATACCGAATGAAAACTCAAATGGCTAGATAGACGCGGCTATTTTCAAGATGGAACCACTTATCTTGTAGAGGCGAATTCTATAAGGATTATCATAATCGTATTTCAAGAACCAGAAAGAGACTTGAAGCCTTCTCTCCTACTCAGTTTCACGGTTATCAAGAGAAGTCAGAAGTTACTCTCTCAAGCAACCTTGGATAATCAGAACCAAAGACCAGTTAAAGAATGCTTCCAACATGCTTTATTCCCTAGTACCACTGGTCCTTACACGAAAAGGGAAGTGTGCTCATTAAAATACAAAAAGCTCTCTGCACAACTCTGATATGGATGTATCACGATGCATAAAGCCATGATCCTTCATGTTAGAGTACAACCAACGACTCTATTGCATTAATGGCTGCCCAGAACGACTCTATTACATTTAATGAAGTTCTGCTTGAATCCAACATCTAAGGGAATTTCTGTAACGGATCCTAAATGCTTGAAGACCATAAATACAGAAGTCATTGAAGATGAAGAAACAGAGAATACACATTGCATTAAAAAGCCATTACTCTGCGCATTAATTTCTTCATTTCTTTCATTCTTTATTCTTTAATCATTTGAAGTTATTACACAGACTTTCCTAAGCTTTACATTTAAATCACTCTGAGTGTTAGTGAAAGTTCTGTTTGTCTAAGTTGTATTCATTACAAACCAAATCTCTCAAACAAACCCGAGTGAGCCTGAAGAGGCTAGGTGTGCAAAGAATACTTGTCTTTGAGCTTGAAGAGGCTAGGTGTGCAAACAATACTTGTCTTGAGCCTAAAGAGGCTAGGTGTGCAAAGAATACTTGTCTTTGAGTCTGAAGAGGCTAGGTGTACAAATAATACTTGAGTCTGTAACCTGATCAGTTATAGTGGATAAATCTTGGTGCTGCCAAGGACTGGACGTAGCTCTTTGCTTTGAAGAGTGAATGTTCCAAGAAGTTCATCCATAGTCAAGGTAGTGAGATCCTTGGCTTGAGAGATAGCAGTGACCAAAGGTCTCCACTGTTTGGGTAGACTTCTCAGAATCTTTCCAACATCATCCCCTTCCCTGAAGGAGGTATCTGTCTTCCCCTCTAATGAGGAGGTATCTGTCATCCCCTTCCCAGAATGAGTATCTATAAACGGTCTTCCCCTTCCCAGAAGGAGATATCTGTCTTCCTGTAACACCCGGGTGCCGACGAGGGCGGGGAGTGGTCGCCGGTGCAAGAAGGCACGGACAAGGAGCGGCTCCTGGCAGACTTCTAGGTGGAGGGACACATGAATGAACCGATTACACACCCGAATGAGAGGGATCCTGAGACTGTGTAGGTATGGGACTATACAGTTGATGAAGGCTTATATGAATTGATTGGTACTACCTATACTAATAAGATGCATCTTCTTTTCGGGAGCCCATTACTTAAGAACTCCACAGTTAAGCGAGCTTGACTTGAAGCAATTCTGGGATGGGTGACCTCCTGGGAAGTTTTCCCGGGAAGCGTGTGAGTGAGGACAAAGCACGCTGAAAAGACCCGTGTTGGTCTGTGGGGATAGTCGTCAATCCATCGAGCAGCCAGGGACGTTACACTTCCCCTCAAACGAGGAGGTATCTATCATCCCCTTCCCTGAAGGAGGTATCTTAACAATCACATATAAAATTCCAAAACAGATTTTGAGCATATGTCATGACTGCAGGACATGACATATGACATCGTGCATCAATCTCGGTGGTATAACTCATGTCAGAACAACTCGTAGGCATTCCAAAATAACAATACATAGTATCATGTAACATGCATTATTATTCATCAATATCAAACAACACTAATGCATCACATATCACAAAGCATATCAAACAATAATATCACTCAACATGTGAATATTCAATCTCCTAAATATTTATCACCAATAAAACATCAATTTTATTTTGAAGACAAAACCCCAAATAACTACTCTTAATTTCATAATCAAACCCTTTAAAATTCTATACCATGAAAGTTTAATGAAAGGGATGTTTACTTACATCTCGTATACCTCCAAAAATTATAAAAATCATCTAAGATGAATGTTAGCATCTCACCTATAATCCTTCGTTTCTTCTCCCAGTGTTCTTGAATCCGTGATATGCTTCTCTGCTACTCACCTACAGATTATCCAAGCGGGGCTCCTCTAACCCTCTTGATATCTCTCTTCTTTTTGTGTTTTTTTAACTTGTTGATGTGTGGCACATTTTTTGCTATACTCTAGGTTAGAATATAAAAGCTTCATCTAACTTGGGCCATGTCTTTCTATTTTGCCTAAGCCCAAATCAGGTAGCTTCAAATGTTGTCCTTTTTTTTTAAATGTAACCTCCATATTGAAAGCTAATTGTCAATTACATGCACCTTTACGTGAAATGCTATATCAGTAAGAAGTGGATGTGGGCACTCAAATCATATGCTCGTGGGGCCCACTGACCTCATTTAAATTTTCAAAAGCCAAGAACTATTGCTTGTACGTGAATTGCCAAGACTTGCAAAAGTTTACTTTTGTATTCTTGTTTTGTTATTATTTTGTATTTCTTATATAATTGTTAAATAATTCTAATACATTTTTATCTAACAATTTTATACACTAAATATTATAACAATTTAATCTTTTTATTAAAAAGACTATATGAAAATTATATTGGAATTTTAAGATATTACATGTATTACAAGCGTTCCAAGGAATTCGACACAGTTGTGTCTATCAGGAGACACAGCTGTGTCCTGGCCAAAACAACGTTTGTCAGAAATAGACACAGCTGTGTCTACTAGGAGACACAGCCGTGTTTCGACAGATACAGTTCACGAACAAAGATTGAGGCGCAAGGCCTACTAAACAATTGAATTGGCCAAACACATAAAATAAGATTTGTAGATAATTCTCTTAGCTTTCCAACGCATCAAAGATCACCTAAATCAGACATATAGACCTCATGATATTGCCAAAATGGTGAAACAGGCTACTAGGACTCTAAAATGATTGAACATTTCTAAGGCAAAACTTCTCCAAACATGAACTTAGACATCAACAACAAGCATATATAAGCTAAGTGTAACACATATTAACATTTATTAACGTAGGGTGAAATTCAGGGTGTTACACTTTTGGCTTCTTGTGATTTTCGGTTTCAGTTTTTGGACCCTTTTGTTGGTTTCCTCTTTTTTGACTGGCTCGTGGGTTTCTTTTCTGTCCCGTTTATGGATTTGGATATCTCTTATACTTTTTTTAATATAATATTTTGCTTACATAAAAAAATAATAATAAGCTACTCCTCTTAGTTGATATATACGGGAGAGCACAGCCTAGCAAACGAACTTTTGTTATGGTTTGATTACTTACGGTGAGACACTAAATTTTTATTATCAAATTCAATGTGTGTGAATTTTGTAATTGATGATACTTTATGTACTCCTTGAACATTAAGACTCGTTATAATATAGAGCGCATAAAAAACAATAAGACCAACATTGTTCTGTTTACTTTCCCTCTTCTTTTTGGTTGCTTATTATCCTCTTTGGGTATCTTGTTAACATCAGAACAGATTAACTAAAGAGTCAGCCACTAAAAACTTTGCTTGGAATTATCCCTCCATCGATCTTGACCCACAGAAGAATAATATCTTCTCTGGGTCTAAATAAAGATTATGGACCCATACAATATATCCGTATTTCAGGGTCGCTGTCGACGAGAATTTTCTGTCTCATTTTGATATATCAAACGATATCGCAGTCAAAAATATCTTGTCATGTATTATACTTTTATAATATTAAATAAAATTTTAACTTAAATTATAATTACAAAATATTATTGTTTGGGATATGACATGGTATAACAAAATGAAACAGAAGATCCTTATCCCATTGCTGCATGCCTCCAATAATGTAGTCCGGTTAGGTAACTTGTGATGGTGAAAGGCACCAGCACTAGTTATAGGGTTTTAATAATTTCAATGTAAAAGTTTCTTTGCCTCTTATATTCATCCTAAAATTATAGTATTTAAAGAAAAATAAAAATAACACTGAGTAGTTATCTGGTGAGGGTTTTATTGTGCGGCCATACCCTGGCTCCTCTTTATCAAAATACCCGGCAGGACTTCTTTTTCGAACTTCTTAGATAGAGAAGCAGAATAGTTATTAACGTGAAAAAAATTATATAACTGAAGATTAGTCTTTACAGTTACATATGAATAATACCCCAAAAAACCATATATATATATATATATATATATATATATAACTGGAACTAGTATACGTCATAGATGAAGCATCATGCTTCTCAAGTGGAGGAAGAGAGAGATGGAAGAAGTAATGTTGCCAATAATTGCAGTAAGGTCATGAGGAATCACTCTAACTAGTGTTGTTGCCCGTGCTACGTACACGGGCACTTCTTATAATATATTTTTTTAATATTTTAAATTATTCCAATATAAAAAAATAATTAATAGAATATATTTTAAATTATACTTTCATATTATCAGCTATTGTCTATTAATGTTATTTATTGATAGAACATTTTTTTTTTCTAATATTGTTTTCAGTTTTACTTGATATATCTTCAATGAGAATTGAATTTAAGTAATGATTATATTTGTCTGTCTAAAATAGGTATTACATGACAAATGAATGTTTAAAACCTTGATGGGTTTGTTTTAAATATCCCATGCACATTATTGATTTTCTAGCAATATCCATAGATATAGGTTCTTGCCATATTATCGCCAATGCGATTGACATCATTAGAAGAAAATTGTAAGATATTATTGTAGAAGGAATTAAGTGGTTGCAGTTCATATAAATACTTATGTTGAACAACAACCTCGTTGGGGAGATGAGGCAGGTATTGATTTTCACCGGAGCTACCGAATTTGTGAATATGTTTGTTGTCCATAACCAATTTTCTTTTTAAATGGGCCTCAGCTGCCAATTTGGTATTATGTTGTCTATCCTGGTTGTAATTGCTTTGTCAAATAATTGTCCACTGGTTGGGTTTCATAGCTAAACAGAAAAGGCACTGATATAAATGCAACAAATACAAACTTTTCATAATTTTAATATAAGCACAAGTAGTCTAACGGAAAATGTAAATGTTGATTATCCAAAAATACATAAAAGAAATTATCTCTAACTCATTTACAATAGCAACACAACAGGGTATAACTATGGTTCTCAGTTTTTGCTACAACATTGGTACAAAAGGTTATTGCTTAAATGCTTATTCAGTGAATATCTATTGTGCCAAACCAAAGCTCCCATAGATCAAAATGTGTACCATATCTAGGACCACTACAAATTCCAAACCGGATCAAAATATCATAAAGAGTTGAGTTTATGGATCTGCATTACAAAGCAAACATAATTTCAAAGCATAATCAATTTTCTAAGTTAATCTAGAATAAATATATAAGTTGATAATGTTAGACTCAATGACTTAGAGATTTTGATATATGACAAATACAATTTAATATGTATGCAAGTGTTTTAGTGTCAAATTGCAAAGACAGGTATCAAGCAGTGATCAACAAGTTCATTAAGCAAATTCAAGGAAGAACTTGAAGAAATAAAAAAAGAGCTACATGGAGGAATCAAAGAGCAAAGACAAAGATTAAGGAATCATCAAGACAAAAGCCTTAAAGGAGAATTTTACATTTAAGTCTTAGATGATTTGTAACAGAAGGAAATCTCTTAGTCACAAAATAGCTCAACTAAAAAGATGCATGAAGAAAATCAATTTTCATAACCTGCATTAAAAGGAATAAGTTTTTGTTAATGAAAATGATTTTTGGAAATAAGAAGCGCTCGTCCAACACAAGTGACAAAAGTGTTCGTCCACTAAAGTGACAGAAGTGCTCATCCACTAAAGTGACAGAAGCGCTCGTCCACTAAAGTGACAGAAGTGCTCATCCACTAAAGTGATACAAGCGCTCGTCCACTAAAGTGACAGAAGTGCTCGTTCACACAAGTGACAGAAGCACTCGTCCACACAAGTCTTTGGACTTGCTAAGTCCTTAATGAGAAGCTTCGTCCAATGACGTGGCATATGGAGTTCCTCTACTAGCTCGTCCAATGTAAAATCTTAATTCAAAATGGCTAGATGGACGCGCTTATTTTCAAGATGGACGCGAATTCTATAAGAGCCGATGTAGAATCTTATTTCAAGAACAAGAATCAAGAAAACAGATTCTGTTATCAGATCAAAATCTGTTTTAATTGATCCCAACGACTATAACTTGTTTTATATATATAGAGGGATCAAAGGAACATTTTTAATATATCAATCACAATATCATAACATATCAGAATTACACGAAATCAATTTGAGAGATCAATTGTGAAAATCATTCATCATCATTCTTGAGCTTATTGTGAAAAGAGTGTTTCAATACTCATAAGTGCTTCAATTTGTTTATCTGACTATTCAGAGTTATGAATCAATTTTTCGTTTCTATTTGATTGTAAAGAGAGAGGGAGTCTCTGTGTGATTAGGGTAAGGTATCCCTAATGAAGAACATTGAGGCTCTTCACAAGAGTGTGGTATCTCGAGGTGAATGAGTGCTCTGTGGTGTAAAGGATTTTCAAGCTACTTGGCTAAAGCTTGTTGTGTTAGTGTGTGAAAACCCACAGGTGGAGTGGGGACTGGATGTAGGTCATAGTGGTGGTGACTGAACCAGGATAAATCTGATTGTGTGGTATCTCTAAACTCAAACTCTTTAATTTCTGTCTTGCACATATAACTTTAATCTTGATGTTCTAAGTATTCAATTCTATTCTTAAGGATCAATATTTGAATTGAATCTTGCATCATATACTGAAACCTGCAAGTTTGTTCTTGATTGTTAATGCTTGTATCTGAAACTTGCATAACTTGTTCTTAATCTTTAAAGGCTTAATCAGTTTCTGAATTTTGTTATTACTAAGTTTTGAACCCGAACCTATTCAGTGATCTATTAATTCTGAATTAATCTTTCTTATCTTCATCACCTTCTATTCAAGATTTTATATAAGCACTTCACTGTTTTTGTAAAAGATCCCGAGGCCACAAATCTGTAAACTAAAGTTTTTTGAAAAGTTTTTAAGACTGAAATATTTTAAGAAAACTCAATTCACCCCCCTCTTGAGTCGTTGAAGCAAAAACAACAATTGGCATCAGAGCTAAACTCTTAAGTTTGGCTTAACAACTATAAGAGTATGGCTTCCAATGACTGTTTGAATGAAGGGGCTTCCCTTGCACGCCCTCCTGCCTTCAATGGATCTGAGTATATCTATTGGAAGGGAAGAATGGTAATATTTCTTGAGGTAGCAGGTGTAGACATTTGGGATGCGGTAGAAAATGGACCATTTGTCCCCTCTACTGTAGATGCTAATGGTGCTCCAAGAAATAAGCCTAAAACTGAATGGAATGAGGATGATAAGAAAAGAGTTCAATATAATGCACGTGTTAAGAATATTATAACATTTGCTTTAAGCCGTGATGAGTTTTTCAGGGTTTCAAATTGCAAATAAGCAAAGGAGATGTGTGATACATTGCAAGTAACACACATGAAGGAACCACAGATGTCAAAAGAGCAAGAATGAACACCCTCACATGAAAATGAGCTGTTCAGAATGAATCGAGAAGAACCTATGACTGAAATGCAAAAGAGATTTGATAAGCCTCTAGCTTATCTAGTTTCCAGCTAGAAAAGAGGTATATTTTGTGCCTAATTGGGCGAGTCACCCTCGCTAATCTCCCAAATTGGCCTTGTTTTCTTCCTAAGTTAGACTTTGACTCGTTTTAGGCATTTTTAGTAGTTTTTAGTCTATTTTGAATAGAATTACACTTTTCGTTTTCTTTTGTTGTTTCAGGTTAAAAGTGAAGCTCTTAGAGTCAAGGAAAATGAAGAAAACAGTGGAAAAGCAATTCGGGAGGTTTCGCCTCGCGAAACAAGAGCTCGCCTCGCGAGCCTGAAGACCAGCCTGAACAGCAATTGTCACCCTCTCTGTCTCGCCCTGCGAATCCCATCTCGCCTCGCGAATCTGAAGGTCTGACTGTGTCAGAATTAACATCCTCTCTGTCTCGCCTCGCGAGAATCCAATTTGAAAGCGCGCCATTTTTAATATTCGCCTCGCGAGAGCTTGCTCGCCTCGCGAGCGAGCACAGATCCTGAATTCTATAAATTGCTGTTTTAGGGCAGATGGAGAAAACTTTTGATTCTCCACTTGTTGTAGAGCGTTTTGAGGCGATTCCTTGTTCTCGGGAGCTGCGTCTCCTTATTTTCTTTTTCTATTGTACATTCACGATGAATTCCGATTGCTTGTGTCTTGTTACAAGCATGAGGAGCTAATCCCCTTGTCTAAGGGAGCAATGAATCCTCCCGTGACGGTTTAGATTCAATGTGATGTACGTTTCTCTCCTTTGTCTCAATTATTGTTTTCCAATTCTGATTTTATTGTGTTGATCATATGCATGTGTGATTGACTAGTTAACGTTGATGAGGCTTAGTAGGCAATTCGCGTTTAGAACTTGAATTGGGATCATTGATCAAATATTGCACGAGAGTGAATAGGAGATCGGTGCAACCTTATAGGAACCAGATTTAATTGAGTTTGATGATTGGATTATGAGACCTAGTAAGTAATTAATTCAATCGTTGAATACGTCCTATTGAGCACAATAGTGTCATTAGGAGAATTTGGGGGTCCTGGTTGACATTGTAATTGAACTTAGGGAGAGAATCATCATCACTTGGGTACTATGCATGATTGAGTAGGTGGAATTGTGACCTTAGATATTTAATTTCAGATTTTAATACCATATCTTTATTTGATTTGTTATTTGAATTGCGATCCTATTTTCTCTCTATTCTCAACCACTTGATGTTACTTGGCCAAACTTATCGAACTTCTTGCAAATTGGTAGAATTGGTAGCCCAATCCTTGTGTTCGACCTCGGTAATTACTTACCGTGTTTATTTTATTACTTGCGACGACCCGGTACACTTACCGGTGACTCAACAAGATTCACACACGTTTTAAATCAATTGACTGGTCTTGGAAAAGCTATATCAAATGAGGATCAAATTAACAAAGTAATGAGATGGTTGAGCAGAGAATGGCAACCTAAAGTCACTGCAATCTCAGAATCTAGAGACCTCTCATCAATGACCATTGCCACATTGTTTGGAAAACTTCAAGAGCATGAATTGGAGTTAAACAGACTGAATGAGAGTGAAGAAACTGATAAAAGAAAAAAGGGATTGGCTCTGAAATCACAAGTCAAAGAAATAGAAGACGGTGATGATGATAATACAGAACAAGAGGCTGAATCTGAAGAAGAGATGGGACTGCTAGTTAGAAAATTCAAGAACTTCCTAAAGAAGAAAGGCAACTTCAAAAGAAAGCCATCCACTTTTCAAAGGAGAAATTTCAGCAAAGGTGACAACTCTTCCAACAACATCACATGCTATGAATGTGGAAAGATTGGCCACATGAAGCTTGACTGTCCAAAACTGCAAAAGAAGGACAAAATAGAAAAGTTTGACTCAAAGGACAAGAAGTGGAGAAAGCCAAGAAAGGCATACATTGCTTGGGATGATAATGATCTAGAATCCACTGAAGAATCTGAATCTGAGGAGGCAAACCTGTGTTTGATGGCCAGCAATCATAGTGATTCAGAAAGTGAAGTAAGTTCTGATTATCAACCTTCTTATGATGAATTGCAAAATGCTTTTGAAGAACTTCATAAAGAATCCATTAGACTTGCTAGATTGCTAATTAAGTCTAAGAAAACCATCACATGCCTAGAAGAGAAAAAATTCTGTTTTAAACAAAGAGCTAGATGAATTAAAAACAAAATTGTGTTGTAAAAGATAGATTAGCTACTGTTTTGGAACCACCTATATGCTCTAATTGTTCTAAGTGTTGTACATTGACTACAGAAGTTGAAAAAATGAAAAATGACTTAGCCAAGTTCACAAATGGTAGAGATAACTTGAATGCTTTGTTAGGACAGCAAAATGTGTTTATGATAAGGTTGAAATAGGCTATAAACCTAAGATACATGAGAAATATTTCAAGAAATTTTTTTCTGCACCTAAGACATCCAATACACCATTTGTTAAATGCAATTTTTGTGCTAGAAAAGAGCACACAGCTTCTACATGTCAATATAGAAAATCGGCATATAATAAATCTAAGTATATATGGGTTCCTAAAGGAACTACTGCTGCAATTAACTCAAAAGGACCCAAACAGATTTGGGTACCTAAAACACAAACATGGTTCTGTTTTGTAGGTGTGTTGGAAAGCCAAGAACGTGAAATGGTATCTTGACAATGGTTGTTCCAAGCACATGACTGGAGACAAAACAAGTTCATTTCTTTTACCCCTAAGTCAAGTGGTAGTGTTACCTATGGAGACAACAATAAAGGGAGAATACTTGGCATTGACAACATTGGAAGTGACTCAACAACAATCATTGAGGATGTAATATATGTTGAGGGACTGAAACACGACCTATTAAGTATCAGTCAACTATGTGACAAAGGATTCCAGGTAAAATTCAATTCCAATAGGTGCTTAATAGAAAATCAGCATGATGAAAATTTGAAATTAATTGGACATAGGACAGATAACATCTATATGCTTGATTTAGACAACATCTCATCAAATACTGCATGCTGTCTTATTTCAAAAGAAGAAGAGAATTGGCTTTGGCATATAAGAATTGTACACATTCACATGAACCACATGAATAAACTAATTCGTAAAGATCTTGTAGTTGGTTTGCCTAAACTGAAATTTGTGAAAGATGGACTATGTGATGCATGTCAAAAAGTAAAGCAAGTTAAGGTCTCTTTTAAACCAAAGAACATTGTTTCAACAACTAGACCCTTGCAACTTTTACACATGGATTTATTTGGTCCATCTAGAACCAAAAGCTTTGGTGGTAACTCGTATGCATTGGTAATAATAGATGATTACTCTAGATATACATGGACATATTTGCTATCTCACAAGAGTGATTCATTTGCTACATTCAAGAAAATGGCAAAAATTGTGCAAAATGAAAAGGACATGAAAATTGTTTCTATAAGAAGTGATAATGGGGGAGAATTTCAAAATGAAGTGTTTGAAAACTTTTGTGATGAACATGGCATTCAACATAATTTTTCTGCTCCTAGAACTCCACAACAAAATGGAGTAGTGGAAAGAAAGAATAGATCATTAGAGGAGATAGCAAGAACTATATTGAACGACTCTAGCTTGCCAAAACTTTTTGGGCAGATCTGTCAATACATCTGACCTACTATGTGCTAAATAGAGTCTTGATAAGACCAATCTTAAAGAAAACCCCTTATGAGCTTTACAAAGGAAGAAAACCAAATATAGCACATTTTCATGTTTTCGGTTGCAAATGCTTTGTTCTTAACAATGGAAAGAATAATCTTGGAAAATTTGATGCAAAGGCTGATGAAGGAATTTTCCTAGGTTACTCTCTATCTAGTAAAGCATTTAGAATATATAATAAGAGAACACAAACTGTTGAGGAATCTGTGCATGTTACATTTGATGAGTCTAACCCCAAAAGGTTGGGAAAGGATTCTGTTATTGATGATCTTGTAGATTCAATTGAGAAAAATCTCCTAGAAGAGAAACAGGACAATGAAGAAGATGAAAGCTTAAAGAATGAATTGCTGCAGCAGGAGCAAACAGAACAACAGCCTGACCTACCAAAGGAATGGAGGACTGTCAGAAATCATCCAATTGATAACATCATTGGTGAAATTACAAAAGGGGTAACTACTAGACAATCTCTTAGAAATGCTTGTAATCAATCATATGGCATTTGTGTCTCAAGTAGAACCCATGAACATAGATGATGCTATAATTGATGAATATTGGATGATGGCTATGCAAGATGAGTTAAACCAGTTTGAAAGAAACCAAGTTTAGAAACTAGTGCCTAAACCCAAGAACTGTCAAGTAATAGGTACAAAATGGGTTTTTAGGAATAAACTAGATGAAAATGGTATAATTGTAAGAAAAAAGGCTAGATTGGTAGCCAAAGGGTATAACCAAGAAGAAGGCATAGATTACGATGAAACATATGCACCGGTAGCAAGATTAGAAGCTATAAGAATGCTACTTGATTATGATTGCATAATGGGATTTAAATTGTATCAAATTGATGTTAAGAGTGCTTTCTTAAATGGATTTATACAAGAGGAAGTGTATGTTGGTTAACCACATGGTTTTGAGAATAATGAAAGGTTAAGTAATTTTCTCATTGAAAAAGGATTTAAAAGAGGTAAAGTTGACACAACTTTGTTCACTAAGAAAAAGGCACACAACATTTTACTTGTACAAATATATGTGGATGATATAATTTTTGGTGCCACTAATGAGCATTTGTGCAATGAGTTTGCAAGTCTTATGCAGAGTGAGTTTGAAATGTCAATGATGGGTGAGCTGAACTTTTTCCTTGGACTTCAAATAAAGCAAACTAAAAATGGAATCTTTGGTAGCCAAACAAAGTACTGCAATGAGTTGACAAGAAGTTTGGCATGGAAAATTCTAAGGAGACGACTACTGCAATGAGTACCTCCTGTTATCTGGACAAGGATGAGAAAGGTAAACCTGTTGATGTTTCTAAATTCAGAGGTATGATAGGCTCACTACTTTATCTTATTGCTAGTAGGCCAGATATCATGTTTAACGTATGCATGTGTGCTAGGTATCAAGCAAATCCAAAAGAATCACACTTAACAGCAGTTAAAAGGATAATTAAGTATCTGTTAGGAACAAAAGACATGGGATTATGGTATCCCAAGGGAGCTACATGTACTTTAATTAGCTATTCAGACTCTGATTTTGCTGGTTGTAAACTAGATAGAAAGAGTACTAGTGGAACTTGCCATTTACTAGGAAACTCATTAGTATCATGGTTCAGTAAGAAACAATCTAATGTGGCTTTATCCACTGCAGAGGCTGAATATGTAGCAGCTGGTAGCTGTTGTGCACAGGTTTTATGGATGAAACAACAGTTAGTTGATTATGGTGTGCAACTAAACCATGTTCCTATTAGATGTTACAATACAAGTACAATTAACCTAACTAAGAATCCCATAATGCACTCTAGAACTAAACACATAGAAATCAGACATCATTTCGTTAGAGATCACATACAAAGTAGAGAAATTGAGATTGAATATGTTGATACAACTAAACAACTTGCTGATATTTTGCTAAGCCTTTGAACAAGGAAAGCTTCTTTTTCATTAGAAGAGAATTGGGCATAATTGATCAATCCTATATCTAATTTCTAAAGAAACAAAAGAAAATCAAAGAGGAAGAACTAGTTCTAGGAGTTCATAGGAATTAGAACTTCTAATTCTGTAACCCTAGCAGGGATAAATCATGAAATTGAAATGGCTGCAATTGCTGAAGTGAATGAAAGGATAAAAAAGCATAAAAGGACATTGATATACTCAAAGATAACCCAGGAGTGGACTTTCATTTTCCTGCACCTATCCCTCTATCATGAACAATTTTATATGCTATGCTTGAATGTTTAAATGCTATCCTTCTCTATTGCTTTGAATGTTTCTTCTCTTTACCTTTTTGATAATGCCAAAAGGGGAGGAAAAAGTATGGCATAGAGAAAGGGGATAATAACAAATTATACATGCATATGTTGAGGGGGAGCTTATTAGCTTACATGACTAATTCTGCTCTAATAATATCTTTTTTTGCTCTAATATACTTCTGCTCTGATACCATGATATAAATCTGTCAAAAACACTTAGCTTCTGCTACACTTATACTCTGATCTTATAATTTGTTAAAAGATTCGTCATAATCAAAAGGGGGAGTTTGTTAGACTCAATGACTTAGAGATTTTGATATATGACAAATACAATTTAATGCGTATGCAAGTGTTTTAGTGTCAAATTGTAAAGATAGGTATCAAGCAGTGATCAACAAGTTCATTAAGCAAATTCAAGGAAAATATTCAAGGAAGAACTTGAAGAAATCAAAAGAGCTACGTGGAGGAATCAAAGAGCAAAGACAAAGATCAAGGAATCATCAAGACAAAAGCCTTAAAGGAGAATTTTACATTTGAGTCTTAGATGATTTGTAAGAGAAAGAAATCTTTTAGTCACAAAATAACTCAACTAAAAATATGCATGAAGAAAATCAATTTTCATAACCTGCATTAAAAGGAATAAGTTTTTGTTAATGAAAATGATTTTTGGAAATAAGAAGCGCTCGTCCAACACAAGTGACAGAAGTGCTCGTCCACTAAAGTAACAGAAGTGCTCATCCACTAAAGTGACAGAAGTGCTCGTCCACTAAAGTGATACAAGCGTTCGTCCACTAAAGTGATACAAGCGCTCGTCCACTAAAGTGACAGAAGTGCTCGTCCACTAAAGTGACAAAAGTGATAGAAGCGCTCGTCCACTAAAATGACAGAAGCGCTCGTCCACTAAAGTGACAGAAGTGCTCGTCCACACAAGTGACAGAAGTGCTCGTCCACACAAGTCTTTGGACTTACAAGTCTTTAATGAGAAGCTCCATCCAATGACGTGGCATATGGAGCTCGTCTACTAGCTCGTCCGATGTAAAATCTTAATTCAAAATGGCTAGATGGACGCGAATTCTATAAGAGCCGATGTAGAATCTTATTTCAAGAACAAGAATCAAGAAAAAAGATTCTGTTATCAGATCAAAATCTGTTTTAATTGATCTCAACGACTATAACTTGTTTTCTATATATGAGGGATCAAAGGAACACTTTTAATATATCAATCACAATATCATAACATATCATAATTACACAAAATCAATTTGAGAGATCAATTGTGAAAATCATTCATCATCTTTCTTGAGCTTATTGTGAAAAGAGTGTTTGAATACTCATAAGTGCTTCAATTTATTTATCTGACTATTGAGAGTTAGGAATCAACTTTTCGTTTCTATTTGATTGTAAAGAGAGAGGGAGTCTGTGTGATTAGGGTGAGGTATCCCTAAGGAAGAACAGTGAGGCTCTTCACAAGAGTGTGGTATCTCGAGGTAAAGGAATGCTCTGTGGTGTAAATGTTTTTCAAGCTACCTGGCTAAAGCTTGTTGTGTTAGTGCGTGAAAACCCACAGGTGGAGTGGGGACTGGATGTAGGTCACAGTGGTTGACTGAACCAGGATAAATCTGGTTGTGTGGTATCTCTAAACTCAAACTTTTTAATTTCTGTCTTGCACATATAACTATAATCTTGATGTTCTAAGTATTAAATTATATTCTTAAGGATCAATACTTGAATTGAATCTTGCATCATATACTGAAACTGAAACCTGCAAGTTTGTTCTTGATTGTTAATGTTTGTATCTGAAACTTGCATAACTTGTTCTTAATCTTTAAAGGCTTAATCAGTTTCTGAATTTTGTTATTACTAAGTTTTGAACCCGAACCTATTCAGTGATCTATTAATTCTGAATTAATCTTTCTGAATTAATCATTCTTATCTTCATCACCTTCTATTCAAGATTTTATATAAGCCCTTCACTGTTTTTGTAAAAGATCCTGAGGCCACAAATCTGAAAACTAAAATTTTGTGAAATTTTTTTAAGAGGGAAATATTTTAAGAAAACTCAATTCACCCCCCTCTTGAGTCGTTGAAGCCAAAACAACAGATAATTAAAAGATAAAGGCATAGAGAAAATAAGCACATACTGATTATACTAATCCAGTCTTCCCACTACATAGGAAGGGTCCAACATCAAACCCTATGCATAGCAATAGATATCATCAAAGGTAGTTTGTAAACCACATCTCGCTTCATAACTACATATTTTAAACAATGACGCATAACTACAAACTCTAACAAACAAAGTCAAACTGGCAAAAGACACATTTAAGCAACATAAGAAATTTTAACTTGAGTTAAAGACAATTAATATAGCATGTCCCTAGAAAGCTACGTCCTAGAACCTTTTTTTTTTTTTTCACGATAATAATATATGAATTATCACTTGAAATAATAACAAAATTAGATAAAATGACCTATAAAGTGAAGTTACCTTCTAAATTTGTCTTTATATTTGCCTTCTTACCTTGTCTTCTCTAACTCAGTTTCAGCCATTTGATTAAGTATTTTATCGGTTTCTATCATGGCAAGCTATATGAGAATATATCAAACATTCACATCACACAAGTCAAGTTGCACACCGGAGCCAACATCCAATAAACAATGCAAGCATAGCACTATAACTTACTCGCAAAGAATAACTTACTCATCTTCATCTATCACCCAAAACCTACCGTAGTAAAAACTAAAGTTCAAAAGTCAAAATCTTATAGTTCATCTTAAAAACTTCTTCCTTGATTCTCTTTATTTACTGCAGATAAATTGGTGTCATTTTTTGGTTTTGTCTTTTTATGCATCTTTTTCCTCAAGTATTCCTATCTTTGGACACAAAGCAAGATATCCCATCTTTTATCTAACAAATAAAGAGAATAATGGAGCATAAATCACCTGTAAATCTAAAACTATTTGCACATTACTTACATGTAATTATGCCCTTGTGGTTGTGGGATTTTGTGTGTTAGATAGGCAATATTTCTTTGTAATAAAGATTTTAATTGTATTTGTTTTCATAAACATTGCATAATTCCTGTCAAAATGAAAATAAAATTTACCCTCCCTGAAAGAAATTTGCAGAAAGAACAAATTGAAAAACCATAAATGCTGAAAAATGGGCCCTAAACACTTATTATACTATTACTGGCAGTGTCCAATAGGATTTAAGCGAATAAATGAAAGCACCAAACTTATTAACAAATGAAATGAGGAACCTTAACATTATAGTATGGTGATCAGCCTCTTGGATTTAATACAAAAGAAAATATTAATACATAATTAACTAAGTAAATAGATAATGGATAAATGAATAAAAATATTAAAAATTTCCAAATCAAGAGGATAAAGCCTCCATGTATATTTGTAGGTAAAAAAAATTGCTTACTTGGAGAGTTAACAACAAATTCTAATGCAGCATTTGTTTCTAAGGGTCCACTCTGTATCGGGGAAAGGAATTAAAATAGGGAAGTAAAATATCTCTTTTTCACAATGTAGGAAAGCAACAACTACCTCAAATGTAGGAACCAAATTAGTAACATTGTGAATCATGAATGCTTCTCCTGGTTGAAATCCCAGAATATTTGAGGGGCACACCCTAGAACCTGCACAGGCAATAACCATGAACTGTTCTGGGGATTGGTAGTGAATATTTTAACTAATGCTTAAGTAGACAAATTGAACAAAGGGACTAAAAGGAATAAGCAAAAAAAAAAAAAAAAAACAATAAACTAAAGGAATTTCTTTTAGGCATCAGAAATGAGCATTTCTGACCATGGCTTTTCTTAAGCTTACATGTAGTTATCCTTCTTAAAACTTTTTTTTTGACCAAATTAATCTTAAAACTTAAAAACCTATTCTTTAAGTCATTAAATATTAAATATATAACACTCATCTTCAGCTTCAGATAAAGTCTCTACCATGCTAGCCTTTAAAGTAGCCTTTCAAGTAAAACCTTGACCTCTCCTGCAAACATTAGAGCAAGGTATATGAAGCCACATGAAACAAACAAAAAAAAAAAGGTTCCAATGATTTCATTAAAATAAGAATAATCAATTAATTTTTTACATCTGAGTTCTGACTACTAAGGAATAGCTACAAATAAGTCAAATAGAAGGGCCCATACAGATTACAGTTAAAAAAATTGCAGCTGCAGATAGATACTGTCTGATTACACTGAAGATGTTCTGAACAGTTGTCGACCTTTCATGTCTAGAATTTAATTGACAATGGAAAAAAATTTGCAAAACTCACTTGATAACAACTCCTCCACTGAAAATGGTTGACATTTTTGTTTACCCATTTTGACCTGATCATAGCTATTCATGCCAGTAAGTTGGATATTAAGGATGGCAACCATGACTTCAATCCTAGTTCCAGCAAGAGCACTCATTGTAGATTCATCTGCATCAAAAAGCATCACCTTTTGAATCTCACTGTCCTTCAAAACCTTAACCAATGTGTCTGATGGCAATTTATGTGTTGTCTGGCTTTGAAAGTAACAAAAGAGATCAAAGACCACAGACACATCAACTCCAAAAGAGTGTATCACTACCCAAAATTTATTCAACAGTATACAATTTTCCAAATACTAAAAACAAATAGACCTCCAGAATATCGCTACACACTACACAGCACACATCATATCCCCCTTGGAGATGAACCAAAAAAAATCCTACAACCCACCACACGCCTATTACATAATCTTTCTCAATCTTCACTGCAACCAATCTACTCACTTGCTTCACATCATCTCCACCTTGAAGAAGAGCCAACAAACAATCATAATGTATTTTCTGCAAAAATAATTAAGCAAATGAATGTAGTGCCTAAGTTTGACATTGCATCTAATGCATTTTATACCTTTAAGATCAGAATTAAATTGATCTTAACTATTTGTAGTCATAGTTAACTGCAACCACCTAGTATCAAATAGTACTTTATTCTATAATAATATGATTAGCTTAAATTAATTTTATTTCTATATGAGAGTACCTATATTACCATCATCCACGACTCCAATGAATTCACCATGAACAATGTCACAAACTTCCTCAGCTTTTGAGTTGTGTCATTTTTTCACCAAAAAATAAAATAAAAGAAGAAAGTACTATCTCTTGGCCCAAACTTGAAGTGAAACTCTAAGTATATATTTCCTCCTTTGTACATCTGAACCAATAATATCCAAAACAATTCAACATTACCAAACACAGACTATGGGCAAAATAAATTCTAACAAAGATATACAATGAAACCCCGAGAAAGTAAAATTGAATCTATATAATTTAAAAAAACGAAAAGAACTTTACCTTTTTGTTCCTTCCATCCAATTGATGGAGCTTGATCGGATCAATAGAAGAAAGATGACCATTGATGGGTATGGATGGATACAGACAACCAAATCGCTCCAATTGTAAAGTGTATAGACGCTGCTCACAATTCCATTCAAATCCTGTGAATGTAAATAAAAGTAATGTTGTCGAAATATCAAGAAAAGGAAAACCAAAAACATAAAAAATAATGCTGCCGAAATATCAACAACGGCATCTGTTGGGAAAATACACAATTTTCCTAAATTATATTTATGAAAAGTGAAATAAATACGGAATAATAACACATAAAATTGATAACGGAGTTCGACCAATAATGTCTATGTCTCCGGTTACTAAAAGGGAAAATATAGAAAGTGTTTACAAAACACTCACAACCTCTCACAACCCAATTACACCTAGAAACTAAAGCTTTTATTTCTAAGCTTTTTGTTTCTCTCTAGTTTTTCTCTCGTTAGAATTCCCTCTTATTGGAATTGTTGTTATAAGCTTCTAATGGAGGCTTATTTATAGGTGCAGGAGTTTTCACCGCGTACAAACGTTCTGACAACCAATGCCAATTGGTTTTCCTACTTTTTCTCTATTTTCTCTCAACAAAAGCCTTTCCTATTCAGAAAAACTTGTAGTGGGTTGTACAACAATAGCCAACCTATTATACGTTGAGTTTTACCAACAATCTCCCACTTGAAGACTGATTTCAATATGTTTTCACACCTCGATCAATGCACCAACCTTCTTTGGTTTGTCATTCTAGCAGGCCAACTGAAGTTGAACACAACTTCAGCTTGTCAATGGTCACCACCTTTGTTAACATGTCTTCTGGATTCTTACTACCTTGGATCTTCTTCAATGTTAGCACCTTATCCTCAAGCAGAGACCTAATTAAGTGATAACGAAGATCAATGTGCTTTGTTCTGGAATGAAATGCTGAATTCTTTGTCAGATGTATCGCACTCTGACTATCACTGTGCAAAACACTTTTCTCCTGGATGAATCCTAGGTCTCTCAACAATCCTTGAAGCCATATCAATTCTTTACTGGCTTCTGATACAACTATACTCCGCTTTTGTAGTGGATAAAGCAACAATCTTTTGTACCTGTGACATCCAACTAACAGCTGTTGTTCCAACAGTGAATATGTAACTGGTGGTACTTCTTCGGTGATCGATTTCACCTCCAAAGTTTGCATTAACGTATCCTTGTACTTTTAATTCTCCTTTACCAAAGTATACATATTTCCTTGTGGTGCCTCGTAGATACCTCAAAATCCACTTAACTGCTTCCCAGTGAGCTTTACCTGGATTCGACATAAACCTGCTAACAACTCCCACTGCATGGCCAATGTCTGGCCTTGTACAGACCATCGCGTACATCAAACTTCCAATGACTGAAGCATATGGAATCTTAGCCATGAATTCTATTTCTTCCTCTGTCTGAGGAGACTGGTCCTTGGATAGGCGAAAATGACTAGCCAAAGGTGTGCTTACCGGCTTGGCATCGCCCATGTTGAATCTTTGCAAAACACGATTGATGTACTCTGCCTGAGATAACTGTAAAACTCCTCTTTGCTTATCTCTCGTGATTTGCATTCCAAGGATCTTCTTTGCTGGACCTAAGTCCTTCATGTCAAATTCTTTTAACAACTACGTCTTCAAGTTTCTGATCTCGTCCATATCCGAACCAGCTACTAACATATCATCGACATAGAGTAGCAGAATGATATAACTGAACTTATATCTCTTGAAGTAACAACAGTGGTCGGCATTGCACTTTTGAAAACCTTCCTTGTGCATGAAGTCGTCAAACTTCCTGCACCACTGTCTTGGGGCTTGTTTCAGGCCATACAAGCTCTTCTTCAATCTACACACCATATTCTCATTCCCTTTTTCTGAGAAACCTTCTGGTTTGTGCATATATATCTCCTTAACTAAGTCACCGTGAAGAAATGAGGTCTTCACGTCCAATTGCTCAAGGTAGAGCTTTTCACTGGCAACAATACTTAACACCGACCTGATAGTATTGAGCTTCACAATTGGAGCAAAAATTTAAGTGTAGTCGATTCCTTCTTTCTGCTGGAATCCTTTGAAAACTAGTCGGGCTTTGTATCTCTTGGAGCCATCATGCCCCTCCTTCATCCGATACACCCATTTGTTGTGAAGTGCCTTCTTTCCCATGGGTAACTCAGCTAGTTTCCATGTCTGATTGGAGATCAAAGACTTCATCTCGTCTTTCATGGAAAGCTCCCACTTGATAGCACCTACGGTCTGACATGCTTCCTCATAGTTTTCAGGCTCCCCTCCATCAGTTAACAACATATAATTCATGTATCTCCTGTTAGGCACATGAGGCCGAGAAGACATTCTCAATACATGAGGTGGGGTAGGAGGTGTTGGCGTGTCATACTGTTGCTCGCTATCTTGTTCAGTTGATTCCTCTAACTGAGAATTCTCAACTATAGCACTTTCAAGGACATCGTCCACCTCTGCATACACAGGCCCACTCTGCTCTGAGTTGCTGGTATCTGTGATATGCCTGTCCTTGTACATCACTCTTTCATTGAAGATCACGTCTCTACTACGGATCATCTTTTTGTTTTCATCATCCCAAAGGCGGTAGCCAAATTCATCTTCACCATAACCGATGAAAGTGCACTTCTTCAATTTGGGATCAAGCTTATTCATACCCTGATCACTAATATGCACATATGCTACACAACCAAAAACTCTAAGATGTTTGAGTTTCACCTCTTTTCCGCTCCATACCTCTTATGGTATTCTGTGCTCCAATGGTACCGATGGACCTCGATTAATCAAGTATGCTGCTGTGTTGACTGCTTCTGCCCAGAACTGCTTCGGTAGGCCTGACTGCACACCCAAGCTTCTGGCTCTTTCAGTCAACGTTCGGTTCGTACGCTCAGCTACACCGTTGTGTTGAGGCGTACCTGGCACGGTCCTTTCCATTATGATCTCATGCTCATAGCAAAACTTCTTGAATCCGGTGTCTTCATATTCACCACCATTATCGGTTCTGAGCTTTTTGATCTTTAACCCTCTCTCATTTTCAACCCTGACTTTCCATATCTTAAAAGCCTCGAATACTTCAGACTTATGTTTCAAAAAGTAGACCCATACCTTCCTAGAGTGATCATCTATAAAAGTCATGAAGTATTGTTTCCCACCAATGGATGAGACGGTCGTTGGTCCCCAAACATCAGAATGAACAAGCTCAAGTCTTTCATTCTTTGGGGTTCTTCTACTTGTCTGAAAGCTGACTCTTTTCTGCTTTCCAAGTATGCAATCTTCACACATGTCAATTTCACTGACTGAAGACCTGGTAATTTAACTTTCGAATGCATAATCTTCATCCCTTTCTCACTCATATGGCCAAGTCTCTTGTGCCATAGATTGGGATTTTCATTGTTTGCTGCAACTGCAATCAGATGATTTGCCCCTGTTGTCTTGTAGAGAGTACCACTCTTACTACCACTAGCAATTATGATTGCACCTTTTGAAATCTTCCAATTATCGCAGTGGAAGACCGTTGTGTAGCCGTCACTGGCCATCTAGCCTATCGAGATTAAGTTCTTTCTCAAGTCGGGAATATGTCTGACATTCTTCAATTCCCAAACAGAATTGTTGAGCTTAATCTTCACTACACCTTTGACAACAGCATCACAAGATTGTTCATTGCCAAGGTAAAATTTACCAAGATTTCAGGGAACATAATTCCCGAAGAATTCTTTATGTGGAGTGGCATGAAAGGATGCTCCAGAATCTAACACCCAAGATTCTTCCTTGCTCTCTAAAGAGCATATTAACACATCATCTTTTCTTTACGTGGAGGTAACATTTGCCTCTGCCTTCGCCTCATGATTCTTCGGTGCACTCTTGCATTGATTTTTGTAGTGCCCGGTCTTTCCACAATTCCAACACTAGATAGTCTTCGGTCTATTGGAACTACGGTGATTTTTGGACTTGGACCTCCTTTCTTGCGATTTATCGCTACCACTTCCTCTGGTTGAATTCATTCCTCGTAACTCTGTGTGCAACACTCAAGAGGTTGATGATTCACCCGACTCTCTCAATCGGATCTCTTCACTAAGAACTAGATCACGAACATCATTAAATTTCAACTTGTTGCTTCCCGATGAGCTACTCACAGCCGTGACAGTAGCATTCCAGCTTTCTGGTAGGGAAGACAAAAGTATCAATGCTCATACTTCTTCATCAAACTCGATTCCAAATGAACTCAACTGGGTTGTGACTGTATTGAGTTCATTGAGATGTTGCGCAGTCGATGCGCCTTCTATCATCCGTAAATTGAACAATCGCCTCATCAAATGAACTTTGTTTGAGGTCGACGGCTTTTCATACATACTGGAAAGAGCCGCCATAAGACTCGTTGTGGTCTTTTTGTGGTCTTTTCTTTTGCAATGTTAAAAGCAACATTGCGGGATAACGTCAATCAGATAACTCCAAGGGCTTGTCTGTTAAGAAGAGTCCAATCTTCATCCTGAAGTTGACACAGGGAAACAAAAGAAGGGGGGTTGAATTGTGTTTGTTAATAATTTTTGAAAACAACCTTTTAAAAAACTATTTTCTCACACAAAATTTTATACAGAAGCAAGCACACATAAAATGATCTTTTAGAAACTTAACAAAAACATTATCAAATCCCCACAGTCAGTATAATCAAATAAAGCTATAAGAGTATTGGGATAGAAGATTCACACAATAGATTTTATCCTGGTTCACTCTCTTCCAACCAAGAGCTACGTCCAGTCCCTTCGACTAGAAGGTTTTACCCACTATTTCTCCAAATAGATTACAACCAGGTATTCAACACCTCTCCAGGCTACAAGTATTCCTTTCTTACCAAGCCTCTTCAGGCTCCAACTCTAACAAGGAGATTTAACTTATGATCTTCTTAACTCACTATGTGTGAGGATATGAAAGTTTAAGATCTGTTGAATATTTTCACAATATTCAAACTAAATAATACAAACTCTTGCTCTTGAAAGAATATTAGAATGAGAAATTATAGATTGGTAAAAAGTCAGCTTGCAAAAGCTAAATTGAATTCATATTTCTTCAATGGTTGAGGTCTTCTATTTATAGTGACCTTCTTCTTCACTTGAAAAACTTCAACGGTTGTTTTGAATTTACCCGTTTGAGATATCATTAAATGCATAATATCTGTTGTGACTGATGTCGCGACCGTCCCGTCCGGGAGCCGCGGAAAGATGGATAAAAAGACAGAGGAGTCGCCACTAAGATTTTTATTGGGAGAATCTTAGAAAACCCAATTATTTAAAGGTAAACTGGTCTTTTTAAAAAAAGAGAGATATGAGTCCGGGAGTCGGTTACGAGTAGGGAAGGTATTAGCACCCCACATCGCCCGTTTAAAAAATGGTACATCAAGTTAATTGTGCAAAAAAAATATTTTAATAACCTTTTAAATATTTATTTTACCCCGAAAATTATTTACAAGAAAGAATTATTTTAAATTTTACATTTTTTGACTTTTATTAAATTTTTATATTTTTTAACTTTATGGTTTTTAAAAACTAAATGAGATTGAACATGGCACATGAGTCCACAGGGCAACCTCAAATCTAAGGGATTAAACATGGCACCGTGTCCATAGAGCATCCCTGGAAAGAGAAAAGTTTAATTATTTTGATTAATTATTTTAAGATAAAAAGAGACACAAAAAAAAGGAAAATTTAGTTTTGGCCCGACAAGATGATTTATCTTGCTCCAACGTATTCCCGGGTGCGATGGGAAACTCAAAGCCACGTAGTTCTTTTTTTTAAAAAAAAAAAAGGTTTGATTTTTTTTTGTTTTTTTGTTTTTTTTTCTTTTCTCTCATTCACTCGTTCCATCTCTGCACTATCAGGCATTGTCAAAGCCTTAAACAGTGAGCCAAACTGACAAAAGGCTCTTCTCTCTCAAAAACGTGCTCTCAAAGTAAAGTCCCTCTGCAATATTTATTTTGAGGCTAAACTCAAAAAAAATGAACAGCTTTTGGCATGCTCACCAAAAAGAAACTGCACTATTATACCCTCTTCCCTTGAATCCATTCCTTCACAGGGAAAAGCATCAAATTAAGTACCTGATGCCAAACGCAGAACGAAGACAGAGGAGCAACGGGCGTCGTGGCAGCGAGGCTCGAACGGTGGTGGCCGGTCGGTGACGAGGACACGGGTCTGCGTGGGTATCGTGGCGGAGCAACAGACGTCGCCGCAACGAGGCTCGAACGGCGGTGGCCGGCCGGTGACGAGGACGCGGGTCTGCGTGGGTATCGTGGCGGCGCACGGCGGTCTGAGGGATGCGGATATGTGTATGGTAAGTGGAAGAGAAGACAGAGGCGATCTGTGGTGGTGGCCTGCGGTGGTCTTGCGATCTGAGGAAGAAGAAGGAGGATGTGGTGGCTGTGGGAATGAAGTGGGGGTGGAGCCGGATTTGAGAGGGGGAGGAGGAAGATGAAGCTACAGTGGGGAAGGAGATGATGCAAGCAGGAAGATGGAGAAACAGGGAAGATGCAAGCAGGAAGATGGAGAAACAGGGAACGTCGTTTTGCTCTCCTCTCTTTTCTTTACTTGTGTTTTTGATTTGGTATTTATAGAGAAGTAGATGAACTCTGCCTCCTCCTTGGGACCAGATTAATGGAGTGTTGCAGTGGTTCATCTTCCTCTGGTCCCCTTTCAATTTCCATTTATGTACTTTCTTCCTCTGATCTATGCACTGGTGCTCTGAGAACTTATCCAAAAATGGTGTTTAATGACTTGAGCCTTGTGGGGAACTGTTCTGGTGGTTGGACTAGCTTCCCAATGACTGTTGCTTTCTTGTTAAGCTCAAAAAAACTTGGGAGTATGTTGGTTAAAGAGATAAACTGAAGGAGAAAGATCATTAGGGAGATTGTGTTTGTTGGGGAAGAAGTAAATTCCTGACGAATTTTATTTATTTATTTATTTTATTTTCATGATTATTATTATTATTTTTAATCAGAAACCAGATGTATTGGTTTATTTAAGTTAGCTTGTTAAGAGGAACCGGACAAAATTAGGTGTTCACAGCTGCCCCTCTTTACTTGTTTCTTATTAGATATTAGGTGTAACCGTAGTTAACCGATTATCGTTATAAGAAACTAGTAAAGACAAGAACTCCAATTTTTGTCCGGGGTACACTGACAAGCAAAGGACCTGTGTCTACAAACCGATTTCCTGTGAAGAACCCGCGGGTTAGATTGCCCACTGAGATTTACACATAAAAGCTTGCGGGGTGGATTGCCCGTCATAAGCCCGAACAAAAGATAAAGAGCTTACGGGGTGAATTGTCCGTCAGAAGATCAAACAGAAAGATAAAAGAGCTTATGGGGTGGATTGCCCGTCAGAAGCTCGAACAAAAAGATAAATGAGAGCTTACGGGTGGATTGCCCGTGAGAAGCTCGAACTGAAAGATAAAAGAGCTTACGGGGTGGATTGCCCGTCAGAAGCTCGAACTGAAGGATAAAAGAGCTTACGAGGTGGATTGCCCGTCAGAAGCTCGAACATCAAGGTAAAAGAGCTTACGGGGTGGATTACCCGTCAGAAGCTCGGACAGAAAGATAAAAGAGCTTACGGGGTGGATTGCCAGTCAGAAGCTCGAGCATAAAGATAAAAGAGCTTACGGGTTGGATTGCCAGTCAGACTCGAACTGAAAGATAAAAGAGCTTACGGGGTGGATTGCCCGTCAGAAGCTCGAGCATAAAGATAAAAGAGCTTACGGGTTGGATTGCCCATCGGACTCGAACAAAAAAATAAATGAGCTCACGGGGTGGATTGCCCGTCAGAAGCTCGAGCATAAAGATAAAATATCTTACGGGTTGGATTGCCCGTCAGACTCGAACTGAAAGATAAAAGAGCTTACGGGGTGGATTGCCCGTTAGAAGCTCGAGCATAAAGATAAAAGAGCTTACGGGGTTGGATTGCCCGTCGGACTCGAACATAAAAATAAATGAGCTCACGGGGTGGATTGCCCGTCTGAAGCTCGAACTAAAAGATAAAAGAGCCTACGGGGTGGATTGCCCGTCAGAAACTCGAGCATAAAGATAAAAGAGCTTACGGGTTGGATTGCCCGTCAGACTCGAACATAAAGATAAATGAGCTCACGGGGTGGATTGCCCGTCTGAAGCTCGAACTAAAAGATAAAAGAGCCTACGGGGTGGATTGCCCGTCAGAAACTCGAGCATAAAGATAAAAGAGTTACGGGACGGATTGCCCGTCAGAAGCTCAAGCAGATAGATAAAAGCTTGGGAGGCCATATAGACAAATGCAATATATGAATGTCGATTTTGCTCACTAATGGAATGACAATGCGAAAACTCAAATGACCAACTTTCAATTCACAGAATGAATGATGATGATGAGAACCCTTATTAATTTTGGGCACAATGCAAAAGATTGATGATAAATTATTTCTTCTTTGTTGTTTCTTTTTCATTATTGGACCCTTGACCCCTTAAAAGCGTCGATCACAGTCAGTCTTGAGGATGAACTAAAAGAAAGCCCATCTTATCGGGGAGATATCTTGCACTTCTGCTTTTGATAGTAGACACCCTTGACGATAATTATCCCAGTGGTTGATCTTTAGTATTTCTTCCTTTCTTCAGTGCCATTTATAGGGGAAGCGTCGTGCCCCCCCCATGACCTTTCGAGGCTTTCTAAGGAATTCTAACTGCTTAAAGAAAACCAATACTTGTTTCACATTTAAGTATATACTTATCAGGATGAATGCACACACACAAATGACAAAAGTTAGGAGAAAAGGACAAAGGTTGCCAAATAAAATAAAGGAAGTCAATGACATTATATTTGGATTGAAAAAGGTGTACAATGCATAGATTGCAGAACATTGCAGAGTAGAATCGCATCTCCTCAGGTGATGTCTCTATCAATGACTAATGTTAGTATCCCTCATACAATCTTGACTGCTCATTAATTGGCTTCAGAGATGTTGTTTGCCCCAGTTTCATACATCCAACCTACTGACTGCCCCGGTTCATCGGCTTGACGACACTTCCATTGTTATATTTTTTATTTTTTGAACCCTAACTTTTGCCTAGACCGCCTTTTCAGGTTTTCAGCCTAGCGGGTTGCTCTAACTTTTGCCTAGACTGTCTTTTCAGATTTTCAGTCTAACGAGCTTTTTCTCTTTTCATTTTTTCTTTTCTTTTCTTTTCTTCTTCTTCTTGGGAAGTGTGTTCAAGCATAATACTTTTTTACTGCATCTAAGTTCACAGGGAGTGGAAGGTCTTCCCCATCCATCCTGGTGAGAATTAAAGCTCCTCCAGAGAATGCCTTTTTCACTACGTAAGGTCTGTCATAGTTCGGGGTCCATTTCCCTCGATGATCCTTTTGGATTGGTAGAATCTTTTTAAGCACCAGGTCACCCTCCCGAAACTGTCGCGGGCGCACCTTCTTCTCATAAGCTCTCATCAACCTTCTCTGGTATAATTGACCGTGACACAATGCCCTTAATCTCTTCTCTTCAATGAGGTTCAATTGGTCTAGTCGATCCTGGACCCACTCAGCTTCTTCTAATTCTGCTTCTCTCAGTACTCATAATGAGGGGATCTCTACTTCAATTGGGAGCACTGCCTCCATCCCATAAACTAAAGAATATGGCGTTGCCCCTGTCGAGGTGCGAATAGAGGTCCGATAGCCGTGTAAAGCAAAAGGTAACATCTCGTGCCAATCTTTATACGTCACTACCATCTTTTGGACAATCTTCTTGATATTTTTATTAGCGACCTCAACTGCCCCGTTCATTTTTGGGCGGTACGGAGAGGAATTATGATGCTTTATCTTGAAATTTTCGCACATCTCCTTCATCATCTTATTGTTCAAATTGGCCGCATTATCAGTGATAATCTCACTCGGCAACCCATAACGACAAATTAACTCTCTTTTGACAAATCTGATCACGACATTCCTAGTTACACTGGAATATGATGCAGCCTCGACCCACTTGGTGAAATAATCGATGGCAACAAGAATGAAGCGATGTCCATTTGAGGCTTTTGGTTCGATGGGCCCGATCACATCCATTCCCCACATTGAGAACGACCAGGGTGCCGTCATGACATTCAAGGGAGCTGGCGGCGCATGAACCTTATCAGCATATATTTGACACTTATGGCACTTCTTCGCATAATTAAAGCAATCAGCTTCCATTGTCAACCAATATTGGCCGATCCTCAAGATTTTCCTGGCCATTGCATGACCGCTCGCATGTGTTCCAAAAGACCTTTCATGTACCTCCTCAATTATCCGCTTAGCTTCTTTTGCGTCAACGCACCTCAACAACACCATGTCATGATTTCTTTTGTAGAGAATATCTCCATCTAAATAGAAACCCATCACATGTCTTCTTAGAGTTCTTTTGTCATTTTCTGAAGCACCCGGAGGGTATTCCCTTCTTTGGATGAAGCATTTGATGTCATGGTACCACGGTTTTTTATCAGAATCTTCCTCTATCACTTGACAATACGCAGGATGATCACGACTTTCCATTTTGATGAGTGGTAGGTTCCTCTCGTCTCTTACTTTGAACATTGAGGACAAGGTAGACAGCGCGTCAGCTAATTGGTTATCTTCTCGGGGAATATGATGAAATGTGACTTCGTCAAACTGCTCAATCAAACCTTTGATGTAATCATGGTACGGAATTAACTTGGCATCTCGGGTTTCCCATTCCCCTCTTAGCTGGTGGATGACTAATGCAGAGTCCCCATATACCTCCAGTCTCCTTGCTTTTGCCTCTATTCTTTGCCAAAATCCCTAGTGCACAAGCTTCATATTCGGCTATGTTGTTTGTACAATCAAGCGAGCCTCGCAGATGAGAGGGAAATAATCATTTTCTGGTGAGATTAAGATTGCCCGATTCCGTGTCCCAATGCATTAGAAGCTCCATCAAATAACAAGGTCCATTTTTCTTTTTCTGGTGATTGCTCGCGATCAAACAAAGCCATTATATCTTCATCTGGAAAGTCACATTGCATCGATCCATAATCTTCTACCGGCTGATTGGCCAGATATTCTGCAAGAGCGCTCCCTTTTATTGCCTTTTGGGTGACATAAACAATGTCATATTCTGATAGCAGGACTTGCCAGCGAGCAATTCTTCCAGTCAGAGCAGGCTTATCAAAGATATACTTGATCGGATCCATTTTGGACACCAACCAGGTAGTGTAACACAACATGTAATGCCTCAAACGGCGAGCCGCCCAAGCCAAGGTACAGCAAGTGCGTTCTAGCAGTGAGTAGTTGGCTTCACAACTGGTGAACTTCTTACTTAGATAATAGATGGCATGTTCCTTTCTTCCTGACTCATCGTGCTGCCCCAGTACGCAACCCATAGATTCATCTAGCACAGTCAAATACATGATGAGAGGTCTTCCCGGCACTGGGGGAACCAAGACTGGAGGCTCCTGTAGGTATTGTTTGATCTTCTCAAAGGCTTTTTGACAATCTTCATTCCATGTTACAGCCTGATTTTTGCGCAGCAATTTAAAGATTGGTTCGCATGTTGCTGTTAATTGGGAAATGAACCTGGCAATGTAATTCAATCTTCCTAAAAACCCACGAACTTCTTTCTCTGTTTGAGGTGCTGGCATGTCGATAATTGCTCGAACCTTTTCAGGATCAACCTCTATTCCTCTTTGACTAATAATGAACCCCAGAAGCTTGCCTGATTTCACTCCAAAAGTGCACTTGACTGGGTTCAGTCGGAGCTTAAACTTTCTTAACCGCTCAAAAAGTTTCTGCAGATTATCAACGTGATCATCTTTGGATCTGGACTTGGCGATCATGTCATCTACATAAACTTCTATCTCCTTATGCATCATGTCATGGAATAAAGCCACCATAGCCCGCTGATATGTTGCCCCAGCATTTTTCAAGCCAAAGGGCATAACTTTATAGCAAATGGTTCCCCACAAAGTGACAAATGTAGTTTTCTCCATATCTTCAGGTGCCATCTTGATCTGATTATATCCCGAGAAGCCATCCATGAAAGAGAATAATGCATGTTGAGCAGTGTTATCTACAAGAACATCAATGCGAGGCAAAGGAAAGTCATCTTTTGGTCTAGCTCTATTCAGATCTCAATAGTCAACACACATTCGAACCTTTCCATCTTTCTTGGGAACAGGAACGATGTTAGCAACCCATTGAGGGTACTTTACAACTTCTAGGAAACCTGCACCCAGTTGTTTCTTGACCTCCTCCTTGATCTTTAAGGACATTTCCGCTTTCATCCTTCGTAGCTTTCTTTCTTTGGAGGACACTCCGGCTTTAATGGCAATTTGTGTTCTGCTACACTGGGGTCTAACCCTGGCATGTCTTGGTATGACCATGCGAAAACATCTTTATAATCCGTCAACAACCTGATCAATCTGTTCCGCTCCTTTTCTTTCAGGGAAAGACCAATCTTGACCTCTTTTTTATCATCTTTAGTTCCCAAATTAATTAGTTCACTTGGCTCTTCATGGGGCTGAATTTCCCTGGCTTCTTGTTCTACCAATCTCAACAGTTCAGGAGGAACCTCCCCGTCATCATCAACAACCTCCTCAGCATGATCAACGGAATAGTCAAAATTGTATGATGAGTTACTAACACTGTCGTTTTCAAGAGAGTCACTTTTAGATCTGCATTTTGGTAATTATCAGGGAAAGATGAATGAATAAATGTTAAAGACGAGAGATTGCATTTATTGGTGAGGAATGGTGAACAAAAACGAAAATTAAAAGAGAGATAACAACATAAAGATACTGAATGCATGCATTTATTGATAAGTCATACTGAAACAGAAACAAGTAAGCCCATTATAACAAAATTCCTAAAGCCTTGGGCAGAGCTAAAGGATAAGCATTACAGAATTACTTTGAAAAGGACTCTATGGCCTTGGGGAACTCAATGATCTCCCAATTGTTGAGCTCTGTATCCGGAGAGCATGGATACACCAGATTGATACCATGATCGGCAGGATAATCATCTTCAATAGCTACTAATTGGTCCAAGAATGCGAACCCTGTGCTTCGAAAGCTCTGTCGAATGTCACAGATGGGAACCCTTTCAGCCTCGCATTCACGATTTTCCAGCCGAGCCAACCTCTTTCTTTTCTTCTCTTCTATAACCCTCGTCTTGTCGGCCTTGGTGGGTTTGTATCCCAACCCAAACCTGTCCTTGTTCTCAGTGAGCATGAGAATGTCAGCGACACCTTGGTTGTTCTTCCCCAAACCGCTTCCAGGTCGGTATCCTCATTCAAGCATAACCTTGGTCATCATGATGGACGCTTTGGATGACCGAGGTTTCAAGAGTGGAGCTCCCTCCCCAACATAAGTGGCATTGGCAATTTCAAGTGACTGGAAGGCGGTCTCGAGAGCTTCCTCGGCAGCTTCAATATAAGGGGTTGTTGATGGCTTGCTTACTAAAAGATCCTCCTCCCCAGAAACAATTATCAACTTACTATCAACAATGAACTTCACCTTCTGGTGCAATGTGGAAGGTACAGCTCCAGCCGAATGGATCCATGGTCATCCCAGGAGACAACTGTATGCTGGTGTGATGTCCATTACTTGAAAAAGTACTTCAAAGGTGCAGGGGCCAATCTGAATGGGCAATTCAATTTCTCCCATGACTTCCCTTTGGGTGCCATCGAAAGCTCTTACAATCGTTGTGCTTGGCTTCATATGAGTTCCATCGAAAGGCAACTTTGCCAGTGTCGACTTTGGCATTACATTCAAAGAAGATCCATTATCAATGAGAACCCTAGCCATGACATGATCTCGACACTTCATAGAAATGTGCAAGGCCTTGTTGTGCCCCATACCTTCAGCTGGTATTTCATCATCGGTGAAAGTGACATAATTATCAGCAACTATGTTACCTATAATGTTATCGAGCTTATCAACTGTGATGTCATGGGAGACATGCGCTTGATTCAACACCTTCATCAGTACTCTCCTGTGTGGCTCAGAGTTCATCAATAGAGACAAGAGAGATATCAGAGACGGAGTTCGATTTAACTGATCCACAACCCTGTATTCACTCTGCTTGATGAACTTCAAGAATTCACTAACTTCTTCATCAGACACCTCATTTTTCTTCTCACCCCCGTTCGCTTCCTTGTCATCTAGAATTTCTTCCACCTTCTCTTTCCCTTTGTGATCCTTTCCTTCCTTTTCTATTTCCACCCTTCGCAATGCCTCCGGAGTGTAAATGCAACCACTCCTAGTCATTCCACCAATTCCTGAAATGTTGGTGACCACAGTAGTCCCGTTGGAAGGATTGGGTTGGACCTGCATCTCATACTTCCATGGTACCGCTTTGGTGTCCTTGTAAGGGAAAGGACCTAGAATTCGGATGACGATTGGTGTTGGCCCATTTGGAACCGGCAAAGGTTTCTTCTCAGTATAGTATATCACCACTGGTCTCAGAGTGACTTGCTTAGGAACTGGTTGAGGATTAACCACAACAGTAAAAAGGGTTATCTTAACTGGGGTTGGGGAAATTGTAGATTCAGCAACCATATTAATGGCATACTCATTTGATTCACAACCAATTAAGATAAGCTTCATATCCATTAGTCGCTGCACAACTTGCCGAAACTCCGAACAGTCTTCAATCGAATGCCCCATGCTCCCATCAAAGTCACACCTTATATCTCCGTCGAGAGCCTTTTCTTCCGTGGCCGGGATTTGGATCAATCCACATTTGCACATCTCTCTGAAAACAACCCTCATAGGAGTCCTAACATCGGCCACTTTGCTCTTTAGAGTATGTTCCAAGAAGCTCTCAATGGCATTGACCCCCGAACTCCCATGATTTGGCATAGGACCCTGTGCCACATTTGGAGCATCCTTCTGAAAGCTCAACCATTTGGCATTAATCAGGTCTTGGACCTTAAACTTCAAAGCTCTACAACTCTCGGTGGAATGTCCTGTGTCCCCATCGTGATATTCACATTGAGCATTTGGGTCATACCACTTTGGATAAGGAGGGTCTATTGGTCTTGTCGGGATAGGAGTTAGCACGGATTTGCTCACAAGTTGGCGGAATAGTTCGGTGTAGATCATGGGTATTGGGTCAAAACGCAATGGCTTTCTTTCCGGGTTATATGGTGGTCTTGTTTGGCTGGTGTTTGGGTTTGGATTTAGAGGCTGGACGATTTGAGGTGGCATGGTAGGGTGTGTTTGAGGCTGAGAAGGGTATGATGGCCGGTAGGGAGTCATTTGTTGAGGGTTTGGAAACTGCGAGGTTGCAGCGATGTATGGCTGGTTGGCTTGATGATATGGAGGTGGTTGGTAATGTGGGGCGTATTGGTCATGGAAGGCGGGTGTTTGGTTTGGTCTCCATTGGTTCGGTTTCTTCTGTTCCAAGGTTACTGCATGTGCCTCTCCCTCCTTCTTTTTCACGAATGGGGTTTTCTTTGGGCCGTTCCCTACTGAAGTCTCGGCAATCTTGCCATTCCTCATTCCACTTTCGATTCTCTCGCCGATGATGACCATGTCAGAAAAATTTGATGACACACTCCCAATCATCCTATCATAGAAAGGCGACTAGAGTGTATCAATGAACATTGCTACGATTTCTTTCTCGGCTAAGGGAGGCTCCACCTGAGCAGCCAGTTCCCTCCATCGTTGCGCGTATTCTTTGAAAGTCTCTACATCCCTTTTTGACATATTTGGAGTTGCATCATATCGGGAGCCATGTCAACATTGTACTTGTACTGCTTCAAGAATGCATCTGCTAGATCTTTGAAGGATCGGATGTGTGCCTGCTCGAGATGCGTGTACCAATTTGAAGTTGCCCCGGTCAAGCTGTCTTGGAAGAAGTGAATCAAGAGTTTATCATCTCGGGCATGTGACGCCATCTTCCTAACATACATGGTCAAATGGTTCTTGGGACAAGTGGTTCCCCGATATTTGTCAAAATCAGACACTTTAAATTTCGGCGGAATTACAACATTTGGCACCAGACAGAGTTCCGAGGCATCCCGAAGACCATAACTATTTACCCCTTCAATGGCCCGCAATCTTTCCTCTAGTACTTCCAACTTTTCTTTAGACTGGGAATCCCCTCCCGACTGATTCACCGGAGCTTCTCCGTACATATTATGGGGAAATGAATATGGCATGGAGGAGGAACCGAAGTTTGGCATCATTTGAGCCCCTTGGGGTCCATAATGTAGGGTGTATTGTGGGGGCCTTGGATTGACAGAAGGTGTCAGTATCGGGGTGTTACCATCTGTAGGGTTGACATTTTGTGCTTGCGGTATTTCGACAGCATTGGTGGGGATTTGTGTTCGAGTGATGTGTTCGGAGTTCTGAATACCATCTTGTGGACTGGGGGCTGTTGGTGGTACAAACCCACGAGGCAAACCGTATGGGGGATTGTTCGGGTCAAATGAAAAATGAGTTGGGTTGAGAGGCATCATGGCCCCTGGTTGGTTGAAGCCTTGAATAGGAATCTGAGAAAAACCGGGCGGGATGAGAGGTGTGGTTGGCCGTCCTTCGTTCGAGGCTGGAGGGTTCTCCTCTGTGTTCTTCTCCTTCTGCATTTCTTGTAGGATCTCCATCATTTTAGCCATCTGATCCTTGATTTGACTAACTTCATCCCTGATCACTTGAACTTCTTCTAGTTCATCCGCCATGGCTCTTGCCTGTGATCGAGTGCGATAAGGGTGTCTTGGAGCAATTGTTCAAAAACCACACCTTTTATTTAATAAAAGAAAGAATAAATGAATAAAATCAAAAGAAAGAGCATAAACCAATTAAACTCCATTTTTGAGATGAAGACCGTCGCATACACTTATAGCAAGAATACTCATCCTGCAATCAAATCTAGTGGAATAATTCCCTCTAGCTTGACTGCAGTTGATGTCGAGTCCAAGGGAGAATTCACTCCTCGATAGACCACATCTGTACTAGCAATGTTATTGTTTGATGATACCTATATTTTTACGCGGAAAACATATCATTTTTAGGGTAAAAATATAGTTGATGAAGTATCTAAGGGAGAATTTACTCCTCGACAGATATCATCTGGAAAAAGAGAGAGCATTCCACAAAAAATTGATGAAAACTTCTATTTCATTGGATGGATGTTGCAATACAAACATGAGTCTTTGGTCAACTAGAAAAACAATACATCGAGAGTTTTCATATTTCTAACCCATCTTTGGGGACCTCAAAATACTATGCCAAGAGCTTCATCTTCTTTTTCCTGAATCCCTTTGCAAGCTTCCCAAAATGCTTGAAGAACTCAGTCACCTCCGGTGGTATTTGGAGGAAAGGGTTCTTGTAGACCTGAATTGATACTTCTTCAAATCGATCCACCAACTGGGAAGTATGATATTGAATTCTACCAATCATGTCTTCATATTTTCTTCTCCATGCTTCCCTTTCATAGATCACATCCCTTACAACCAATTTCCATCCCTTTACCCATTCTGCGTGACGTTGAGCTTCTCCTCTTTCATTTTCTTGCATTTTGGTCCTGAGCCAATTTTCACTTTCATTAGCTTCTGTTAATAATTGACGATATCTGGCAGCTTCGTTCCATCCTCGATCAGAGTAAAGTTCGGTCTAGGCCAAGGATTCTTGTAGAGATCTAACTCTCTCCTTTAATATCTGTATTGTCTCGACATGAATCCCTACGTCTCACTCAAGCTCTTCTTTCTTCTTTAGAATTCTGACTAGCGTGTTTTCTTGACACTCCACCTTTGCTTGCAACTCTTGGATCACTGCTTCTTTTTCTTTTCTTGCCCTTTTCATGCGACTTGGGGCTTCGTAGGAATCAGCACATTCACTTCTCAAATTCTCGATCTGTAAATTCAGTTTTTGCACCTGGCTTTGGAGATTGACGATAGTTACTTCTGCAACTTGGTTCTTTACATCCAAAACCCCCATCTGAGCTTTTAGAATTTCAATTTTTTCCAGCATTTGATCTTCTGTAAGAGGATTGTTTTCAGCACTGGGTGGGGGTTCCGGTTTTGAAGGACACCCCCTTCTTGCCTCTCTCCATGCTTCATATCTTTTTGTTCGAGCTATGATCCGCCTTCCTAACTCATCACGCCCTTTTATGTGAATATTGTTCCACGCTGACCTTATTGCCATTGTCTGACTCTTGATGCTTTCACATTCTTGATATAGGAAATATGCTCCACCAAGCAGCTCTTTTGGGGGTTCATCTTGTGTCCACCTGAGTTGGCACATTACTAGAGCTGGTGAATATGACACACATCCTCTGGGTCCCATCAATGGGACATTTGGGAAACTTCCACAACTGAATATAACTGAATCTCCATTGTACCATGGGCACATCCATCTAAATGAACGTGAGTCGACCTGATTAAACTCTCGTTTCCATTCATATAGTTTGCGTGACTTTAGCGGCATGCGAATGAATCCTTTCAATGGGTCATCCGCTCTATCGATTTTGTTTCCAGCATACAAGTGAGTCATAATCCAAACATATAACATTGGTGCACAGCACCGCAACTTTCCTTGTTGATTCTGATGACAAACTTGTAGTGAGAGAAAAGTTTCAGCTAGGATAGCAGGGACTAAATTCACCCCGTATTCCTCAACTCTGTAAAAGACATCCATGGCTGATCGATCAATCACATCCGGAATAAAGGGAAAAAGCATCAGTCCGTAGATAAGGAGAGCCAACAACCTATTAAAAAGAACCCATCGTTGTTGTTGAGCCAACTCCCTAAGGTAACCTTCCAAGAATCGCCTCTTCAAGCCCGTAGTGTTTCCCTTTTCCACTTTATCCAATTGTTCCGGTTTAAGTTCCAACAGACTTGCTATCTTCCCATCTGCCACATATTGGCCATAATACAAATAGACACGTGATTCTTTTTGGATAGGCAAACTCAGCATGTAAGCATACTCCTCTATGGTGGGAGTTACATCTAGGTCAGGCAATTCAAAACATCTCAAAGTTGGGTTCCAATACTGAGCGAATGCACTTAGAGCGGGGGCATCCACCGGAATACGTAATAGATCTAGTATCCTCCCGTACTTGTTGTTAAAGTTCGAACGTGCCTTTTCTGACATTTGTTGACTAATTTCCCATAAGATATGAACATCTTTGAGTGTCACGTCGATCTTGATGCTCTTCTTGGAACTGCTTGCATTGCTAGTACTCTTTCCGATGCTAGGTCCTTCCATTCTTTGCTATAAGATTAATACTAAGGTCTTCCTGTCAAGAAACACAAATAAAGAAAAAATTAGAAATAAAACACATGAAAAAAAAATGCCCTACATGCTTCATGTTGCATGAGCCCCAGTAGGGTTGGGAACCCTATGTCGGGTATGCTGTCAATGCACTACCTTCACTATGACACGCCGCTTATTAGAAGTGCAATAATATTCGAACATGTCATTCGGGCTTGGAGTGACGATGTGTCGCCCCCTTTTTCCTTTTTAGAAAACTTCATAATAAATATGTACGTGCATGACAATTTGTGTTTATGATGCCAGGAAGAAAAAAAAATGGAGAGAGAGAAAGAGTATGCTCCCTTTGTCCTAAATTGGGTAAAACTTAGGGTTGGACAAACCTGAGGTAATGACTCTAAACAGGTTGGCTACTAAGTTTGCTCTATCAGTGAAAATTAGGTAGGGTCTAGACTTCTAAAAGCCATGGTTCCCAGATTGCCCCTATCCCGAAAGATAAGGATCCGACTCATGAATCTAGTCACAAGTAGGGATAAACCATCTCAATATGACCATCCCATGATATCGGGTACAACCTGAGTGGTGAATCAACAAATGTCAGGGAGGTACGAGACCCCTTCAATGACAATGTCGAGACACCGCCTAATCCTTGAGTTTTGAGCAAGCTCGGGTATAGAGCCAAAAGTGTGTGCAAGTTGTGATAGTGATGTGTGTGATGGGAGCACACAAACCTTCACAAAAACCTACTAAAATAAAACTACCCCAAACCTGCAAAAGGAACAAACAAATATCGATACAAAAAACTCTCTACCCTAAGGTTGCAAGAATATATAAGAGCGGTTATGAAATCTTAAAAAGAAACAGAATAAAAAAAAAGGTAAAACAAATATTTTCAAAGCTGTTAAAAAAAATGCACAGCCAACTATGATAGGCCTGACTCTCAAAAGTCCCCAGTGGAGTCGCCAGCTGTCGCGACCGTCCCGTCCGGGAGCCGCGGAAAGATGGATAAAAAGACAGAGGAGTCGCCACTAAGATTTTTATTGGGAGAATCTTAGAAAACCCAATTATTTAAAGGTAAACTGGTCTTTTTAAAAAAGAGAGATATGAGTCTGGGAGTCGGTTATGAGTAGGGAAGGTATTAGCACCCCACATCGCCCGTTTAAAAAACGGTACCTCAAGTTAATTGTGCAAAAAAAATATTTTAATAACCTTTTAAATATTTATTTTACCCCGAAAATTATTTACAAGAAAGAATTATTTTAAATTTTACATTTTTTGACTTTTATTAAATTTTTATATTTTTTAACTTTATGGTTTTTAAAAACTAAATGAGATTGAACATGGCACATGAGTCCACAGGGCAACCTCAAATCTAAGGGATTAAACATGGCACCGTGTCCATAGAGCATCCCTGGAAAGAGAAAAGTTTGATTATTTTGATTAATTATTTTAACATAAAAAGAGACACAAAAAAAAAGGAAAATTTAGTTTTGTCCCGACAAGATGATTTATCTTGCTCCTACGTATTCCCGGGTGCGATGGGAAACTCAAAGCCACGTAGTTCTTTTTTTTTTAAAAAAGGTTTGATTTTTTTTGTTTTTTTGTTTTTTTTTTCTCTCATTCACTCGTTCCATCTCTGCACTATCAGGCATTGTCAAAGCCTTAAACAGTGAGCCAAACTGACAAAAGGCTCTTCTCTCTCAAAAACGTGCTCTCAAAGTAAAGTCCCTCTGCAATATTTATTTTGAGGCTAAACTAAAAAAAAAATGAACAACTTTTGGCATGCTCACCAAAAAGAAACTGCACTATTATACCCTCTTCCCTTGAATCCATTCCTTCACAGGGAAAAGCATCAAATTAAGTACCTGATGCCAAACGCAGAACGAAGACAGAGGAGCAACGGGCGTCGTGGCAGCGAGGCTCGAACGGCGGTGGCCGGCCGGTGACGAGGACGCGGGTCTGCGTGGGTATTGTGGCGACGCACGGCGGTCTGAGGGATGCAGATCTGTGTATGGTAAGTGGAAGAGAAGACAGAGGCGATCTGTGGTGGTGGCCTGCGGTGGTCTTGCGATCTGAGGAAGAAGAAGGAGGATGTGGTGGCTGTGGGAATGAAGTGGGGGTGGAGCCGGATTTGAGAGGGGGAGGAGGAAGATGAAGCTACAGTGGGGAAGGAGATGATGCAAGCAGGAAGATAGAGAAACAGGGAAGATGCAAGCAGGAAGATGGAGAAACAGGGAACGTCTTTTTGCTTTCCTCTCTTTTCTTTACTTGTGTTTTTGATTTGGTATTTAAAGAGAAGTAGATGAACTCTGCCTCCTCCTTGGGACCAGATTAATGGAGTGTTGCAGTGGTTCATCTTCCTCTGGTCCCCTTTCAATTTCCATTTATGTATTCTCTTCCTCTGATCTATGCACTGGTGCTCTGAGAACTTATCCAAAAATGGTGTTTGATGACTTGAGCCTTGTGGGGAACTGTTCTGGTGGTTGGACTAGCTTCCCAATGACTGTTGCTTTCTTGTTAAGCTCAAAAAAACTTGGGAGTATGTTGGTTAAAGAGATAAACTGAAGGAGAAAGATCATTAGGGAGATTGTGTTTGTTGGGGAAGAAAAAAATTCCTGACCAATTTTATTTATTTATTTATTTTATTTTCATGATTATTATTATTATTTTTAATCATAAACCAGATGTATTGCTTTATTTAAGTTAGCTTGTTAAGAGGAACCGGACAAAATTAGGTGTTCACAACTGATAGCTTGATCGTGGCCATTGTGAAATGTACTCTTGGTTATCATTTTGTACGAAATGAAGAGTCACAGCTCTGAGTAATTGCAACTTGAAAAACCGCCTTTCCTCCTTTGTGTAAATTCCAACTATTTCGGTGATAAAGGTGACAGGTTACAGAGCGTTTTGCAATTCCCATTGTACTATTTTGCTTTTTACATTTCCTTGATGGTACTATGTTTCTCTCACAAGGAAACAAAGCATTAAAACAATTAAAATAAATAGGAAGGACCAATATTCGTTTGAAATAAATATCAATCATTTGATATAAATTCAAGTGAACCATATTGCATTTATTCTTCTTAGAAAGAATATATTAGAGATAAAAACTCGTCTACTAAAAATCTCCGTCTACTCAGTAAATGTGAGACTAAGCCTATTTATTCTTCCATTTAACTCGTCCACTGACGTGGCATATCCTCTCGTCTATCAAGTATTTGGACTTGCTATATCTCAGTGAGTTTTCTTGATCTCCGTCTAGTGACGTGGCAATTAGAGCTCGTCTACTGATGAGAAAAATTCTCCTCTACTCGTTATTTTATTTCTTCGTCTACTCAATTCTATTAAAGATCTCATCTACTTAAATAAATAAATAAGTAAATAACTTTACTAAACATTTGAGCAGCTTGTTTATGGACGCGGATTCACAAGATCAAATCCAAGCAGATATATATGGTAACTTCATCAAAGTTTTCATAACTTATAAGATTCAAGTAATCCTGCAAAACTGGATAATCTTTTTATATCTCAACTAACACTTTACCAAGCAAATTCAATCTTTTTGTTAACATCAAAACTTAGATATTAATTAAATCCAAATCACTTTGGTTCCAACAATCTCCCCCTTTTTATGATGACAAAAACTAATTAAATTTGAGTAGCAAAGTCTAAGAAAGCTTACAAAGCTCACCCTAAGACAAAGCATTCAAACTTTTAACAGGAAGAGCATATGACAGAAATTCAGCAGCACATGTATATAGCTTATTAGATCAGTGCAACTACCTATCAGATGAGATAGAATCAGAGCTTTGTAGTCTTTATCAAACTTATAGATAAGTTTCAGAGCAAATAAAATATATCATATCAAACAGTGTTAGAGCATGTAGACTTAGGATATATCGGAGCAATAAACAAATCATAGTAAACAGTATCAGAGCATTCAAAACAGATATAGTATGTCAAGGCATAAACATAAAGAGACATGCATATGCAGACAAGTGTATACTTTTCAAAGACTGATTTTTCATATTAAATTTAATTCTCTTTCCTTCTCCCCCTTTTTTGTCATCAGACAAAAAGGTAAAAGGAGTAGACCATCATTGTCAGTAGGGAAACAACAAAATAAAAGCCTAAGAAGAGGGTGGAGGTGGTGGAGGAGGATTTGGATTTGGTTTTGGTGGAGGAGCAGGAATTTGAGTTGGCAGATTTTGACTCTGTTGAAATTACAGCATGATGTTCATCATCTGGTTCATCAGACATTTGTTGGAACCAGGGCTTCTGCTATCCGCTCTTTCACTTGTTCTTTAACCTTAGTCTCTACTCTTTCATCTATAACCCTTCCAATAATTTCTTCAAAATTTGGAGGCAGTGAGAGTGAGGGTCTTGAGCTTTTGGCACTATCTTGAGCATGAGCTAGACTTGGAAGAGTGTCCAATGCTCTGGAAGTTTGAGGTTGCCCTGATGGATGAATGACAGTTAGGGCCATTGGCTGAGATGATTGCTTCTCATAAATGCTTGATCTAGGAGCAGACTCTGCAACTTCCTCATTCTCAGTGACTGGTTTAACAGAATCAATCTCCATAGTAGGGTCTTCAACTATAATTTCCTCATCGGTATGCAATGAAGATGGTGATGGAGGAGGTGAAGTAGCATATTGCAGCACTAGTTCTGATATCTCTTTGGCCCAATGAATAGTGTCTTCATTTTCAAGATGCGGGTTGGTAATAGGAAGGCCCAAAATGTCCTTGATTATGATGAATCTGCATTTGGAAAGGCCACATTTGCCTCTGACTTTGGGAATGACTCTTTTCTCTTCTAGAGTAAGACCTAAAGTAGATGCCTCTCTAAGGTAGTGAATGATGTGAGATCTCCAGAAGTCAGCAACAGGCTCAGTTTCGGAAACTCGTTCAATTGGAAGAGATTCCCAATACTCCAGCAGAGTGTCATCAAAGGGTTCAGAATCAAGATCCGGAATTATTGATTCATTCTCTGGCTTCTTTCCTCTGAATCTTTGCTTCTTCTTGTCCTTATCCTTGTTGAGGTCAATCATAGCCAATCTTGGACATATCATGTAAGGCTTGATTCCAATTTTGATCTTCTCCAAAGAATGCCATAACCAAGTTGGAGGGACAAAGTTTGCAGCTCTAACAATCCTGAAGTGCTCAAACCCCCATTTCAGCATTTGATACATAAGAAGATCAACAAAATCAGCAGCTTTGCCATAAATGGTAGGGTTCCTGAAGGTCTGCCATTTGGTGTTCTTGTCCACAATGATGGGGACATGCCTGAAGGATCTGGATCTTTTGGAGATGTCATCAGTGAGATTCATCTTGGCAGGGTCTGTGTGCCAGTCAAAGATGATGTTTCTCTCATCTCCTTCAGTGAAAGGCTTGAAGGGTGGATATTTGACAAGGTTAGGATAGAGTTTTTTGGGAGGGAATTTCTTTAGGGGTAGATGGGTGATGAGTGTTGTTTTGGCTTCAACGACTCAAGAAGGGGGGGGGGGGGATTGAGTTTTCTTAAAATCTTTCGGTCTTAAAAACTTTTCTCAAAACTTTACTTTTTCAGATTTGTGGCCTCGGGATCTTTTACAAAAACAATGAAGGGCTTTTTATGAAATCTTGAATAGAAGGTGATGAAGATAAGAAAGATTAATCACAGAATACGTTCGGGTTCAAAACTCAGTAATAACAAAATACAGAAACTGATTAAGCCTTTAAAAATTAAGAACAAGTTATGCAAGTTTCAGATACAAGCATTAACAATCAAGAACAAACTTGCAGGTTTCAGTTTCAGTATATGATGCAAGATTCAATTCAAATATTGATCCTTGAGAATAGAATTGAATACACAATTATTATTACAGTTTACTCAAGATTCAATACTGATTATTCAGATCAAGAACTGATATCAATTGAATACTTAGAACATCAAGATCACAGTTATGTGCCCAAGACAGAAATTAAAGAGTTTGAGTTTAGAGATACCACACAACCAAATTTATCCTGGTTCAGTCACCACCACTGTGACTTACATCCAGTTCCCATTCCACCTTTGGGTTTTCACACACTAACACAACAAGCTTTAGCCAGGTAGCTTGAAAAACCTTTACACCACAAAGCACCCCTTCGCCTCGAGATACCACACTCTTGTGAAGAGCCTCAATGTTCTTCCTTAGGGATACCTCACCCTAATCACTCGGAGAGACTCCCTCTCTCTTTACAATCAAATAGAACAAAAAATTGATTCCTAACTCTCAATAGTCAGATATACAAATTGAAGCACTTATGAGAATGAAACACTCTTTTCACAATAAGCTCAAGAAATATGATGAATAACTTTCACAATTTATCTCTCAAATTGATTTCGTATAATTCTGATATGTTATGATATTTGTATCGATATATTGTATTATGAAAGTGTTACTTTGATCCCTCTATATATAGAAAAGAAGTTATAGCCATTGGGATCAATCAAAAAAGATTTGGGTCTGATAATAGAATCTATTTTCTTGATTCTAGTTCTTGAAATAAGATTCTACATCGGCGTTGTCTTCAATCCTCAGGGCTCGTAGTTGATAGTAGACGAGCTCCATATGCCGCGTCATTGGACGGATACTCCTTTAACTGGTTGAACGTAACCTAGTAAACGAGCTCCATATGCCTCGTCATTGGACGGAGCTTCTCATCAAGGACTTAGCAAGTCCAAAGACTTGTGTGGACGAGTGCTTCTGTCACTTTAGTGGACGAGCGCTTCTCTCACTTTAGTGGACGAGTACTTCTGTTACTTCAGTGGACGAGTGCTTGTATCACTTCAGTGGACGAGCACTTCTGTCACTTTAGTGGACGAGCACTTCTTTCACTTTAGTGGACGAGCGCTTCTGTCACTTTAGTGGACGAGCGCTTGTATCACTTTAGTGGACGAGCAGAATTAAAATCTTGTTCTTATTTCCAAAAATCATTTTCATTAACAAAAACTTATTCCTTTTAATGCATGTTATGAAAATTGATTTTCTTCATGTATCTTTTCAAATGAGCTATTTGTGAATAAGAGATTTCATCTCTTAAAAACCATCTAAGACTTAAATCTAATTTCTCCTTTAAGCTCTTGTCTTGATGATTCCTTGATCTTTGTCTTTGCTCTTTGATTCATCCATGTAGTTCTTTTGATTTCTTCAAGTTCTTCCTTGAATATTCTCCTTTAATTTCTTATCGAGCTTGTTGATCACTGCTTGATACCTGTCTTTGTAATTTGACACTAAAACACTTGCACACACATTAAATTGTATTTATCATATATCAAAATCTCTAAGTCATTGAGTCTAACAAACTCCCCCTTTTTGATTACGACAAATCTTTTAACAAATTATAATATCAGAGTATAAGTGTAACATAAGCTAAGTGTTTTTGACAGATTTATATCATGGTATCAGAGCAGAAGTATATCAGAGCAAACAAAAATATTATTAGAGCAGAATTTGATTTACTCTCCATTAATCATGTAAGCTTATAAGCTCCCCCTCAACATATGCATGTATAATTTGTTATTATCCCCTTTCTCTATATCATACTTTTTCCTCCCCCTTTTGGCATCATCAAAAAGGTAAAGAAAAAAAACATTCAAAGCAATAGAGATGGCAAGCATTTAAACATTCAAACATAGCAAATAAAATTGTTCATGATAGAGGGATAGGTTCAGGGATAAATAAAAAAGAATAGAAACCATCAGCAAAAATTAGAAACTAAGGCATTTTACCTTTCAAAAACCAAGTTCTAATTCCTATTAATTCCTAGAACTAGTTCTTCCTTTTTGATTTTCTTTTGTTTCTTTAGAGATTAGATATAGGATTGATCAATTATGTCCAATTCTCTTCTGATGAAAAAGAAGCTTTCCTTGTTCAAGGGCTTGGTAAAAATATCAGCAAGTTGTTTAGTTGTATCAACATATTCAATCTCAATTTCTCTACTTTGAATACGGTCTCTAATGAAATGATGTCTGATTTCTATGTGTTTAGTTCTAGAGTGCATTATGGGATTCTTAGTTAGGTTAATTGCACTTGTATTGTCACATCTAATAGGAACTTGGTTTAGTTGCACACCATAATCAACTAATTATTGTTTCATCCATAAAACCTGTGCACAACAGCTACCAGCTGCTACATATTCAGCCTCTGCAGTGGATAAATCCACACAAGATTGTTTTTTACTGAACCATGATACTAATGAGTTTCCTAGTAAATGGCAAGTTCCACTAGTACTCTTTCTATCTAGTTTACAACCAGCAAAATCAGAGTCTGAATAACTAATTAAAGTACATGTAGATCCCTTGGGATACCATAATCCCATGTCTTTTGTTCCTAACAGATACTTAATTATCCTTTTAACTGCTGTTAAGTGTGATTCTTTTGGATTTGCTTGATACCTAGCACACATGCATACACTAAACACGATATCTGGCCTACTAGCAGTAACATAAAGTAGTGAGCCTATCATACCTCTGAATTTAGAAACATCAACAGGTTTACCTTGCTCATCCTTGTCCAGATAACAGGAGGTACTCATTGGAGTAGCCATCTCCTTAGCATTTTCCATGCCAAACTTCATGATCAACTCATTGCAGTACTTGGTTTGGCTAACAAAGATCCATTTTTAGTTTGCTTTATATGCAGTCCAAGGAAAAAGTTCAGCTCACCCATCATTGACATTTCAAACTCACTCTGCATAAGACTTGCAAACTCATTGCACAACTGCTCATTAGTGGCACCAAAAATTATATCATCCACATATATTTGTACAAGTAAAATGTTGTGTGCCTTTTTCTTAGTGAACAAAGTTGTATCAACTTTACCTCTTTTAAATCCTTATTCAATGAGAAAATTACTTAACCTTGCATACCAAGCTTTAGGAGCTTGCTTTAAGCCATATAGTGCTTTAGACAGTTTATAAACATGGTTAGGCAATTCATTATTCTCAAAACCAGGTGGTTGACCAACATACACTTCCTCTTGTATAAATCCATTTAAGAAAGTACTCTTAACATCCATTTGATACAATTTAAATCCCATTATACAAGCATAAGCAAGTAGCATCCTTATAGCTTCTCATCTTGCTACTGGTGCATATGTTTCATCATAATCTATGCCTTCTTCTTGGTTATACCCTTTGGCTACTAATCTAGCCTTGTTTCTTAAAATTATTCCATTTTCATCTAGTTTATTCCTAAAAACCCATTTTGTACCTATTACTTGACGGTTCTTGGGTTTAGGAACTAGTTTCCAAACTTGGTTTCTTTCAAGTTGGTTTAACTCATCTTGCATAGCCATCATCCAATGTTCATCAATTATAACATCATCTATGTTCTTAGGTTCTACTTGAGACACAAATGCCATATGATTACAAGCAGGTTGGTAATACTGATTATTCATATCAAGAACTGATATCAATTGAATACTTAGAACATCAAGATCACAGTTATGTTCGCAAGACAGAAATTAAAGAGTTTGAGTTTAGAGATATCACACAACCAGATTTATCCTGGTTCAGTCACCACCACTGTGACTTACATCCAGTCCCCACTCCACCTGTGGGTTTTCACACACTAACACAACAAGCATTAGCCAGGTAGCTTGATAAACCTTTACACCACAGAGCACTCCTTCATCTCCAGATACCACACTCTTGTGAAAAGGCTCAATGTTCTTCCTTGGGGATACCTCACCCTAATCACTCAGAGAGACTCCCTCTCTCTTTACAATCAAATAGAACAAAAAATTGATTCCTAACTCTCAATAGTCAGATATACAAATTGAAGCACTTATGAGAATGAAACACTCTTTTCACAATAACCTCAAGAAAGATGATGAATAATTTTCACAATTTATCTCTCAAATTGATTTCGTGTAATTCTGATATGTTATGATATTTGTATCGATATATTGTATTATGAAAGTGTTACTTTGATCCCTCTATATATAGAAAAGAAGTTATTGCCGTTGGGATCAATCAAAACAGATTTGGGTCTGATAACAGCATCTGTTTTCTTGATTCTGGTTCTTGAAATAAGATTCTACATCAGCGTCGTCTTCAATCCTCAGGGCTCGTAGTTGATAGTAGACGAGATCCATATGCCGCGTCATTGGACGGATACTCCTTCAACTGGTTGAACGTAACCTAGTAGACGAGCTCCATATACCACGTCATTGGACGGAGCTTCTCATTAAGGACTTAGCAAGTCCAAAGACTTGTGTGGACGAGCGCTTCTGTCACTTTAGTGGACGAGCGCTTCTGTCACTTCAGTGGACGAGCACTTCTGTCACTTCAGTGGACGAGCACTTCTGTCACTTTAGTGGACGAGCGCTTGTATCACTTTAGTGGACGAGTGCTTGTATAACTTTAGTGGGCGAGCAGAATTAGAATCTTGTTCTTATTTCCAAAAATCATTTTCATTAACAAAAACTTATTCCTTTTACTGTCACTTTAGTGGACGAGCACTTCTGTCACTTTAGTGGACGAGCGCTTCTGTCACTTTAGTGGACGAGCGCTTGTATCACTTTAGTGGAGGAGTGCTTGTATCACTTTAGTGGGCGAGCAGAATTATAATCTTGTTCTTATTTCCAAAAATCATTTTCATTAACAAAAACTTATTCCTTTTAATGCATGTTATGAAAATTGATTTTCTTCATGCATCTTTTCAGTTGAGCTATTTGTGAATAAGAGATTTCATCTCTTACAAATCATCTTAGACTTAAATCTAATTTCTCCTTTAAGCTCTTGTCTTGATGATTCCTTGATCTTTGTCTTTTCTCTTTGATTCCTCCATGTAGCTCTTTTGATTTCTTCAAGTTCTTCCTTGAATATTCTCCTTTAATTGCTCACTGAACTTGTTGATCACTGCTTGATACCTGTCTTTGTAATTTGACACTAAAACACTTGCACACACATTAAATTGTATTTGTCATATATCAAAATCTCTAAGTCATTGAGTCTAACAATGAGAGGTCCAAGGTGATTGTACAGTTTGGATGGTGGAAGGTTGATGAGCCTCTGTTTGACTGGTTTTATAACTAGTCAAGACCTTGGCTTTGTGCTTATTTTATATCATTTTCACCCAAATTAGACTTGATTGTCCTTAAGTAGTATTTTGAGTCTGTAAAGTGTTTTTAGGTTAATTTAGTTGATTTAGAGTTAAATAAAGTACTTATGTTATTTTCTGTTTTTCAGGTTAATAAAAAGGAAATAATTCTGGTTCGCCCCGCGAAGGATAACTCGCGCCGCGAGTCACCAAGCCCAGAAAGTCAGAGACGATCACGGTTTACCCGTGTTGAGGATCACGGCTGTGGCAGTTTTGAAGTTGAAGCGTTCGCCTCGCGAGCATTAATTCGCCTCGCGAGCCCCGGAAGTCAGAAAGCATCACGGTTGGCCCCTGATGTTCATAACGGGCGTAATAAGAAGACCCTTCCAATTCTCGCCTCGCGAATGATATGCTCGCCTCGCGAGAAGATCAAAAGTCGCAGACGATTCACACTTTCCGCGTCGCGAGAGAGGCTTTGCCTCGCGAGTTCTCTGATTCCAGAAACGTGTATATAAATTAGTCTTAGGCAGAACTGAAAAGGAGATCAGAGTTAGCCAGTTTTGGCTAGTCTTTGGTAGACAGTAGTAGTAGTTTTCAGTAGTTTAATTCTTGTCTTTTGTTTTTCTTTTGTAATGGAGAGCTAGTCTCCTAGATTAATCTACTGGGATTGGTTTCCATTTACATTTGAGGTTCTATAATTCCTGTTTTATTTGCTTTTCTCTTTTCAATGCAATGCTATATGTTTCTGTTTGTTATTTCAGGAATGTATAGTGTTGTATTGATTCATTTTTTGATGTTATGTTTCTATACTTAATCGCGTTTGTTATTTCGCGTGTGTTCATTCATGTTCGTTTGTTCATGAGGGCTTAACCCCGTTTGTTATTTCGGGAATAGGAACATACATCCGTAGTAGTGATTGCGTTGTTAATTGTTGCTACAACCGGGAGGGGATTAGAATCCGCTTAGGGCTTGGATTTATTTGAACCAATGATAGTGGGAAACCAAGAACAGTAGGTTAATCGTTCTTTAGCTTATTTGTTAATCTTTTAACTGCTTTGTTTTTATTGCTTTGTTTTCTTTATTTTAATTGCACTCAATCCAAAACCCCCAAAACTAACTTTTGATTTTCTGTTAATAATAACAACAACTAAAGAGTCCTTGAGAGACGATATCCGAGTTGTCGCTCTATACTACATTATTTTAATAATCGCTCGTTCTTTTTGGCACGTGGCGACAGCGCGGCCAAAAATTGGCGCCGTTGCCAGGGACTCTGGTTTGTTGTTATTAGCAGAAAATAAAATTAAAAAAAAAATCATTCTCTTTGCTAATTAGTTTTGTCTGCATTGTCTGGTTGTGAATTTTAGCACCCCCCATGGATAATCACATATATGGTTACATGCCTAATGCTTACTATGAGCAACCACCATGCATATATTTTCCTGATTTTCTTGGTTTATCACACTGGTTGCCAAAGTTTAGTGGTTTTGCAGGTGAAAATCCGCAGGAGCATCTGAGGGAATTCCAGATTGCTTGTTCTATAATGCTGAGACCTGCAGGAATAACAGAAGACCACATCAAGATGGAAGCTTTCCAGTTCTCACTTGAAGGTGCTGCAAGGGATTGGCTGTATTGTCTTGATGAGAATTCCATCTCAAGCTGGTTTGATTTGAAAGAAGCCTTCCTGTGTAGATACTATCTTGCCTTCAGAGCTGCACCTTCCGAACCTTCCCTAGAGGACCTGTGCAAACAGATGACTGCACAGATAAGTGCACATATGGAAGAAATGATACAACAAATGGCCGAGCAAAATCAACGGATGATAGAGGAAAATCAACAGAGGATGGAGGCTGAATACCAGAGGAGCCAAGCTGAATCTCAGAAGTTGTCCGCTCTAATTGATCAAGTTACCGCCAACTCGGCTGCAATGCTAACTCCACAGCCCATTGAAGAACTTACAGAGTCACAAGTTATTCTTGAAGATACTTCTGATGATGATTGTGATAATATTTCTGTTGATGATGAATTGTGTGTTGAATCCCCTGATTCTAATGCATGTGATGATTGTTATTGTTCTGGCACTGCTTTGTGTGTAGAATGTTATTTTGAAAGGTATGTTAAGCAAAGCATCCATATGGAACAGGAGACAGATGAGGTTGAGGGCCATGTTCATATAGGAAATGAGAATCAGGAGGATCAGGAGTACATTTGCTCCACCGTGCTTGAGGATAAAGAAGAATCTTTGGTCTTAGATGCATGTGTTGAGAGTAATGAGGTGGATGAATTAATTGCTGAATTTCCAGACATTCTAACTTTTACTGATTCATTTTATTGTGATATATGTATTGACTCTACTAACTCTAACCTTTGTGTGGTGTGTGCTGAAATTTATGCATGTTTAGCAGGTGATAACTTTGTTAGTGCAGTGAATGAAGACCTTGCAGAAGTTGAAGCAGCACCAGTAACCCCAGCTACCTATTTACCACCTCCCCCTGTGGAACCAAAAGCTCTGGATTTTGCACCCTTGGATTTTGCACCATGGCCAGTCCAAGAGGTTGAGCCCCACTTCTATTGGGGAGACTTTGTAGATAAAGAGGTCAGCTGTGACCCGAAGGGGAGTGAGAAGTCCGCCGCACTCGGCGAAGTCATCATAATTGTCAAGTGCTCATCCCCACATAAAGGCTGCAAGTCATGGAAGCATGGAATGAACTACCACCCTTTGGCTACCACGTGGGCCTTATGCTACAGACAGTGGGATCCTGGTGGAACCGCCCTTCAATGAGTTTTCTTAACCCTTTCTCCTTTTTAATTTTCTTTTCCTTACTTTAATTCTGTTTTGTTTTGAATAAAGCTCCTGAATAATTTGAGAAGCTCAGGAGTTGTGTTTGAGTCTTTTGTCGGCAAGTTTATTGGTTTGATTGAAATTGCATAGATGGATTGCATGATAGTGTTGACTTTTTCCCCCTAGGATTTGAAAAAAAAAAAATTTGAAAAAAAAATGATCCCCGTATGATTGAAAACTGAACTTTGAGATTTTATTATGATGACATGATTTATGATAAGTTTGGGGTGATAGGGAGCACACACTAGGGATAGAATCTCTGTCAAACAATTTGCATGAATGTCCAGGTGAAGTTTTGAGCCTCCAACATGTTTTTGACTGTGTGAAAATCACTTTTCAAGTTGCACTTTCCCGAATTTGCTTGAATCTCTTTTTGGTTTGCATGATTATGTGTTTGCTTCAGATGATTTAGGCATTTTCTTTGTAAATAACTACTTAGCCTAAAATAACCATCCTTAATGCATGTTCCTTAGTTAGCCCTATTGAGCCTATTAGCCTATTAATTCTTGATAACCTAATGTTATAAGCCCAAAAATATGGAAAACCATGTTAACCCGATCTTAGGATTAGGAGAGCATGTAATCTTAGAATGGGTGCAAGAAACTAAAGTTTGGGGTGGCTGCAAGGTGACATGTTGTCTGGGATTGAAAAAAAAAATATAATAAAAATGTTAGAGCCAAAGGCTTGTAAAAAAAAATGGAAAAATGCCAAAAAGGCTGTTTGAATAAAAAAGGCTGTAGTCACCCAGAATAAAAAAAATGAGAAAAGGAACTTGAGTTTAATTTCAAAGTGTAAATAAAGTTCATGCTCTCTTAGTTCCTAGGGTCTTCAGCCTAGTTCCTTGTGTATATCCTTCCCTTAGCCAGGCCCCATTACAACCCATAAAAGACCTTCTGATGTTGCTTGCATGTTTTCTGTGGGAATCATTTGGAGATGAAAATCAAATTTATGGGAAGTGCCCTTGAAAGTGAAATTGAGTGCAATGTAATAGCCTGACACAAACTGAGCGATTGAGTGAACACAAATTTCCCTTGTGAGGAAGGCAGTTGTTTGAATTTGGTGATCTCCCTTTTGTGTGTGACTTGGATCCCCTGCTTAGATTAATGAGTGTTTGAATGATGAAATTCTCAATTGTTTAGAATAAATGATTGTGGGGATTACTTTGTTTGAAAGGGGGGGAAGCATGGAAGAAAATTGTTTTTGAAATTGCTTGAAATCTGTGCGAAAGTTGATTGAATCTTTTGAGCTTGCCAGGTCTTGAGTCTTTTTAAGTTTTTAAGTTTTAGTTTGCTTGGGGACAAGCAAAGTTTAAGTTTGGGGTATTTTGATGAGCCTCTGTTTGACTGGTTTTATAACTAGTCAAGACCTTGGCTTTGTGCTTATTTTATATCATTTTCACCCAAATTAGACTTGATTGTCCTTAAGTAGTATTTTGAGTCTGTAAAGTGTTTTTAGGTTAATTTAGTTGATTTAGAGTTAAATAAAGTACTTATGTTATTTTCTGTTTTTCAGGTTAATAAAAAGGAAATAATTCTGGTTCGCCCCGCGAAGGATAACTCGTGTCACGAGTCACCAAGCCCAGAAAGTCAGAGACGATCACGGTTTACCCGTGTTGAGGATCACGGCTGTGGCAGTTTTGAAGTTGAAGCGTTCGCCTCGCGAGCCCCGGAAGTCAGAAAGCATCACGGTTGGCCCCTGATGTTCATAACGGGCGTAATAAGAAGACCCTTCCAATTCTCGCCTCGCGAATGATATGCTCGCATCGCGAGAAGATCAAAAGTCGCAGACGATTCACACTTTCCGCGTCGTGAGAGAGGCTTCGCCTCGCGAGTTCTCTGATTCCAGAAACGTGTATATAAATTAGTCTTAGGCAGAACTGAAAAGGAGATCAGAGTTAGCCAGTTTTGGCTAGTCTTTGGTAGACAGTAGTAGTAGTTTTCAGTAGTTTAATTCTTGTCTTTTGTTTTTCTTTTGTAATGGAGAGCTAGTCTCCTAGATTAATCTACTGGGATTGGTTTCCATTTACATTTGAGGTTCTATAATTCCTGTTTTATTTGCTTTTCTCTTTTCAATGCAATGCTATATGTTTCTGTTTGTTATTTCAGGAATGTATAGTGTTGTATTGATTCATTTCGGTGATGTTATGTTTCTATACTTAATCGCGTTTGTTATTTCGCGTGTGTTCATTCATGTTCGTTTGTTCATGAGGGCTTAACCCCGTTTGTTATTTCGGGAATAGGAACATACATCCGTAGTAGTGATTGCGTTGTTAATTGTTGCTACAACCGGGAGGGGATTAGAATCCGCTTAGGGCTTGGATTTATTTGAACCAATGATAGTGGGAAACCAAGAACAGTAGGTTAATCGTTCTTTAGCTTATTTGTTAATCTTTTAACTGCTTTGTTTTTATTGCTTTGTTTTCTTTATTTTAATTGCACTCAATCCAAAACCCCCAAAACTAACTTTTGATTTTCTGTTAATAATAACAACAACTAAAGAGTCCTTGAGAGACGATATCCGAGTTGTCGCTCTATACTACATTATTTTAATAATCGCTCGTTCTTTTTGGCACGTGGCGACAGCGCGGCCAAAGGTCGGTAGGAATGTCAGGGTGAGGTGAATGCCAGGGGTAGATAACACTTTCAGGTTCATAATCATGCTCAGGCAATGGATAGAAGGGTCTGGTATAGACAGGTTCAGGTTCATGCTTATGGAACAAAATTTTCCAATCCCTCTTAACTTTGGCCCAGTTTTCAGCCTTATTCTCATACAAAACAGATGGGTCAGTATAGGGAAATCTGATTTTTCTTATCTTTGGAAGATGTGCACCAGAGCTAATACCAGTGTCTGATTGGTTGAACCATGGATCATTCTTAGATATAATGGGTGGGTATTTTGGTCTTTATGGTGAGGTTATTTGTGGTTGGTCAAGGGAATTTGTTTGTGGTGAAGGCAGTGTAGGAATGTACACATCATCTAGGATTTCAGGTTGGTTCATAGAAACAGATACAGCCATAACCATCATATCATCAAAGCTAGAAACTAAGGCATCTACTGCTATCTTGACAGGATCATTAGCAGGAAGAATTACCTCAGGTCCCATGACAACTTTGGCTTTTCTCTGAGGTTTCCTTCTCCTAGTTGGAATTTGGACATCGGCAACATCAGCAGAGGCATCAATTCTCTGTTTCTTCAACACAGAGCTAATAGGGATCCTGTCCTCATCGTCCTCCTCATCCTCATTGTGAGATAGGATCAAGTTCCTTGTTCTCTTCTGAGAAAGTGCAGATTGAGGGGCAACCATTTGGCATAGGTTTCCTTACTGCAATGGTTTTCTTGCATAGGTTTCCTTGCTGCAGTGGTTTTCTTTCTGACTGTCCTTGTTAATCCAAAAACTTCTGCATTATTTTGCTCAACCATTTCTTCTTTGACCTTCATCATTTCTTCAGTCTTGGTCAAAGCATCAGCAATGTAAGTGCTTAGATTCATGTTGGCAATATTCTTTTTGCCAAAAATAGCAGCAGACATTGGCTTCTCAGTTATTATTCTTGCTTGCGCTCTTCAGGTGTCCTAGCAGCAATGAAGTCATACATCCCTTGTGTCTTGAAGATTTTTGATAAAAGATGGCAGTAAGGGAGTGCAGAGAGATTCTTCCTATGAACAACAGCATCCCTGAATTTACTAAAGAGAATTCTGGGCAAGTTTATCTTAGTGTCTGTAAAGAGATGGCAGAGGCAGAACTTGTACAAGGCTGATAGGTTGTCCTTGGAACCAGTTTGGTTAAGAACCACCATATTCAGCATCTGATGAAGAATACGGACATGATCCTTCGTTTAAATTGATTTCCAGGAATGGGATCTTACTGTGTCTTCTTTCATCAAAAAGGCAGTAATGACTTCTGAGCCACCAAGGTCTGTCTCCCATGACTCAGTAAATACCACTCCTTCTTGAGCATAAAAGATGGCATCGGTAATGGTTTTCTTAGAAACCACGATTTTCTTCCCTAATATAGTAGCGAAGATTTCTATATTAGTGACTTGAAGTCTTCTCCAGAATTCCTTTATCAGGTTGGGATAAATGGAAACCTTTTCTGCGGAAAGTCCTCCCCAGCCAACAGCGTTAATGTTCCTGCTGATATCCAAGTTATACACCTTTTTGCACATAATCTCTTATAAAATGATGTTTAATCTCTATATACTTAGCTCTAGAATGCAATATTGGATTCTTAGACCAATTAATTGGAGCAATATTATCACACATAAGTGGAATACTACTTACAAACACATTGTAGTCCTCCAATTGATGTTTGATCCATAGAAGTTGATAAGGCAATGGTATTGTCTTTTAATTGACCATGAGACAAGATTGGCTCCAATGAAGTGACATCCCCCACTGGTACTATTTCTTTCAATTATGTCTCCAGCATAGTCAGTATCACAGAAATAAACTAATTTGTAATCTTCATTTTTCGTAAAACATAAACCCAGATTAGTAGTACCTTTTAAGTATCTAAATATTCTCTTAACTGCTGATAAGTGAGAATCTCTGGGATCAGATTGAAATCGAGCACACAAACATACCCTGAACATAATATCAGGCCTAGACACAGTAAGATATAGAAGAGATCCTATCATACCTCCATATACATTTTGGTATACCTTTTTCTCTTTATCATCTTTGTTCAGTATGGACGCGGGGTGCATAGAGGTATTCATTGACTTGCAATCATCCATTTTGAACTTCTTCAGGAGTTCCTTTGTATACTTGGTTTGATGAATGTGCACCTCGTCCATAGTTTGTTTAACTTGAAGTCCAAGGAAGAATTTGAGTTCTCCCATCATGCTCATTTCAAACTCTTTCTGCATTAACTTAGAAAACTCTTTGCACATAGATTCATTAGTAGTTCTAAATATAATATCATCAACATATATTTGCACAATTATGAAATTAGATTTACTGGACTTTCTAAACAAGGTTGTATCAACCTTTCCTATATTAAATCCATTTTCCATAAGAAATGAACTTAGCCTATCATACCAAGCTCTAGGTGCTTGTTTAAGGCCTTATAAAGCTTTCTTAAGCTTATATACATGTTCAGGTTGGGTTTCACTCTCAAAACCCGGAGGTTGCATTACATAAACTTCTTCATTAATAAAGTCATTTAGAAAATCACTCTTAACATCCATTTGAAAAAGCATAATGATATGATGTGCAGCAATGAAAGTAAAATCCTAATTGCTTCTAACTAGCAACCGGTGCAAAGGTCTTGGTATAATCTATACCTTCTTCCTGAGAATAACCTTGAGCAACAAGTCTATCTTTATTTCTTACCATCTTACCATTCTCATCAAGCTTGTTTCTATAAACTCATTTTGTTCCAATAACTGATTTATCCTTAGGCAGGGGTACCAGGGTCCAAACATCACTTATTTCAAACTGATTCGGTTATTCTTGCATAGCTAGAATCCAGCCATCGTCCAACAGAGCCTCGTCTACTGTCTTTGGTTCCAACTCATAGACTAGTGCAAAATCTTCCTGCTCTCTGAAAGTTGATCTGGTTCTTAGCCTATCATTGGGGTTTCCAATAATTTGATCTTATGGATGATAATTTATGAAGTGCCAAGATCTCTGAACAACATCTTGTTGAGAAGTGGAGGTTTCTGGTTGTTGTGGAGGGTCGTCCACTTGATCATCACCTTTTACTTCTGTTGTATCTCCTGATCTTCAAAAGCTTCGTCTAGCTCTGATAATTTCTTATCAGGCTGCTTCTCATCAAACTTGACATGAATAGATTCTTCTACCACTAGAGTTTTAGAATTATAAACTCTAAAGCCTTTTGAAGTTTCAGAATATGCTAACAATATCCCATTATCTACTTTTGCATCAAACTTTCCTACTAGATCTTTAGTATTCAATATATAGCATTTACAACTAAAAGGATGAAAATATGAAATGTTGGGTGGCTTTCGTCCTTTCCATAATTCATAAGGAGTCTTGCTCAAGATTGGTCTAATGTATATTATGTTCTGAATGTAACAGCAAGATAATGCCTTCGCCCGTAGTGTCTAGGGACAGAGTTGTCATTGAGCATAGTTCTAGCCATCTCTTGAAGAGATCTGTTCTTTCTCTCTACCACACCATTTTGTTGTGGTGTTCTAGGTATTGAGAAGTTGTGAATAATACCACTCTCTTCACAGAACTTATGAAATAGCTCATTTTCAAACTCTCCCCCATGGTCACTTCTGATTGAAGTGATACACATGCCTTTTACATTCTGTACACGTTTACAGAATACAGAAAAGACCTTGAAAGACTCGTCCTTGTGAGCTAGGAACATAACTTATGTCCATCTAGTGTAGTAGTCTACAATGACTAGACCGTATTTCTTACCATTGATAGAAGCAGTCCTTGTTGGACCAAAAAGATCAAGGTGTGGCAGTTCTAGTGGTCCATTGGTACTAACAACATTCTTAGATTCAAAAGAACCTTTAACTTGTTTTCCCTTTTGACATGCATCACAGAGAGCATCAGATTTGTACTTAAGGTTTAGTAACCCTCTCATGAGGTTATGCTTATTTAGCTTTGAAATTAACTTCAAGCTTGCATGACCTAGCCTTTTATGTCAAATCCATCGCTCATCTTCAATGGACATTAGACATGAGACACTTTGATTTGAGAGGTCCTCCAAATAAATCTTATACAGATTGTTTTGCCTCTTAGAAGTGAATAAAATTGATCCACCATTCTTTTTGACATTACACATGTTTTTATCAAAAGAAACAACATATCCACTATTACATAATTGACTTATGCTCAGCAGATTTTGTTTTAAACCATTTACCAAAAGAACATTATCAATGGAGGGAAAAGGATGTTTACCAATTTTACCTATACCAATGATCTTCCCTTTCTGGTTTCCTCCAAATGTAACTCAACCACCATCTTTGTGTTTAAGGTCTAGGAATATACACTTTTCTCCCGTCATGTGACGTGAGCACCCACTGTCCAAGTACCAAGATGTTCGTTTCTTTCCCCTTTGTTAAACAAATCTGCAACAGGTATTATCTTATCTTTAGGTACCTAAACTGACTTGGGTCCTTTCTTGTTAGTGGTCACTGGACGAGAATGTTTAGCGTGTTTATTATGTATGCATCCATATGTAACATGCCCATTTTTTCCACACACTTTACAAAAGGTGTTGGACGGGCTTGACTTAGTTATAGCATGTTTATCTAAAGCTTTTGAAACTCTATGATGTGCATGCAGTTTTGACTTTTTGTGAGATGCTTCATGCTGCTCCTTGTCATAACCGAGGCCAAATTTATCTTAATGTGACCTATAATACCTTAGAATGAGACTAAGCTTATCTAAGCCACCTACAAACTTTGATAGAGTGTCCGTCAAATATATCACATCTTGTTTCAGTTTTACAACTTCACAAGAAACATCAGGCTCACACTCCAGTTTGTCAGTTAGACTGAGATTCTCTGATTTTAGTGTGTCATTTTCATCTTTAAGGTTTTGTTTTTCAATGAAGACCCTATCATATTCTCTAAACAGTTTAGAAAATTTCTTCTTGAGGCTCCTATACTCTCTAGACAGTATAGATGACTCATGCAACAATTCATCAAAAGCATTTTGAAGAGTGGATGGGTCAGAGTCCATTACCTCAACATCAATGTATTCACTTTCTGATGATGTGTCAGTCATGAGACAAATGTTTGCTTCTTCCTCACCTTCATCTTCTTCATCTAATGAAGACAAATCAAGATCCTCCCATGTAGCCATTAGGCCTTTCTTCTTTTTGAAGAATTTCTTTTTATCCTTCAGCTCAGGGCAATCAGCTTTGAAATGTCCAGGTTTCTTGCATTCAAAGCACAAGGGTGAACCTTTTTCCTTTGAGTCTGACTTCTCCTTGGAAATTTTTTTGTTGAACTGTTTCCTTCTGAAACCACCTTTGTTTCTCCACATGTGTTGAATCTTTCTGGAGATGAAAGATAGTTCATCTTCTTCTGATCCTTCATCACTATCTGAAGGTTCGGCATCATCTGAAGATTTAGCAGCTTTGAGGACTTTTGATGAGCTTGCTTTCTTTGCCTTTAGTGCAATACACTTTCCTTTTTTGGAGTTGTCTTCTTCATTCAGTTTAAGTTCCTGAACTTTGAGAGATCAAAGAAGCTCTTCTAAAGAAAGAGTATTCAGGTTCTTAGCTTCGTGAATAGCAGTAACTTTGGGTCTCCATTGCTTGGATAAACTTCTCATAATCTTTCTAATGTGGTCTCTATTTATATAAGTCTTTCCAAGAGATCTAAGACTGTTGGAGATAGTTTAAAATCTTCCAAACATCTGATCTATAGTTTCATGATCAACCATTTTAAATAGTTCATACTGATGAACATGCATGCTTATCTTTGATTCTTTTACTTGAGATGAACCCTCATGAGCTAAGGCAAGAGTATCCCAAATTTCTTTGGCAGTGTTGCAGCTGCGAACCTTATCATTGTTGCAGCTGCGAACCTTATCATCGAAACATTACAATCTGAGAAAAATAGTATGTAAACCAAAGAACGTCGTCCGCATAATACTCCAAACCATACTACATTACTAACCAACTAGATAATCAAAGATAACTCTTCAGATCTCTGGATCCTCAACAGAGATGTCCTCGGGCTCTGAAAACAACACTTATAATTAGATATAAAATCCCAGTGCACAACAATACATTTATAAAATGTTTCGAAAATTGTGTTGTTCTCAGCCGGTGCGGTAACCGGAAAAACTGTCCATGGTATCCGCTAATTTCCCAAAATAATATATACAAAAATACTTTTAATAACAACAAAAATTTCATCAAGTCAAATGCATATAGCATAAGGTCAACTCGTCTCAATGCATCACATTCCACATACCAAGTAAATTCTAAATTAATCCAAGTGGCTCGAAGGTCTCATAACTAAGCTGGTCTCTTGCCAGCATGCCATAAATCTCACACATCACATGACAATGGCGTCCCATTGTCCACCCCTACTCATGAGGAATGTTTCGATGTCACCCTCCTGTCGGGGACATTTCTATTTCGATACCTCCCATGTGCACATGGCAGTATTTCTCCCTTTTCGACACCCCAACGTGTGGCGGTGTTACTTTCGATACCCCTTTTTAGGCGGTATTGCTCTTTTTCGACATCCCAATTATATGGGGATGTTACTTTCGATACCCCATTACGGTGGTATTACTTTTCGATACCACTATCATAGGTGGTATTGCGGGAAACATCATACAACATATTATAGCTCAAATATGTCATGTCTCATGCATGTAACAAACTATTTCCCTCAATTTTAAACATATAAACTTCCACCAACAACAAACAATCATGAATATCACAACACATCATACATGAATAAGCACGTTACAACATCAATTGATCAATTAATTCCCCTTTTAAACAAAACCCCAATTTTAGAATTTAGGTTACTAACAATATGCATCAAGTCAATTAAAGACTCCAAAAACCACATGGTAATCCCTTATAAACAAAAACAATCATATATACCATGGTAAGGGTTCATAAAAAGTATTGTTACTCACCTCTTTAAGACCTCCAAATAGCTCTAAGCGTTTCCTAATGCGAATCCTAACGTTTGCCAAGAGTTATCATCATCTTCCTCTACCTAGACTCCCTCTTCCACAACTATCTCTTCTTAATCCTTGAATTTCTTCTCTTCTTAGCCGTTTATGAGTTTCTAGGTGTAAGTAGGGTTCAAAAACACACCCTAAGAGTGTTAATATTCTATTTATAGAGCCCACAATAGCCCAAAACGTGTAAAAACGCGTTAAGCCCGCTTACTCTGCATATGATGCTGTATTTCGCACATATCTTGAGTTATAGACATTCAAAAATTATAAATTTTATATCGTTGGAAAGATAAAAGAATTTTATACAACTGTTAAGAAGACCACAAAATCTGAAACCAACGTTTATATAGTCAAAACGTGGATAGAATTTTAAAAAACGGTTCTGGCGCTGGAACATGAATAGTGTGTACGAATTTGGTCACAACTTGAGCTACAAGAATCCAATTTGGACGAATTTGGTGTCTATAGAAAGATAAGAGACGGGGATATATTTCTTATGCAGATCACGAATTCAAACAAGTTCTCTTTGGTTACGAAATATCCGTCTGAAGTTGGGTATCTAGTCATATTATGCGAAATTGGGCTTAAAACACTCAAACTATCTATTTATAATGGGTAACACAGCATGGGCCTTGATATGCTTATGTTTCTTATCATTATTGCCGCAATAATCTAGTCTAGGGTAGGTTCTTATCCTTATTTTTATTTTATTTTTTAAATCAATTTTACATTATTGTGGAACCCACTGGATTTTTATTATAAAGAAAACAATTATAATAAACTCTTATACTACCATTTTTTTATTAAAATAATTATATTTGAATTTTTAGGATGTTACATTTCTCCCCTCCTTAGAGAATTTCGTCCCCGAAATTCATCACATACTCACACACATATTGTAACAAATGCTGAAAACCAAACATAAGGTTACCTTACCTTACCTTAAACAACAAGATCTGGGTATTGACATACCATCTTCCATCTTTCAATTAGTTTCCTTCGGAGTTAATCCTTTCCCATAACACTTTCAACAAAGGAATTGTCTTGTTCCTTAGAGTCTTTGTGCCCTTGTCCAAGATTTGACTAGGCCTAGGCTTATAGATCAAATTATCCTTCAGTTGTAAAGACTCTGGAGCTATCACATGAGACTCATCAGGTACATATTTTCTAAGTTGTGACACATGGAAAACATCACGAAGATTTGCCAATTGTGGTAGAAGAGCCAATTGGTAAGCAACGGGCACGACTCTTTTGAGAATTAGGAAAGGTCTCATGAAACAAAGAGTCAGTTTTCTGAATGACATTGACCTCCCCATCCAAAACTTAAGAGTGCCTCTCAAGATTACATGTTCCTCTTCCTAAAATTCTAAATGCTTTCTTTTCTTGTTGACATAATACTTTTTATCTATTCTGCGCAATGCGCATCTTTCCCTCAATTATTAATCCTAATTGCGATCTCTTTGATTAAATCTGATCTTAACAATATATTCTCACCTACTTCGCACTATCATAAAAGGGGATCTACTTTCCTAATCACATCATTAATATATATATATGTGTGTGTGTGTGTGTAGTCATTAAATACTCCACCAGATAATAAATGTACAATTCATGGCCCCTTAACTTTAAAAAAAATTATTTTTTTAAAGAATTTTTTTTAATTTTAAAATGAAGTCAATGATAACATTTATATAATAAAATCATGCACTTAAGCATTTGTTTCTATCCATCCGTCTATAATTAGAACACCTTCACTTGCATTTCATGTTTATAAGCATTCTCACAAATTAAATTTAACAAACAATCCATAAAAGAAATTGATGTAATATTTTATATCATCCACACGTAGACATAATATCTTTTACGAACTCTATACCAAATTTCTTATATTCTACACAGAATTGAGGAATTTTATAAATTTTATAAATAAAAAATGTGAAGCAGTAGCACGTTTACATACTAATTTTTAGCTATCCCAAAATGATAATTTTAAAAGAGGAAGAAATAGTTTCACTTTATGTTGATAAGAAGATCTTACTAAAAAAAATATGTGATAACAAAATGGAGAATAATGTTTAACAAAATTACAATTAAACTGTGCAGACATTATGCAAAAACAACTGTAAAAATTAACACCACAATAGTATAAGAAACCAATTCAATCTCGATCCTTGAGTAGGCACATACAAATAAGAAATAACATTTTTTTTTCACTTTTTGTTAAGAAATATAAGTTTGTTAGGATTAGACATGCCATTAATCTATATGAAAAACAAATCATAGGGGAATATCAATCGCGATTAGTACTTTGTCACTTGAGAAACAATTTGAAATTTCAAGGAAATTGATCCTCTAAAAATTATATAACAAAATTACAACATTATAATCAAATTTGAACATATATATAAAATTCTTTAATCCCACTTCTATTTTTATTCCCGTCCACTAATACTTCTTTAAATCTTGATGCTTCTTGGTTATTCATAGACACATGGTTAACGTTCTTTTATGTGTCTCTTCTAATATTTTTTTCCCTCTAAGGGTCCCCTCCTTAGGGACAATGATCCTATTCTTAAACAACACTACACCATTATTATATAACACATAATTCTCTTGATCCAAAAGAGATTTTAAATCCTAGTTTAAAAACTACACTCGCTTAATCTATTTTCTAAGGTCACTACAAATTTTCAACCTATTCAATTCCAAGTTTTAAGCCTTAAAAAGATATCCAAATTCATGTCTCTAGACTCTTCTATTAGGTCCATCTCTTGCAACTTCAAGTTAGACTTGTGCGAAAATTTCCTAATCCGAGTATCGACCACTGCATTAGCCTTTCCCGGACTATACTTCAACTCAAAATTATAGTTCCTAAGAAAATTCATCCACTTTCTTTGCCTTATATTTAAATCTTCGTCTATGTCTCTGTCTCTGTCTCTTAACAACTGTTTAAGGCTCTACTGATCATTAAAAACTTCAAGTCCTATACAAGAGATTTTCCCTTCCTAATTAGCTTGGTGAGAGGTAAGGCTAGTCTAGAGAACTCGTTTATAACTTCCTATAATATTTCTCCAATTCTAGGAAACTTCTCACACTTGTCATTGTCTTAGGCTTCTCTCACCCTATCCCTGCATCTACTTTACTAAAATCAACCACTACTCTACTCCATTGATCTAAGCTCATCTATCCTAGGTAAAAGATACATATCCATAATAGTTACTTTGTTCAATTGCAAATTGCCCACATATAACCTCATACTCCAATAAATTTTTTTCCACTAAAATCACTCAAAAGTTATTACAAAATCAAGCATATTTCTTACCATTGACTAAAGTGGAATTTGACTCATACTATAATTAAAAAAAATTAATTAGGATCCGATAAAAATCACTACAGAGTGAAGCCGTGCGTAAGTATACATGAGCAAATTGTGATTCCAAATAAGTCTAATTTGAATTTGGCAAAGTGAAACTAATTCAAACGTTAGTGACTTGACAAAGTGAAGCAATCCTTTCAAATATGAAATAGAAAAATCAATTCAAGTGAGATTTGCGATTTTGCCATCAAACAAAAAGAAAAGGTTAATTCAAATGGCGTAAACACAAATGAGATAGGACTGCACATTTTGTACGAAAATAAAACTAAGGAGCCACATATACACCACAACAAAAGAAACAAAACCACAATTAAAAGAATCTTAAAAAAAATTATCAAATTAATTCATCAAATAACATTAAAACATTTTAAGAATCCCAAATCAAGAATCTCAAAACCTCGATTCTTCATATTAGACAAATATACATGTGAAAACCTCAATTTCCACATAAAAAAAAATAAAAACAAATTAAGAGATCACATCCTTCAATAATTCATTCCATTAAGGTTTTAAGAAAGTGTTTTACTCACATGCTATGAGTATTACTGTCACGTCACTATAAATTCCCACCTTACCATAAAACTAGAGTATGTATCAATCCTTGAGTTCCCTCAACTAAGCACTTATTAGAAGAAATAACCAATACAATAAGGGTTGACACCGAAGAAAAATCGATAGACATTGGTTGTGAAGAGATATCAAAAATAAAAATAATTCTATTAGAGTACTTTATGACAACGAGTCTAAAGACAATCACTCGTTACCAAGAATAGCATCTAACCCAGACATAGATAACAAATAAGATAGAAGGCATAAGGCATGTCCCGATGCACAAGAAAACAATTTAAACAAGAACTGGAAGAAATAAGATTATCCCACATAGAAGTAGAAACACGTGGATCAAAGGACAAAAGAAAGATAGGTAACTCCAAATTTCACACATGAAGGATATATAATAGAATGTGTTGCTCCTGAATCAACAATAGAGTAACTTTTCTCCTGTACGAGTTGAAGAAATTCAGCCTCCTTCGGATCTAAGCTGCCTCGGAATGATGGTGGGTTGTTCTTCTTGAATTCGAAAAGTCACACGTGCTAAGGGTCCTAGGTTGCCACCAATCCATTAGAGATTGGTCACCATTCCCATTCAGTTGATGGAGAGTCCCCGCCTACGCTTTGCTTAACTCTGGCTATACAATCCAAAGCTGGTACAAGTGCAACGTTCGTCCCTCGCCTATTAATCGCCATAAATCTGCTCACTACCAATGAAATACTGTGTTGATCAGGTCCAATATCCCAAAGAATAGCATGCAACATTTATAACTCTAACAAGCATCCTATGCGCCCAAGTTTTGTTTTATAAAAGTCCCAATGCCACAGTCCGATTTAGAATCGCACTGCTCTGATACCAAAAATGTAATGTCATTCGTTACATTAGTAACCCAAATTAATTTCAATAAAAATCCTTCAAAACATTTAATTAAAAAACACAAGTCATAAAATTTTTCTCAAATAACTAAGTATGAAAATACCTCGTACTAAATAAAATAATAGTATTTACAAAGTATTGAAAAATATCATTAAATCCAATCATTTGAATAAAAACTAAAGGCCTCAAAACCGAGCGTCTAATTACAATCTGAGAAAAATAGTATGTAAACCAAAGAACGTCGTCCGCATAATACTCCAAACCATACTACATTACTAACCAACTAGCTAATCAAAGATAACTCTTCAGATCCCTGGATCCTCAACAACGATGTCATCGGGCCCTGAAAACAACACTTATAATTAGATATAAAATCCCAGTGCACAACAATACATTTATAAAATGTTTCGAAAATAGTGTTATTCTCAGTCGGTGCGGTAACCGGAAAAACTGTCCATGGTATCCGCTAATTTCCCAAAATAATATATAAAAAAATATTTTTAATAACAACAAAAATTTCATCAAGTCAAATGCATATAGCATAAGGTCAACTCGTCTCAATGCATCACATTCCACATACCAAGTAAATTCTAAATTAATCCAAGTGGCTCGAAGGCCTCATAACTAAACCGGTCTCTTGCCAGCATGCCATAAATCTCACACATCACATGACAATGGCGTCCTATTGTCCACCCCTACTCATGAGGAATGTTTCGATGTCACCCTCATGTCGGGGACATTTCTATTTCGATACCTCCCATGTGCACATGGCGGTATTTCTCCCTTTTCGACACCCCAATGTGTGACGGTGTTACTTTCGATACCCCTTTTTAGGCGGTATTGCTCTTTTTCGACATCCCAATTATATGGGGATGTTACTTTCGATACCCCATTACGGTGATATTACTTTTTGATACCCCTATTATAGGTGGTATTGCGGAAAACATCATACAACATATTATAGCTCAAATATGTCATGTCTCATGCATGTAACAAACTATTTCCCTCAATTTTAAACATATAAACTTCCACCAACAACAAACAATCATGAATATCACAACACATCATACATGAATAAGCACGTTACAACATCAATTGATCAATTAATTCCCCTTTTAAACAAAACCCCAATTTTAGAATTTAGGTTACTAACAATATGCATCAAGTCAATTAAAGACTTCCAAAACCACATGGTAATCCCTTATAAACAAAAACAATCATATATACCATGGAAAGGGTTCATAAAAAGTATTGTTACTCACCTCTTTAAGACCTCCAAATAGCTCTAAGCGCTTCCTACTGCGAATCCTAACGTTTGCCAAGAGTTATCATCATCTTCCTCTTCCTAGACTCCCTCTTCCACAACTATCTCTTCTTAATCCTTGAGTTTCTTCTCTTCTTAGCCGTTTCTGAGTTTCTAGGTGTAAGTAGGGTTCAAAAACGAACCCTAAGAGTGTTAAGATTCTATTTATAGAGCCCCCAATAGCCCAAAATGTGTAAAAACGTGCTAAGCCCGCTTACTCTGCATATGATGCTGTATTTCGCACATATCTTGAGTTATAGACATTCAAAAATTATAAATTTTATATCGTTGGAAAGATAAAAGAATTTTCTACAACTGTTAAGAAGACCACAAAATCTGAAACCAACGTTTATATAGTAAAAACGTGGATAGAATTTAAAAAAGCGGTTCTGGCGCTGGAACATGAATAATGTGTATGAATTTGGTCATAACTTGAGCTACAAGAATCCAATTTGGACGAATTTGGTGTTTATGAAAAGATAAGAGACAGGGCTATATTTCTTATGCAGATCTCGAATTCAAACAAGTTCTCTTTGGTTACAAAATATCCGTCTGAAGTTGGGTATCTAGTCATATTATGCGAAATTGGGCTTAAAACACTCAAACTATCTATTTATAATGGGTAACACAGCATGGGCCTTGATATGCTTATGTTTCCTATCATTATTGCCGCAATAATCTAGTCTAGGGTAGGTTCTTATCCTTATTTTTATTTTATTTTTTTAAAATCAATTTTACATTATTGTGGAACCCACTGGATTTTTATTATAAAGAAAACAATTATAATAAACTCTTATACTATTTTTTTGTTAAAATAATTATATTTGAATTTTCTGGATGTTTTACTGTGCTTGCGACTGGAGCGGTGGGCGGATCTATTCGAGAAGGACGTGCGCCGACGATGGCATCGGTTCCCGTGGATCTGGGATGTGACTGGGCTTGCGGCTGCACACGGCGGTGTGAGCAAGCTCTAATTTGCTCAAGAGATATGATTTCAGATCCGATTTTCGCATCTTCTTCTTCGCCGTTGTTTTGATGGATTAGTTGCCACCACCGTTACCTTTAAGCTCCGCCTCTGATTTCTGCATCGCCACGTTTCTTCATCTTTGAAATAGTGTAAACCATCTCAAAAAGTAAAAGGAAGAAAAAGAACGAACACAGAAGCAGAAAGGGGCCCTATTACACTCAAAAGCTTGACATTGACCTTCTGTTGCCCCATTTGCTTGGGTTCATCTTTCTCACCATGAAAACCCAGAAAGTTTCTGACGAAAATAAAAGAAAAGATCCGTTTTTTTTAATATTTTATTATATATAATAAAATAAATGTGTCATTTAATTTTGTTTTTAAAATTTTGGGTTAATAAGTAAATACGAAAATATAGTATATTTTTTTTACAAATACTTATTTTAGTTTCAACATTTGACCAGTTGAAAAGTCAAATAGTCTAGTTGTCCAAATGATTGGTTTAGGTATTGATACGTGGGTGGTGTAATGAGTGGTGCAAAATATGGGTGATGCATCTTAGCCCATTCCTTGTACATATATTTTTTATATGTCCATCATTTTTCTTTTCTATCCTTTTTTCTATTCACTCAAAAAAAATAAACCGAAGCCTCACAACACTATGATTTGCAAAAACCTTTAACAGAGTGATTTTTTTTGTGCTCAACGAAAGTGAGTTTTATACTCCTTATGTTTACATAAAGTAGTTCACAAGTTTGCTTATGTCAATGCATAAAATATAAGAATTAACTTACAAAATTGCTAGAATTTACATGTGCAATTTATTGAAATTTTGGAATATATAACTTAAATATTTGTTCATGTAAATAAAGTGTACGAACCAAACTAACTTTTATAATTATATATACTAGCGGCAAGACAGGTACTGACGTGTCTGTCTGGCTGCATTTTTAATGCTTTTATACGTATTTATCCATGTTTTTGTTGTATAATATTTTATTTGTCACTTGTGTATGTCGGATATTTTCAATCGGTATTTTTTACGACTTTATAATGTGACTTCTTAATGTAAAACCACATTATATATTTATATCATTACGTTAATAAGATTATGTTGTGAATAAATATAAAAATAAATAGACCTACGTGCTTGAAATCTTGCATATTCATTGAAAATTTGCTAATCTTGTAATTTATAATTTTTTTAATGTTATGTGCATTTTGCTATTGGTATTTTAATTACTATTTTAGTCAATTGAGTAAAACGTGTATGTTTGATCGATAATTTTGGTGATACATAAGCAAGTAAACAGACAATGAAACTGAACAGAGGGACTAATGTGACGTGTGTATAATAGATCCGGCTCCTCTAAAGTGAGCCACTCACTTTAGAGGGTAAAGTAAGCTATTCTCCACCCATAAAAAAAACTAATGGTTCAGATTAATTCATATTTTTAAATAATTTTAATTTTTAAGGACACATTTGTGAACACCTAATTTTGTCCGGGTATTTTCTCCTCTTATTATTATTATTATTACTATTATTTTTTATTTTTATTTATTTAGTTTTTTTTAAAAGGAAAAAGAAAAAATAATAAATAAAAATCTGCAGAGAAAACTGAAAAAAATATATCCATTATTTGACCCATCTCTTTTAGCCCAATCCACTTACATCATCCCATCTCAAACATAAAGGGATGCTTTCTTTTGTTAAAAAAAAAAAAAAAAGGATGCAGCAACGTTCAGTACAGTGGCAAGAGGAAAATCCAAATTCTCTTAATGAATATCAGCAACCAGAAGAGCAATGGCAGAAGACTTAGGCATTTGTAACAAAATGGGTTCTTTTTTAGCACCAATAAGGTAAAAATGGGAAGAAGGAATGGTCTGCTACCTTTGAGAGAGTCAAACCTGAACCAAAGAGAAAAATACTCAACATGAACAAGGAAATTTGCAGCATCAAGGAAAAACTCAACAATCAAAGAATCAGTGAAATTGGAAATGTTGAAAAGGACCTTGCATTGCAACCATAGCAGAGGACATTGGGTCCTCTTTTGGAGTCTTGCAACAGTAGAAAATATATAAAGGGCACAGAGAGCAAAATCTAAGAGGGGAGCATACAGGGGAAACGAAAGAAAAAAAGGACAGCAAAAAAGACTTCCCTGTTTCTCCATCTTCCTGCCTGCATCATCTCCTTCCTCCTATCCTTCATCTTCCTCAACCAAACCAACAACAACAAAATACGAAGAAAAATCAGAAAAACCAGAAACCAAAAAAAAAACCTTCCTTTTTCTCTCTTTCTTTCTTCCTGCTTCATTTTTCCACCCAGAACCCACCTCCTTCATCTCCCATTGCATATCTCCTTCTTCCTCTTAACCCCAACCCATCTTCCTCCTTCACCCAAAACCCAATAAACATCATAAACCCATACTTACCCACACCCAAACAACACTTCTTCTTCTTCCAAACTCCAAGACAAAGCTTCATCTTCTTCCTCCCCCTCTCAAATCCGGCGCCACCCTCAGACACCACCACCATCCCTGCTGCAAACTCCACCCGTGACCCACGCCTGTTCGCCACCCTTCGCCGCGCGTACCCCCTGGAAGCTCGCCGGAACCGCGCTACCTTACCGCCAACGTGAACCAGACGCGGCCACCAGATCCGCTTCCATCCATCGCAACCATCATACGGATCTGAAGCTACTATGACGAGTGTCCCCCCCTCTGCCTCGCCGCTCGACCGTCGTGCTTCCAGGGCCGTCACCGCTCGCCGCCGCCATGCTCAACCAGTCGTGTTTCTCTTCCCCTGCTCCTGCTATTGATAGCTTCAGATTGTTACTCGGTATTGATAGGTTCAGTAATACACTAATACCTTGTTCTCTGTTATTTATTTTTATGTATCATGTTTTTGTCAGGGTTAATGTTTTTGGTCTGAAGGTGGTACATGTGGGCTTACTAGTGGGCTCAACTTAAGGTTTGAGAAGGTAAAAACAAAAAAAAATAAAAACAAAAGGACTTCTCTGATCATGGTTTTGTTTTAGAATTGGGTCAAATTTGTGTTTTTGTCTCATCAATAAAAATACATCTTCAAATAATATAATTCCTTTTATAAAAATAAGACAAAATTTTATCCAACTTTACAAAAAATAAATTTCCTTGAATCCACGCAACAATCTACAATGTTGATGTATGATTTTTCATCCTCAAGTGTTGTATGAATTGTAAGGGTTTATCGTATAGCTTTGTTATCCTTAACCCTGTGCAAGAGTGGATCCCCTTTAAAAAATATTAAATGTTTTTTTAAATTGATACTTTTAGTCAATTTTACCCAATTTCATTCTTATAAAAATAAAATAAAAATCTCTTTTTAATTCACGCAACAATCTACGACGTTGATGTATGATTTTTCATCCTCAAGTGTTGTATGAATTGTAGGGGTTTATCGTATAGCACTGCTATCTTGGACTCTATGCAAAAGTGAATTTATTCTAAAATAAAATCTTTTTAAATAAAATAAATAAATCAAAATCTTTATCAAAATTAAAATCAACCAACCAATCAAATCTTTTCAAGAGAACTACGTGGCTTTGAGTTTCCCATCGCACCCGGGAATACGTAGGAGCAAGATAAATCATCTTGTCGGGCCAAAACTAAATTTTCCTTTTTTGTGTCTCTTTTTATGCTAAAATAATTAAAAAAAATTAAACTTTTCCCCTTTTTAACAATAAATTCAAAAAAATAAAATTAAAATTAAAAATTAAAAATTAAAAAAATATATAATCCTTTCTTGTAAATAATTTTTGGGGTAAAATAAATATTTAAAAGGCTATTAAAATGTTTCTGCACAATTAACTTGAGGTACCGTTTTTAAAACGGGCGATGTGGGGTGCTAACACCTTCCCTACTCGTAACCGACTCCCGGACTCATCTCTCTCTCTCCTTTTTTTTTAAGACCAGTTTTCCTTTAAATAATTGGGTTTTCTAAGATTTTCCCAATAAAAATTTTAGTGGCGACTCCTCTGTTTTTTACCTTTCCTTTTCGCGCCTCCCGGACGGGACGGTCGCGACAGCTGGCGACTCCACTGGGGACTTTTGAGAGTCAGGCCTATCATAGTTGGTTGTGCATTTTTTTAATAAATTTGAAAATATTAGTTTTACCCCTTTTTGTTTTATTTGTATATAGTATTATATGTTTTAATAAATGTCTTTGTACATTCTTGCAACCTTAGGGTAGAAAACTCTCGTAAATGTGGGTTGTTCTTTTGCAGGCTTGGGGTTAGTTTTTTGGGTTTTGTGCAGGTTTCCTTGCTCCCAGCACACACATCACCATCACATACTCACACACTTTTGGGCTCTATACCCGAGTCTTGGAATGCCATAGGATTAGAAGGGGCTTCAGTGATGTTATTGCGACGCTTTTGCGTCCCTGACAGACATTGATTCTCCCGCTCGGATTGTTACCGGAACATGGACTGCCATATTGTGACTTTTTGGTCCCTATGGTGAGGTTCATGGATTCGGGTCCTCATTTTTAGATGAGGGTAATCCGGGGACCATGTTTAGTGGTCTAGATCTGTCCCGGAAGTCATGCACATAAAATGCCATTAGCAGCCTACCAAAGTAGGGTCTTGACTTCAGAAGTCCCAACTTTAGGATATGACCTATATAGGACAAAAGGGAGCATTTTTTCTTCACTCGTGTTCATGTTTTTTTATAAGAGAAAATTTACATTTCTCTATTTTTTGTGGAAGAGAAATGATTTACGCAAGTCCTTTTGCTTGCAACAAAAAAATCCATTATCATATTTTGTATCTCATGCATTTCCATAAATGGTGAAAAAGGGATTTGTGTAAATCATCTTTCTGTAACTCATTCATATTCTTGGTATATTTTGTATCTTATGCATTAAATATTTTGTTAGGTTCATAAAAAAATAAAAACATTTTCATGCATTCCTCTCATGCGTTCATTACAAAAAAATCATTTATCTCAAGCATTCATAAGAAGAAAAAAAGAAAAATAAGAAGCCATGCATCTCCTTCATTTTATGCATGCATCACTAAAAACTTTTCAGACCAATAAATTAAAAATTCATACATTTCATACATCAATTACCTTTTATGTCAATCTCATCATAAAAAATTCATATGAGTCGTTCATTAGAAAAATCATTCATCTCATGCATTTATAAAAAATGATTCTTCCAAAATAAAAAAAAGGCTCATTTCATGTATCACTGTTTTGATAGAAGTTCCTTCATGCATCTCATGTATTAAAATTTGGGTAAGTATAAAAATAAAAAATAGAAAGTAAATCTTTTCCATGCAACCCATGCATTAACACCTTCTTGGGTCAATAAAAATCTTTTTCGTGCATCCCAAAAGGTTATCTTCGGTAAACTTTCACAAATAAGGATTTAATCCCTTTTCCCCAAACTTCACAGTGACTTTTTGAATAATTGCTCTGCGGCACCCTTATTGGACTCTATCACAAGCCAAAATCATGGATGAGGAAGAGCAAACTCAGAAGTTCATAGAAGACTGGAGTCAACTCAAAGAGAAGATGACCCAAATGATGATAATGTTGCAAGTCATGCAGAAGGAAAAGAACACGAATGAGAATCCTTCAGCCTCAACTGAAGAGCAGCCGACCATACCTCTTCTCACTCATGAGAACAACCAACAAGGGGTCGTGATGCCTTTCACTGGCTACCCAAGCAATCAAAATTGTCCTTCATTTGACCCAAGCAATCCCCCATATGGTCTTCCTCGAGGATTTGTGCCGCCAGTCGCTCCTGGTCCGACAAATGGCAATCCAAACTCACAAAACACAACCTGCACACAGATCCCCACCAATTCTATGGTGCATTCCGTTAACCCAAACACTTCACCATTCACCTTCCACATTGGTGCCAATGGGATCCAAGTGGCACAGAGCTTCGCTTCCCCACAGTATGTTCCTGTGAATCAGTCGTGTGGGAATCCTCAATCCATGGAAAAGCTGGAGGTTCTAGAGGAAAGACTGCGAACTATTGAAAGGGCAAACAGTCATGGTCTTCGGGATGCCTCTGAACTCTGTCTAGTACCCAATGTCGTAATACCTCCAAAATTCAAAGTGCCAGATTTTGACAAGTACCACGGGAACCACATGTCCAAAAAGCCACTTAACCATGTACGTCGGGAAGATGGCATCACATGCCCAGGATGATAAGCTCTTGATTCATTTCTTCCAAGATAGTTTGACTGGGCAGCATCAAATTGGTACATACACCTCGAGCGGGCCCACATTCGATCCTTCAAAGACCTAGCAGATGCATTCCTGAAACAATACAAGTATAATATTGACATGGCTCCTGATAGGATGCAACTTCAAAATATGTTAAAAAGGGATACAGAAACCTTCAAGGAGTATGCACAACGGTGGAGAGAATTGGCTGCTCAAGTAGAGCCCCCATTAACTGAGAAGGAAATTGTGGCAATGTTCATTGATACACTTCAGCCACCCTTCTATGATAGAATGATTGGAAGTGTATCATCAAACTTTTCTGACATGGTTATCATTGGAGAAAGAATTGAGAATGGGATGAGAAATGGTAAAATTGTTGAAAGTTCTGTGGGGGTAGCCGGGATGACAAAAGTTCCATTTGTCAAGAAGAATGAAGAAGAGGCACATGTTGTGGCATCTGAGCAAGAGTCTGAGTGGTCTGGGCATTGGATACCGAGTCAAATATCTGTCAACTCTCAACCGTCTTTTCAAACAACCTACACTCCATATTATCCACCACATCACCAACCTAACCATCCATATGTAGCCTCCATCTCACAATTTCCAACTCAATCCTATCCTATGAGGACACCATACCACCCATCAAACCCTTTCCAACATCAAACTTTTCCCGCCATACCGCCCCAACAAAACCTAAATGCAAATCAAAGGAGACAACCTTACAACCCAGAAAAGAAGCCCATGCAGTTTGACCCTATACCTATGACTTACATGGAGCTATTGCACAACCTTATTGAAAAATCTTTGTTGGTCCCGGTCCCGACCAGGGCGGTGCAACCCCCATACCCAAAATGGTTTGACCCAAATGTCAAGTGTGACTATCATGGGGGAGTGATAGGTCATTCAACTGAAAATTGCAAGACCTTAAAGTATAAAGTGCAAGATCTGATCAATGCAAATGTGCTAAGTTTCCAACGAGACACTCTTGATGCAGGAGGTTCTGGAGTCCATGCCGTAGAGGACACTTTGGAACATGACCTTTGAATCTTGTGTAGAGTAATTCATTGATGCTAATCCTTTAGCTCTGCCCAAGGCTTTAGGAAGTTTTTAATAATGGGCTTACTTGTTTCCATTTCAGTATGAATAAATGAATGCATTGAGTTTCCTTCCTTTCCTTCATCTTCTGATTTTACCTTCATCCTTCTTCTTTTTTCTTGAAAGTTATCAATAAAGCAGATCTGAAGGTGATTCTCTTTAAAAATAAAATAATAAGTGCTGGAACCTCATCGTATGATCCTGATCACCTCATTAACCATGCTGGTTCGGACAACTATGGAAAGCTTCCTCATGAGATCAATCGAAGATGATTGAGGCAATCAAAGGAAATCTTTTTGATTCAAGCTAGACTCCATGATTTGAAAAAAAAAAGAGAAAAGAAATTAAAAGGGAAATCGAGAAAGAGCGCCCGGTTATGCTTTTGCAAGTACTATCATTTTTGTCTTACTTTTAAAATTTATGAAAATTAACAATCAAAATTCGAAATGAAGAATGGCCATCTTTCTATATCTTTCACATACTTGTACTATCCCTTGTTACTCCGTTTGAGCTTGAAATTCTTTCAAAGAACCTGGGACAAGGATCACCCCTAAGCAAGGGGCAAGCATGAAAGAATCGGTGATTATGAAAAAAAAAAAAACTTCATGCAAAGGCAAAAAAAAGGGAGGAAATAAAAAGGAAAGTTAGAGGAAAACAAATGTTCTTAGAAATCGAAAAGATCGTGGATCATCGGTCCTATTCAACCTTAAAACATTTGTTTGAGCCTTATATCCTTTCCTTCATGACTCTCAACCACTGGCCGCGTTATGAGCCTAAAAAGTCCATTCTGATCAATGAAAGATTGCTATCATTTTCATTAACTTTAATTGTGAGACAAAATGTATGTGCTTTTTCAATGCATCGCTCTCGGAAAAAGGAAAAGAAAGAAAAAACAAAGAGAAAATGAAAAAAACATAAAAAAAAGGGGGAGGCTCGCTGGGTTGAAAACCTGCAAGGGCGACCTAGGCAAAATTAGAGCAATCTACGCAAAAGTTAGCGTCAAACAGATTCCTCGAAGCAACAAACTGGGGCAGTTCGAATTTAAAGGCAAATCATGTCCTCGGAAGGAGATTAAAGCAGTACATGAGATCATACGAGTGTCTCTTGAGGAAATGTAACCGCAAATGCGGGGCAGTTTGAAGGCGAGTCATGAAATACTCAATACATGAAGACTGGAACAAGCCATGTTCTTGAAAGCTGATTAAAGCGGTGCTCGAGATTATACGCATGAGAAGCTAGCACTTATCATCTTAAAAGAGTATCACCTGAAGAAAAGTGTGAACTCCATCCCGTCATTGTTTCATTCCTTCTAACAACCTTTCAATTCTTTTACTCATATCCTTACCACTTTCCGCATATTGTTACTCCCTATCATTCACATACCCCTCTTTCTACCATAGACTCAATTTGCATTCTTTAATACATACTGAAAGGTGAAGCAAGTATCAATAATGATATCATTTAGAGTTTCTCTCAGGATGCAAAGGTCATGGAAAGTACATCAATCTCCTGACAAAGGGGCAATGTTGGAAAAGAAAGAGAAATCAAGCAGTCTCATCCATCGGGATAATCATTATAAATAGGCATATTTGTGACAAAGGGGCAAAGCATCGATGGGGCAAGAAAATGACAATCCGGATCAATGAGTGACATTCCAGTTCTTCCTTAAATTTGGCTGTGATCGAAGCTTTAAAGGGCTAGAAATCAAAGAATGGTTTGCGAAAAATGATCAAGGTTCATTATCAATCACTGAAAGAATCTTTTGCATCATGCATTATTTCATGCACCAGAATCAGCATCATTGCATCACATTTAGGCATAGGGCCTCATAAGCTTTGTTTTGTTCGACTTTAGCGGGCACAGGGCCCCAAAAGTCATGTTACTGTTAGCTTTAGTAGGCATAGGGCCTCATAAGCTTTGTTTTGTTCGACTTTAGCGGGCACAGGGCCCCAAAAGTCATGTTCCTGTTAGCTTTAGTAGGCATAGGGCCTCATAAGCTTTGTTCGACTTTAGCGGGCACAGGGCCCCAAAAGTCATGTTACTGTTAGCTTTAGTAGGCATAGGGCCTCATAAGCTTTGTTTTGTTTGACTTTAGCGGGTACAGGGCCCCAAAAGTCATGTTACTGTTAGCTTTAGTAGGCATAGGGCCTCATAAGCTTTGTTTTGTTCGACTTTAACGGGCACAAGGCCCCTAAGCTTTGCTTGTGTTAGCTTTAGCAGACATAGGGTCTCTAAGCTTTCGTCTGTTTTAATGGGCATAGGGCCCATAAGCTTTGTCTTGTCAGCTTTAGCAGGCATAGGGCCTCTTAAGTTTTGTTTTGTTGTAGTTTGGCTTTAGTGGGCACAGGGCCCCAAAAGTCATGTCTTGTCAGCTTTAGCAGGCATAGGGCCTCTTAAGTTTTGTTTTGTTGTAGTTTGGCTTTAGTGGGCACAGGGCCCCAAAAGTCATGTCGACTTTAGCTGAGCATAGGGCCTCTTAAGTTTTGTTTTGTTGTAGTTTGACTTTAGTGGGCACGGGACCCCAAAAGTCATGTCTTGTCAGCTTTAGCAGGCCATAGGGCCTCTTAAGTTTTGTTTTGTTGTAGTTTGGCTTTACAGGGCTCAGGCCCCCAAAAGTCATGTCTTGTTAGCTTTAGCAGGCATAGGGCCTCGTAAGCTTCGTTTTGTTTAGCTTTAACGGGCAGAGGGCTCATAAGCTATACCTTTGTTGGCTCCTATAGACATAGGACCACATAAGCTTTTTACATTTTGCTGTCAAGCTTCAGTGGATAACCGACTCCACAAGCTTTTATCCTTTTGCTTTCAAGCTTCAGCGGATAACCGACTCCGCAAGCTTTTGATCCTTCCCTTCAAGCCGGCGGACAACCGACTCATGCAAGCTTTCAACTTTTCTTGCAAGCTTCATTTGATAACCGACTCCACAAGCTTTTTACATTTTGTTGTCAAGCTTCTGTGGATAACCGACTCCACAAGCTTTTTATCCTTTTGCTTTCAAGCTTCAGCGGATAACCGACTCCGCAAGCTTTTGATCCTTCCCTTCAAGCTTCAGCGGACAACCGACTCCGCAAGCTTTCAACTTTTCTTTCAAGCTCCAGTGGATAACCGACTCCACAAGCTTTTTACATTTTGTTGTCAAGCTTCAGTGGATAACCGACTCCACAAGCTTTTTATCCTTTTGCTTTCAAGCTTCAGCGGATAACCGACTCCGCAAGCTTTTGATCCTTCCCTTCAAGCTTCAGCGGACAACCGACTCCGCAAGCTTTCGACTTTTCTTTCAAGCTTCAGTGGATAACCGACTCCACAAGCTTTTTATCCTTCTGCCGTCAAGCTTCAGTGGATAACCGACTCCACAAGCTTTTAATCATTTTTGCTTCAGCGGATAACCGACTCCGCAAGCTTTTAAACTTTTTGTCAAGCTTCGACGGGTGCACTGCACCCGTAAGCTCTGCTTGTTCAAGCTTCAGCGGACAACCGACTCCGTAAGCTTTCAACATTTCTTTCCAAGCTTCAGTGGATAACCGACTCCGCAAGCTTTTAATTCTTTTGCTTTCAAGCTTCAGCGGACAACCGACTCCGTAAGCTTTCAACATTTCTTTCCAAGCTTCGGCAGATACTCGACTCCGCAAGTTTTTCGCATTTTGCTTTCAAGCTTCAGTGGATAACCGACTCCACGAGCTTTTTACCTTTTCTGTCAAGCTTCAGCGGACAACCGACTCCGCAAGCTTTCAACTTTTCTTCTCAAGCTTCAGCGGATAACCAACTCCGCAAGCTTTTAATCATTTTGTTTTCAAGCTTCAGCGGATACCCGACTCCGCAAGCTTGTCGCATTTTGCTTTCAAGCTTCAGCGGATAACCAACTCCGCAAGCTTTTAAACTTTTTGTCAAGCTTCGACGGGTACCGTACCCCGTAAGCTCTGCTTGTTCAAGCTTCAGCGAACAAACAACTCCGCAAGATTTTAATCATTTTGTTTTCAAGCTTCAGCGGATACCCGACTCCGCAAGCTTGTCGCATTTTGCTTTCAAGTTTCAGCGAATAACCAACTCCGCAAGCTTTTAAACTTTTTGTCAAGCTTCGACGGGTACCGTACCCCGTAAGCTCTGCTTGTTCAAGCTTCAGCGAACAAACGACTCCACAAGCTTTTATCTTTCTGCTCGAGCTTCTGCAGGCGGTCCGTCCCGTAAGCTTTTAATTATGCATCTGTTTACTTGTCAGTGAACTCCGGCCAAAATTGGAGTTCATGTCTTTACCCGTTTCTTATAACGATAATAGGTTAAGCTATGGTTACACCTACTATCTAATAAGAAACAAGTAAAGAGGGGCAGCTGTGAACACCTAATTTTGTCCGGGTATTTTCTCCTCTTATTATTATTATTATTACTATTATTTTTTATTTTTATTTATTTAGTTTTTTTTAAAAAGGAAAAAGAAAAAATAATAAATAAAAATCTGCAGAGAAAACTGAAAAAAATATATCCATTATTTGACCCATCTCTTTTAGCCCAATCCACTTACATCATCCCATCTCAAACATAAAGGGATGCTTTCTTTTGTTAAAAAAAAAAAAAAAGGATGCAGCAACGTTCAGTACAGTGGCAAGAGGAAAAGCCAAATTCTCTTAATGAATATCAGCAACCAGAAGAGCAATGGCAGAAGACTTAGGCATTTGTAACAAAATGGGTTCTTTTTTAGCACCAATAAGTTAAAAATGGGAAGAAGGAATGGTCTGCTACCTTTGAGAGAGTCAAACCTGAACCAAAGAGAAAAATACTCAACATGAACAAGGAAATTTGCAGCATCAAGGAAAAACTCAACAATCAAAGAATCAGTGAAATTGGAAATGTTGAAAAGGACCTTGCATTGCAACCATAGCAGAGGACATTGGGTCCTCTTTTGGAGTCTTGCAACAGTAGAAAATATATAAAGGGCACAGAGAGCAAAATCTAAGAGGGGAGCATACAGGGGAAATGAAAGAAAAAAAGGACAGCAAAAAAGACTTCCCTGTTTCTCCATCTTCCTGCCTGCATCATCTCCTTCCTCCTATCCTTCATCTTCCTCAACCAAGCCAACAACAACAAAATACGAAGAAAAATCAGAAAAACCAGAAACCAAAAAAAAAACCTTCCTTTTTCTCTCTTTCTTTCTTCCTGCTTCATTTTTCCACCCAGAACCCACCTCCTTCATCTCCCACTGCATATCTCCTTCTTCCTCTTAACCCCAACCCATCTTCCTCCTTCACCCAAAACCCAATAAACATCATAAACCCATACTTACCCACACCCAAACAACACTTCTTCTTCTTCCAAACTCCAAGACAAAGCTTCATCTTCTTCCTCCCCCTCTCAAATCCGGCGCCACCCTCAGACACCACCACCATCCCTGCTGCAAACTCCACCCGTGACCCACGCCTGTTCGCCACCCTTCGCCGCGCGCACCCCCTGGAAGCTCGCCGGAACCGCGCTACCTTACCGCCAACGTGAACCAGACGCGGCCACCAGATCCGCTTCCATCCATCGCAACCATCATACGGATCTGAAGCTACTATGACGAGTGTCCCCCCCTCTGCCTCGCCGCTTGACCGTCGCGCTTCCAGGGCCGTCACCGCTCGCCGCCGCCATGCTCAACCAGTCGTGTTTCTCTTCCCCTGCTCCTGCTATTGATAGCTTCAGATTGTTACTCGGTATTGATAGGTTCAGTAATACACTAATACCCAAGGTTTACAAAACCGGACCGGTCATCGAACCGGTGAAAGCAGCGGTTCGAGGTTCAATGGTCCAACCGAGGTTGAACCGTGGTTGAACCGGTTATAATTAAATAATATTATTTTAATTTTTAATATAATATTTATAACAATATTAAACAAAAAAACAACATAACAACTAAAATTATTAAGCACAATTTTTATTATTTTGAAATTAAACTAAATAAATATAAAGATATATGTTAAAATCATCTTCATAGGGAAAACCAACCCAAAATCCTTTTATACTAATTTTTTTTCTTTTTTTTTAAGAAAACCGGTTCAGGCCGGTTCACTACCGGTTATGACCGGTTTTACCGGTTTTGAACCGGTTTTCCGGTTTTTGCACCGGTTCAATGCATGACCGGTTTTTCCTACTGACCGGACCGGTCATGGTCCCGGTTCCCGGTCGGACCGGCCAGTCCGGTCCGGTTTTCAAAACCCTGCTAATACCTTGTTCTCTGTTATTTATTTTTATGTATCATGTTTTTGTCAGGGTTAATGTTTTTGGTCTGAAGGTGGTACATGTGGGCTTACTAGTGGGCTCAACTTAAGGTTTGAGAAGGTAAAAACAAAAAAACAAAAAAAAAACAAAAGGGCTTCTCTGATCATGGTTTTTTTTTAGAATTGGGTCAAATTTGTGTTTTTGTCTCATCAATAAAAATACATCTTCAAATAATATAATTCCTTTTATAAAAATAAGACAAAATTTTATCCAACTTTACAAAAAATAAATTTCCTTGAATCCACGCAACAATCTACAATGTTGATGTATGATTTTTCATCCTCAAGTGTTGTATGAATTGTAAGGGTTTATCGTATAGCTTTGTTATCCTTAACCCATAGCAAGAGTGGATCCCCTTTAAAAAATATTAAATGTTTTTTTAAATTGATACTTTTAGTCAATTTTACCCAATTTCATTCTTATAAAAATAAAATAAAAATCTCTTTTTAATTCACGCAACAATCTACGACGTTGATGTATGATTTTTCATCCTCAAGTGTTGTATGAATTGTAGGGGTTTATCGTATAGCACTGCTATCTTGGACTCTATGCAAAAGTGAATTTATTCTAAAATAAAATCTTTTTAAATAAAATAAATAAATCAAAATCTTTATCAAAATTAAAATCAACCAACCAATCAAATCTTTTCAAGAGAATTACGTGGCTTTGAGTTTCCCATCGCACCCGGGAATACGTAGGAGCAAGATAAATCATCTTGTCGGGCCAAAACTAAATTTTCCTTTTTTGTGTCTCTTTTTATGCTAAAATAATTAAAAAAATTAAACTTTTCCCCTTTTTAACAATAAATTCAAAAAAATAAAATTAAAATTAAAAATTAAAAATTAAAAAAATATATAATCCTTTCTTGTAAATAATTTTTGGGGTAAAATAAATATTTAAAAGGCTATTAAAATGTTTCTGCACAATTAACTTGAGGTACCGTTTTTAAAACGGGCGATGTGGGGTGCTAACACCTTCCCTACTCGTAACCGACTCCCGGACTCATCTCTCTCTCCTTTTTTTTTTAAGACCGGTTTTCCTTTAAATAATTGGGTTTTCTAAGATTTTCCCAATAAAAATTTTAGTGGCGACTCCTCTGTTTTTTACCTTTCCTTTTCGCGCCTCCCGGACGGGACGGTCGCGACAACATTATAATAGAGGGAATAATCAATTAATTTATTTTTTTAAGGACAAAGTGTACCCATGTTTTTTTAGGAACCAAATGATCGTTGAGTCATTAAAAAATGTAAAAAGAAATCAAACTATTATAAACATTAATGACACTAAACTCGGGTGTTAAAGTTCATGTATTTTTGCTGTAAAAAAAATCATGTATTTATCCTGCAAAGTATTCTTAGTTTTTTTTTTTATAAAAAAAATTATGAGGCTATTGATGAAATTTTGTGTCATTGAACACAATCAATGCATGTCACCTTAACACCTTGAAAGTTGAAATAAGGAGAAAAATTGAAATAGTTTGGAGTTTTGTCCAAGTCATTCAAAGAAGAAAATTGAGGACCTCGCCAATGAAACCAGGAGGACTCAATTTCGCAAAGAAACGTTATAAATTAATATTGTAACTGTAAAAATCTAGCATTTCTACAATTAAGCAATGCAAACTAATGAAGCAGCACACACCCAACAAATTCCACCTTCTTATTTCTTTCTCAGTCAATGAAATGAATCACCAAGCTACTCTCTAATATCCATAGACTTTTAGTAAAAAAAAAAAAATTAATATCCGTAGACTTGGGGAAAAGACTCACTATAATCTATGACAAATGGTTCATTCAACCGATAAATGTAAAACCAAATTAGTCTAACTAATAAAATAATTTGAAGTTGATAACTTCATTCTCCAGGGATAATCTTCTGTTTGTACGCACTGTTGTAAACGCAAAAGATTATTAGTGACACATATAAGCATTGTATTGACGTGTCTGTCTGTCCACATTTCTAATTCTTTTCCTTATAAAGATATGTATTGGTATGCGTGTGTCTGCCTCCCATTGCTCTTTCTCCTTCTAATTGACGGATTCAATGACGGTTATGTTTTTTAAAAGAAATCACAATATGTTACCTGTTTATCCTTTGAGCCAGCAATCATATTTTTTACCATCATCCAAAGTTGATCTTTATCTGTTATTTTTGTGAAAGCCCACCCGACTGAATATATTTTTAGATGATGTATCTGGAAAAAAAAATTAGAGGAATAGTATTCTAACAATGACATAACATGAAGAATGTAATGTAAAATTTTAATTATCCTTTTTCTACTTACTATGACGATGTACCTTTTTCTAATAATATTAGACTATTAATGTCTTAATTTTAGAGTATTGGTGTTTTGACGATTTATCTTTTCTAATTTAAGGTTCGATCTCACACTAGCTAACATTTATCTACTTACTATACCAGTGCCTGTATAAAAAATTTAGAGTATTTGGGTCTATTTGTGAGTTTAGAGGGGAACAGAGGGGGAAGGGTTTGAGGAGGAGGGGAGAGGGAAAATGATTGAAAAGAAAAGATAGTCCTCCAAAACTTTCATCTTGTTCATTTTTTAGATCCTTCAAATTAGAGGATTTGGTTCTTTTATTAAAAAATGAATTGAGAGATGATTTTAGAGTATTATTCTCCTTTCTCCCTACCTTCATCCTCAACTATCTTTCAATCACTGATTTTTTCAAGAGCGTGGAAGAAAATCCAATCATTTCCTCTAAAGCTGGGCTTAGACTTGTCTTCCCTGAGGTTATAAACTTTTCTTTCCACGCATCTACATTCCCAATAACCATATCTATTTTTATGAAAGATAATACTGCATAGGAGTCTTATCTTTGCATGAAATATACTAGATGGAATCAAATATCCATCATCAAATATCAAAGAAAACTATTCCTATTTTCCCCCCTAAAATATACTAATCTAATATCCGTGTTGTTGCTTAAGTAAAGCAACATAATAGCCATAACATACTCATCCTATAAAAATAGAAAAGGAAATAGAGATTTATGAATAAAGAAATGAAGAAAAATAATAGTTATGGAGCTTTAAATAAAGAGTAATAGTAGCTATAACGTAGGTAGGCTGGTGTCACACAATGTCCTGAACTTAGGTACCGGTGGGATGTTTCTTATTCCATTCATGGAAGATGGAGGAAACATCAAATATAAAGATAACTATTTAGTTGGATGTAGACAACAAAATACCAAAAGCCAAAGTACTTCATTCCAACCCAAAGTGTAAAAACAAAGTTACAGCATCCCATTTTTCAATTCATTTATATCCCTTTTTTAATTTTTTTTATTATAGTTTAGTTTTTGCAACCCCTATCTTCAATAACCCTCCATTCTCTTTTTTTTATTCTTATCTCTTTGACCCATTGTTACTTGCTCAGTTGCTCTCTGCACAGAGTAGTGTAACACCCCGATTTTCGCTGTTTCGTAATATCGGTGATAAATATATAAATATATTTTTATCCGAGACTTAGAAAATGATTTTGGATAAACCAAGGTCATTTCCTTGTTATACTTATTTTTATAAGGTTACAGGGAAGTTTTTGGTTGAAAACTCAGACGGAAGCCGGTCTGCTGTTTTCTGTGTTTTTACTGACAGTAAAAGTTTACTGCTCAGAAGATCTAATTTTGAATCGTTAACGAGATGAAAAATATTTTTGTCATATTTACTATGATACTGAAAGTTTTGAAAATTTTGGAAAAAAAATTAAAGTATTATGTTTGTTGCGAGTCTATACGACGAGATGTCTCTAGGCAGAGCCTGAGTCAGATGGATCGGGAAATCGGCAAAGTAGCAGAGACATTGGATTGACCAACTTGATTAGCATTCATGACAAGTCTAACCTATCATAAATGGCAATTAATAGCACATTTATGGCAACATTCAATTTTGTTATGAATTGACCAAAATACCCTTGTCTTTTTATGACAATTCCTACAAAATGCCATTTGACAAATTGACCCAAAACTCTTGCCAAATCCACACGGCTCCAACCTTGTCTTCTTCTCCAAGTATTTGAATTCTTCTCCATCAAGTTTTGACATCTTCTTCATTAAGTTTTGACTTCTTCTTTAAGAAGTTTTGAATTCTTCCTAACCAAGTTTTGACTTCTTTTTCACCAAGTTTTGATTGCTTCTTCATTAAGCATTTGTTTCTTCTTCATTAAGCTGGTTGCTTCCTCATTTAAATAGGATGTCTCCTTCCTTAAGTCATTTTTTTTTCCAAATTCATGATTCTTGCTCCAAAGAGTTCATAACTCGTCCGATTTTGTATAGCCAATCTGGTCAGTTTCTATTTTGAATCTCGAAAAACTTTCAACATGAAAGTTGTTCATCTTTCTCTCTTATTTCCAACGACATAAAGATCATCCAAAACGGATAAGTATGTTGAGAGATATACCCAAAATACCGAAACTGTTCTGAAACCCTAACTTGGTTCATCTTCTCCCTTAAGTTCTCAAGAACACCATGAGACATTCTTGAAGAACATCATCCAAATCATCATTTTCTTTGATCATTGTCGCGACCGTCCCGTCCGGGAGCCGCAGAAAGAAGGGTAAAAACAGAGGAGTCGCCACTAAAATTTTTATTGGGAAAATCTTAGAAAACCCAATTATTTAAAGGTAAACTGGTCTTAAAAAAAGAGAGATATGAGTCCGGGAGTCGGTTACGAGTAGGGAAGGTATTAGCACCCTACATCGCCCGTTTAAAAAAACGGTACCTCGAGTTAATTGTGCAAAAACCATTTTAATAACCTTTTAAATATTTATTTTACCCCAAAAAATTATTTACAAGAAAGTGTTATTTTTAATTTTAAATATTTTAGATTTTTATCAGTTCTTATATCTTTAAATTTATTGTTTAGAAAAATTAAATGAGGTTGAACATGGCACATGAGTCCACAGGGCAACCTCAAATCTAAGGGACTGAGCATGGCACCGTGTCCATAGAACATCCCTAAAAAGGAAAAGTTTAACTTTTTGATTAATTATTTTAACGAAAAAACGGGATGCAAAAAAAGGAAAATTAATTAAATGAGGTTGAACATGGCACATGAGTCCACAGGGCAACCTCAAATCTAAGGGACTGAACATGGCACCGTGTCCATAGAGCATCCCTAAAAATGGAAAAGTTTAATTTTTTGATTAATTATTTTGACATAAAAAGGAGATACAAAAAGGGAAAAATTAGTTTTGGCCCGACAAGATGATTTATCTTGCTCCTACGTATTCCCGGGTGCGATGAGAAACTCAAAGCCACGTAGTTCTCTTGAAAAAATTTGATTGGTTGGTTGATTTAATTTTTGAAAAGAAAATTAAGGGTTAACAAGACGTTGCATCTCAGTTTACCCTGTTTAAAAGAAGTTAATTTATTTATTTTTAGAGGCTTATGATCATCAAGTTGTCACAACTCATATGTCCTAAAAAGATAAGGATTTGAAATTTTCTTTAACAAAAGGATTTTTATTTAGAGATAAAGGACTAAAATTATTTTTAAAAAGGATTTTTCACCCTTTTTTTTAAAAGGGTATTTTTCTAACACAAAAAAAGGAGCTGAAAATCTTTCTACCTTTTTTTTTTTTTAAGATAATTTTTTATTTTTTATTTTGTTTTGTTTTTGCTTTGGCCCAAAGCGGATAAGAGACAGAAAAAAGACTCACTAACACAAACAAGCCAAAAGAAAGAAATTAGTAATTTAAAAAGTAAAATTCATCATGAGCCCAAAAGAAAAAAAATAGAAGCCCAAACCCATCCAATGAACCAAACCAGGAAACCAACGTAAATATGATAAATAAAACAACAAAACTAAAAAGCAGCAAACTCGAGAGGTTTATAGCCTCCGAGTTCTCCATACCCACAAGCCTACGGAAGGGGATGATGATGGCCGGATCGGGAGGACAGACGGCGTCTCGCAGATAGTCCGCGCGACCGAGCGGCGCAGCGGTGGATGGATGACGCTGGCCGGAAGTTTCCGCTGCGGTTCGGACAAAAACGACTCTCGTTCGCGGATCCGGTTCGAGGTGGTGAGGGTTCGCACGCGGTGGTGACGGATGGCCGAGTGCGAAGCAGATTGAAGCGATGGAGAAGAAGGGGGTGGTGGTCCGATGGAACCGGGTTACATTGTTGAGGAATGGAGTGGAGGTGGCGCACCGGGGTTCGAGGACGGCGGATCTGCGACCCGCGACGCAAGCCGGAGCTCGGACAGAGGATGCGACGGAGCTAAACGTGACGGTGGTTCATGGCCGCTGTGTGGTGGTGACGCTGCCGAGACTGAGGATGTTTCCTCCCTCCTCTGTTTACTGCCATGATCTATGTGTGTGGTTTCCTCTTTCCTGTTTTGTTGTTCTTTGGTTTGTTGAATGAGAGGAAGGGGATGATGCGAGGAGGAGGAAGGAAAAAGAACGAAAGAAAGAAAAAGGTTTTTCTTGCTATTCCCTCCCCCTTCTCCTCTGTTGTTCTTGTTGTTGTGTTCTTGGTTTTTTTTATTTTTTCTGCTGCTAATCCCCCTCTCTCCGATTTTTTTTTTCTCCCTGTTGTCTCTGTTGGGTCCTTTTTATAGAAGAAGATGAACTCTTCTCAATGTCATTGGGACCTTGCAAGCTTGAGTGTTGCAGAGGTTACCATGCTTAGGTCCCTTTCCATTCCATTTATGTTTCTTCTTCCTCTGATCTAGGCAGATGCTTTTCCCCAAGTTCTGAAAATTAACTAAAAATGGAGATTGATTACTTGAGCTTTGGGGGAGATTTTGACAGTTGCCCTAGCTCTTGAGCAGCCCCCATCTGAGTGTTGCTTCATTCAAGAAGGCTTGGGAGTATGTTGGGTTAAGAGGAAGGCTGAGGGGGAATGACCAACACTGTAGCTGCAGGCAGTAGAGGACGTAGATGGTGCAGGAGAGGGACTCAGACGTCTTCTCTGTTTTTTCCTTTCTTCTTTTTTTTTTTATATTTTTATTTTTTTTATTTGACTTTCAGATGTATTATTTTTTATTTTATTTTTATTTTCCATTTTTAATTTTGTAAATATTAATTAAAAGGATAAAATATCCGGACAAAATTAGGTGTTCACAGCTGCCCCTCTTTACTTGTTTCTTAGTAGATATTAGGTGTAACCATAGTTAACCGATTATCGTTATAAGAAACTAGTAAAGACAAGAACTCCAATTTTCGTCCGGGGTACACTGACAAGCAAAGGACCTGTGTCTACAAACCGATTTCCTGTGAAGAACCCGCGGGTTAGATTGCCCACTGAGATTTACACACAAAAGCTTGCGGGGTGGATTGCCCGTCATAGGATCAAACAAAAAGATAAAAGAGCTTACGGGGTGGATTGCCCGTGAGAAGCTCGAACCGAAAGATAAAATAGCTTATGGGGTGGATTGCCCGTCAGAAGCTCGAACCGAAAGATAAAAGAGCTTACGGGGTGGATTGCCCGTGAGAAGCTCGAACCGAAAGATAAAAGAGCCTACGGGGTGGATTGCCCGTCAAACTCGAAAAGAAACATAAAAGAGATTACGGGGTGGATTGACCGTGAGAAGATCAAATAAAAGATAAAAGAGCCTACGGGGTGGATTGCCCGTTAGAAGCTCGAACTGAAAGATAAAAGAGCTTACGGGGTGGATTGCCCGTCAGAAGCTCGAACAGAAAGATAAAAGAGCTTACGGGGTGGATTGCCCGTCAGAAGCTCGAACAGAAAGATAAAAGAGCCTACGGGGTGGATTGCCCGTGAGAAGCTCGAACAGAAAGATAAAAGAGCTTACGGGGTGGATTGCCCGTGAGAAGCTCGAACAGAAAGATAAAAGAGCTTACGGGGTGGATTGCCCGTCAGAAGCTCGAACTGAAAGATAAAAGAGCCTACGGGGTGGATTGCCCGTGAGAAGCTCGAACTGAAAGATAAAAAGAGCCTACGGGGTGGATTGCCCGTCAGAAGCTCGAACTGAAAGATAAAAGAGCTTACGGGGTGGATTGCCCGTCAGAAGCTCGAATCGAAAGATAAAAAGCTTGTGAGGTCATATAGACAAATGCAATATATGAATGTAGATTTTGCTCACTGATGGAATGACAATTCGAAAACTCAAATAACTAGTTTTCAATTTACAGAAAGAATGATGATGATGAGAACCCTTATTAATTTTGGGCATGATGCAAAAGACTGATGATAGATTATTTCTTCTTTGCTATTTCTTTCATTATTGGATCCTTGACCCCCTAAAGGCATCGATCACACGTCGGTCTTGAGGATGAACTAAAACAAGGCCCGTCTTATCTGGGAGAGATATCTTGCACTTTTATCCCCTGATGATTAGATGTTCTTGATGATAATTATCTCGATGGTTGAGTCTCAGTATTCCTTCCTTTCTTCGATGCCCTTTATAGGGGAAGCATCGTGCCCCACCCAAGACCTTTTGAGGCTTTCTAAGGAATTCTAACTGCTTAAAAAACATTACTTGCTTCACGTTTCAGTATATACTTATCAGGATGAATGCACACACACAAAATGACAAAAGTTGAGAGGAAATGACCAAGGTAGCGAAATAAAGTAAAGGAAGTCAATGTCATTATATTTGGATTGAAAAAGGTGTACAAAGCATAAGTTGCAAAACGTTGCGGAGTAGATTCACATCTCCTCAAGTGATGTCTCTTTCAATGACTAATTTTAGTATCCCTCATACAATCTTGACTGCTCATTAATTGGCTTGAGAGATGTTCTGCGCCCCAATCTTCATATATCCAACCTACGGACTGCCCCAGTTCATCGGCTTGACGACACTTCCATTGTTATTTTTTTTATTATTATTATTATTTTTTTTTTTTGAACCCTAACTTTTGCCTAGACCGCCTTTTCAGGTTTTCAGTCTAGCGGGTTGCTCTAACTTTTGCCTAGACTGTCTTTTCAGATTTTCAGTCTAGCGAGCCTTTTCTCTTTTCATTTTTCATTTTTCTTTTCTTTTCTTCTTCTTCTTGGGAAGTGTGTTCAAGCATAATACTTTTTTACTGCATCCGAGTTCACAGGGAGCGGGAGGTCTTCCCCATCCATCCTGGTGAGAATTAAAGCTCCTCCAGAGAAGGCCTTTTTCACAACGTAAGGTCCTTCGTAGTTCGGAGTCCATTTCCCTCGATGATCCTTTTGGATTGGTAGAATCTTCTTGAGCACCAGGTCACCCTCCCGAAACTGTCGTGGGCGTACCTTCTTCTCATAAGCTCTCATCAACCTTCTCTGGTATAATTGGCCGTGACACAACGCCCCTAATCTCTTCTCTTCAATGAAGTTCAATTGGTCTAATCGATCCTGGACCCACTCAGCTTCTTCTAATTCTACTTCTCTCAGTACTCTTAATGAGGGGATCTCTACTTCAATTGGGAGCACTGCCTCCATCCCATAAACTAAAGAATATGGCGTTGCCCCTGTCGAGGTGCGAATAGAGGTACGATAGCCGTGTAAAGCAAAAGGTAACATCTCGTGCCAATCCTTATACGTCACCACCATCTTTTGGACAATCTTCTTGATATTTTTATTAGCGGCCTCCACTGCCCCGTTCATCTTTGGGCGGTACGGAGAGGAATTATGATGCTTTATCTTGAAATTTTCGCACATCTCCTTCATCATCCTATTGTTCAAATTGGTCGCATTATCAGTGATAATCTCACTCGGCAACCCATAACGACAAATTAGCTCTCTTTTGACAAATCCGATCCACGACATTCCGGGTCACATTGGGATAAGATGCAGCCTCAACCCACTTGGTGAAATAATCGATGGCAACAAGAATGAAGCGATGTCCATTTGAAGCTTTTTGGTTCGGACGGCCCGATCACATCCATTCCCCACATTGAGAACGGCCGAGGTGCCGACATGACATTCAAAGGAGCTGGCGGCGCATGAACCTTATCAGCGTATATTTGACACTTGTGGCACTTCTTCGCATAATTAAAGCAATCGACCTCCATTGTCAGCCAATATTGGCCAGTCCTCAAGATTTTCCTGGCCATTGCATGACCGCTCGCGTGTGTTCCAAAAGGTCCTTCATGTACCTCCTCAACTATCAGTTTAGCTTCTTTTGCGTCAACGCACCTCAATAACACCATGTCATGGTTTCTTTTGTAGAGAATATCTCCATCTAAATAGAAACCCATTGCAAGTCTTCTTAGAGTTCTTTTGTCATTTTCTGAAGCGCCAGGGAGGGTATTCCCTTCTTTGGATGAAACATTTGATGTCATGGTACCACGGTTTTTGATCAGACTCTTCCTCTATCACTTGACAATATGCAGGATGACCACGACTTTCCATTTTGATGAGTGGTAGGTTCCTCTCGTCACTTACTTTGAACATTGAGGACAAGGTAGACAGCGCGTCAGCTAACTGGTTATCTTCTCGGGGAATATGATGAAACGTGACTTCGTCAAACTGCTCAATCAAACCTTTGATGTAATCATGGTACGGAATTAACTTGGCATCTCGGGTTTCCCATTCCCCTCTTAACCGGTGGATGACTAGTGCAGAGTCCCCATATACCTCCAGTATCCTTGCTTTTGCCTCTATTGCTGCCAAAATCCCTAGTGCACAAGCTTCGTATTCGGCTATATTGTTTGTACAATCAAAGCAGAGCCTCGCGATGTGAAGGGAAATAATCATTTTCGGTGAGATTAAAATTGCCCCGATTCCGTGCCCCAATGCGTTAGAAGCTCAGTCAAATAACAAGGTCCATTTTTCTTTTTTCGGTGATTGCTCGCGATCAAACAGAGCCATTATATCTTCATCTGCGGAAAATCACATTGCATCGATCCATAATCTTCTACCGGTGATTGGCTAGATATTCTGCAAGAGCACTCCCTTTTATTGCTTTTTGGGTGACATAGGCAATGTCATATTCTCGATAGCGAGGACTTGCCAGCGAGCAATTCTTCCAGTCAGAGCAGGCTTATCAAAGATATACTTGATTGGATCCATTTTGGACACCAACCAGGTAGTATAACACAACATGTAATGCCTCAAACGGCGAGCCGCCCATGCCAAAGCACAGCAAGTGCGTTCTAGCAGTGAGTAGTTGGCTTCACAACTGGTGAACTTCTTGCTTAGATAATAGATGGCATGTTCCTTTCTTCCCGACTCATCGTGCTGCCCCAGTACGCAACCCATAGATCCATCTAGCACACAGTCAAATACATGATGAGAGGTCTTCCCGGCACTGGGGGAACCAAAACTGGAGGCTCTTGTAGGTATTGTTTGATCTTCTCAAAGGCGTTTTGACAATCTTCATTCCACGTCACGGCTTGATTTTTGCGCAGCAATTTAAAGATTGGTTCACATGTCGCGGTTAGTTGGGAGATGAACCGGGCAATGTAGTTCAATCTTCCTAAAAACCCACGAACTTCCTTCTCCGTTCGAGGTGCTGGCATGTCGATGATTGCTCGAACCTTTTCAGGATCAACCTCTATTCCTCTTTGACTAACGATGAACCCCAGAAGCTTTCCTGATTTCACTCCAAAAGTGCATTTGGATGGATTCTGTCGGAGCTTAAACTTTCTTAACCGCTTAAAGAGTTTTTGCAGATTATCAACATGGTCATCTTCGGATCTGGACTTGGTGATCATGTCATCTACGTAAACTTCTATCTCCTTATGCATCATATCATGGAATAAAGCCACCATATAGCCGATATGTTGCCCCAAAGATTTTTCAAGCCAAAGGGCATAACCTTATAGCAAAAGGTTCCCCACAAAGTGACAAATGTAGTTTTCTCCATATCCTCAGTGCCATCTTGATCTCGATTATATCCCGAGAAACCATCCATGAAAGAGAATAATGCATGTTGAGCAGTATTATCTACAAGAACATCAATGTGAGGCAAAGGAAAGTCATCTTTTGGGCTAGCTCTGTTCGGATCTCGATAGTCAACACACATTCGAACTTTTCCATCTTTCTTGGGAACAGGAACGATGTTAGCAACCCATTGAGGGTACTTTACAACTTCTAGGAAACCTGCATCCAGTTGTTTCTTGACCTCCTCCTTGATCTTTAAGGACATTTCCGCTTTCATCCTTCGTAGCTTCTGCTTTATTGGAGGACACTCCGGCTTTAATGGCAATTTGTGTTCTGCTACACTGGGGTCTAACCCTGGCATGTCTTGGTATGACCATGCGAAGACATCTTTATAATCCGTCAACAACCTGATCAATCTGTTCCGCTCCTTTTCTTTCAGGGAAAGGCCAATCTTGACCTCTTTTATATCATCTTTGGTTCCCAAATTGATTAGTTCACTCGGCTCTTCATGGGGCCGGATTTCCCTGGCTTCTTGTTCTACCAATCTCAAAAGTTCAAGGGGAACTTCCCCGTCATCATCAACAACCTCCTCAGCATGATCAACGGAATAGTCAAAATTGTATGATGGGTTACTAACACTGTCGTTTTCAAGAGAGTCACTTTTAGATCTGCATTTTGGTAATTATCAGGGAAAGATGAATGAATAAAGGTTAAAGACGAGAGACTGCATTTATTAGTGAGGGATGGTGAACAAAAACGAAAGTAAAAAAAGATAACAAGACAAAGATACTGAATGCATGCATTTATTGATAAGTCATTCTGAAACAGAAACAAGTAATCCCATTACAACATAACTCCTAAAGCCTTGGGCGAGAGCTAAAGGATAAGCATTACCGAATTACTTTGAAAAGGACCCTATGGTCTTGGGGAACTCAATGAACTCCCAATTGTTGAGCTCGTATCCGGAGAGCATGGATACACCCAGATTGATACCACGATCGGCAGGATAATCATCTTCAATAGCTGCTTGCTTGGTCCGGGGAATGCAAACCCTACGCCGGAAGCTCGTCGAATGTCACGGATGGGAACCCTTTCAGCCTCGCATTCACGATTTTCCAGCCGAGCCAACCTCTTTCTTTTCTTCTCTTCTATAACTCTCATCTTGTCGGCCCCGGTGGGTTTGTATCCCAATCCAAACCTATCCCCTGTTCTCGATGAGCATGAGAATGTCACAGAACGCCTTGGCTGTTTTTCCCCAAACCGCTTCGTGTCGGTATCCTCCTTCAAGCATAACCTTGGCCATCATGATGGATGCTTTGGATGACCGAGGTTTCAAGAGTGGAGCTCCTCCCCAACATAAGTGGCATTGGCAATTTCAAGTGATTGGAAGGCGGTCTCGAGAGCTTCCTCGGCAGCCTTCAATATAAGGGGTTGTTGATGGCTTGCTTACTAACAGATCCTCCTCTCCGGAGACAATTATCAGCTTACAATCAACAATGAACTTCACCTTCGGTGCAATGTGGAAGGTACTGACTCTCAGCGAATGGATCCATGGTCGTCCTAGGAGACAAGCTGTATGTTGGTGTGATGTCCATTACTTGGAAAAGTACTTCAAAGGTGCATGGGCCAATCTGAATGGGCAATTCAATTTCTCCCATGACTTCCCTTCGGTGCCGGTCGAAAGCTCTTCACGATCATTGTGCTTGGCTTCATATGAGTTCCATCGAAAGGCAACTTTGCCGGTGTTGACTTTGGCATTACATTCAAAGAAGAGCCATTATCAATGAGAACCCTGGCCATGACATGGTCTCGGCACTTCACGAAATGTGCAAGGCCTTGTTGTGCCCCATACCTTCGGCTGGTATTTCATCATCGGTGAAAGTGACATAATTATAAAGCAACTATGTTACCTACGATGTTATCGAGCTTATCAACCGTGATGTCATGGGAGACATGCGCTTGATTCAACACCTTCATCAGTACTCTTCCCGTGTGGCTCCGAGTTCATCAATAGAGACAAAAGAGATATCCGAGCCGGAGTCCGATTTAAGCGATCCACAACCCTATATTCACTCTGCTTGATGAACTTCAAGAATTCACCTACCTCCTCATCAGATACACCCTTTTTATTCTCACCCCCGTTTGCTTCCTTGTCATCTAGGATTTCTTCCACCTTCTCTTTCCCTTTGTGATCCTTTCCTTCCTTTTCTATTTCCCCTTTTCGCAATACCTCTGGAGTGTAAATGCGACCACTCCTAGTCATTCCGCCAATTCCTGAAATGTTGGTGACCACAGTAGTCCCGTTGGAAGGATTGGGTTGGACCCGCATCTCATACTTCCATGGTACCGCTTTGGTGTCCTTGTAAGGGAAAGGACTTGGAACTCGGATGACGATCGGTGTTGGCCCACTTGGAACCGGCAAAGGTTTCTTCTCGGTATAGTATATCACCACTGGTTTCGGAGTGACTTGCTCAGGAACTGGCCGAGAATTAACCACAACAGTAAAAGGGGTTATCTTAATTGGGGTTGGGGAAGTTGTAGATTCAGCAACCATATTAATGGCACATTCATTTGATCCACAACCAATTAAGATAATCTTCATATCCATTAACTACTGCACGACTTGCCGAAACTCGAGCAGTTTTCAATCGAATGCTCCATGTTTCCATCAAAGTCACACCTTATCTCTCCAACGAGAGCTTTTTCTTCCGTGGTAGGGATTTGGATCAATCCACATTTGCACATCTCTCTAAAAACAACTCTCATAGGAGTCCTAACATCGGCCACTTTACTCTTTAGAGTATGTTCCAAGAAGCTCTCAATGGCATTGACCCCAGAACTCCCATGATTTGGCATAGGTCCCCGTGCCACATTTGGAGCATCCTTACAAAGCTCAACCATTTGGCATTAATCAGGTCTTGGACCTTAAACTTCAAAGCTCTACAACTCTCGGTGGAATGTCCTGTGGCCCCATCGTGATATTCACATTGAGCATTTGGGTCGTACCACTTTGGATAAGGAGGGTCTAGTGGTCTTGTCGGGATAGGAGTTAGCACGGATTTGCTCACAAGTTGGCGGAATAGTTCGGTGTAGGTCATGGGTATTGGGTCAAAACGCATGGCTTTCTTTCCGGGTTATATGGTGGTCTTGCTTGGCTGGTGTTTGGGTTTTGGATTTAGAGGCTGGACGATTTGAGGTGGCATGGTGGGGTGTGTTTGAGGCTGAGAAGGGTATGATGGTCGGTGAGGGAGCCATTTGTTGAGGGTTTGGAAATTGTGAGGTTGCGGCGATGTATGGCTGGTTGGCTTGGTGATATGGAGGTGGTTGGTAATATGGGCGTATTGGGCATGGAAGGCGGGTGTTTGGTTGGGTCTCCATTGGTTCGATTTCTTCTGTTCCAAGGTTACTGCATGTGCCTCTCCTTCCTTCTTTTTCACGAATGGGGTTTTCTTTGGGCCGTTCCCTACTGAAGTCTCGACGATCTTACCATTCCTCATTCCACTTTCAATTCTCTCGCCGATGATGACCATGTCAGAAAAATTTGATGACACACTCCCAATCATCCTATCATAGAAAGGCGACTGGAGTGTATCAATGAACATTGCTACGATTTCTTTCTCGGCTAAGGGAGGTTCCACCTGAGCAGCCAGTTCCCTCCATCGTTGCGCGTACTCTTTGAAAGTCTCTACATCCCTTTTTGACATATTTTGGAGTTGCATCCTATCGGGAGCCATGTCAACATTGTACTTGTACTGCTTCAGGAATGCATCTGCTAGATCTTTGAAGGATCGGATGTGTGCCCGCTCAAGATGCGTATACCAATTTGAAGCTGCCCGGTCAAGCTGTCTTGGAAGAAGTGAATCAAGAGTTTATCATCTCGGGCATGTGACGCCATCTTCCTAACATACATGGTCAAATGGTTCTTGGGACAAGTGGTTCCCCGGTATTTGTCAAAATCAGGCACCTTAAATTTCGGCGGAATTACAACATTTGGCACCAGACAGAGTTCCGAGGCATCCCGAAGACCATAACTATTTACCCCTTCAATGGCCCGCAATCTTTCCTCTAGTACTTCCAGCTTTTCTTTAGACTGGGAATCTCCCCCCGACTGATTCACCGGAGCTTCTCCGTACATATTATGGGGAAATGAATATGGCATGGAGGAGGAACCAAAGTTTGGCATCATTTGAGCCCCCTGGGGTCCATAATGTAGGGTGTATTGTGGGGGCCTTGGATTGACGATGGTAGGTGTCACTATCGGGGTGTTACCATCTGTAGAGTTGACATTCTGTGCTTGCGGTATTTACTGCGAGTATTGGTGGGGATTTGTGCTTGAGTGATGTGTTCGGAGTTCGAATACCATCTTGTGGGACTGGGGTCATTGGTGGTACAAACCCACGAGGCAAACCGTATGGGGGATTGTTCGAGTCAAATGGAAAATGAGTTGGGTTGAGAGGCATCATGGCCCCTGGTTGGTTGAAGCCTTGAATAGGAATCTGAGAAAAACCAGGCGGGATGAGAGGTGTGGCTGGCTGTCCTTCGTTCGAGGCTGGAGGGTTCTCCTCTGTGTTCTTCTCCTTTTGCATTTCTTGTAGGATCTCCATCATCTTAGCCATCTGATCTTTGATTTGGTGACTTCATCCCTGATCACTTGAACTTCTTCTAGTTCATCCGCCATGGCTCTTGCCTGTGATCGAGTGCGATAAGGGTGTCTTGGAGCAATTGTTCAAAAAACCACACTGTTTTATTTAATAAAAGAAAGAATAAATGAATAAAATCAAAAGAAAAGAGCATAAACTAATTAAACTTCATTTTTCATAGGAAGACCGTCGCATATACTTATAGCAAGAATACTCATCCTGCAATCATATTTTGTGGTATTATTCACTCTAGCTTGACTGCAGTTGTTGTCTTGTCCAAGCGATTATTCACTACTCGATAGAGCACATCTTGTACTAGCAATTTCATTGTTTGATGATACCAATATTTTACGCGGAAAACACATGGTTTTTAGGGTAAAAATATAGTTGATGAAGTATCTAAGGGAGAATTCACTCCTCGACGGATATCATCACGGAAAAGAGAGAGCATTCCACAAAAATTGATGAAAACTTCTATTTCATTGGATGGATGTTGCAATACAAACATGAGTCTTTGGTCAACTAGAAAAACAATACATCGAGAGTTTTCATATTTCTAAACCATCTTTGGGGACCTCAAAATACTATGCCAAGAGCTTCATCTTCTTTTTCCTGAATCCCTTTGCAAGCTTCCCAAAATGCTTGAAGAACTCGAGTCACCTCCGGTGGTATTTGGAGGAAAGGGTTCTTGTAGACCTGAATTGATACTTCTTCAAATCGATCCACCAACTGGGAAGTATGATATTGAATTCTACCAATCATGTCTTCATATTTTCTTCTCCATGCTTCCCTTTCATAGATCACATCCCTTACAACCAATTTCCATCCCTTTACCCATTCTGCGTGACGTTGAGCTTCTCCTCTTTCATTTTCTTGCATTTTGGTCCTGAGCCAATTTTCCCTTTCATTAGCTTCTATTAATAATTGACGATATCCGGCAGCTTCGTTCCATCCTCGATCAGAGTAAAGTTCGGTCTGGGCCAAGGATTCTTGTAGAGATCCAACTCTCTCCTTTAGTATCTGTATTGTTTCAACATGAACCCCTACGTCCCACTCAAGCTCTTCTTTCTTCTTTAGAATTCTGACTAGCGTGTTTTCTTGACACTCCACCTTTGCTTGCAACTCTTGGATCATCGCTTCTTTCTCTTTTCTTGCCCTTTTCATGCGACTTGGGGCTTCGTAGGAATCGGCACATTCACTTCTCAAATTCTCGATCTGTAAATTCAGTTTTTGCACCTGGCTTTGGAGCTTGATGATAGTTACTTACGCAACTTGGTTCTTTTCATCCAAAACCCCCATCCGAGCTTTTAGAATTTCAATTTTTTCCAGCATTTGATCTTCTCAGTAAGAGGATTGTTTTCAGCACTTTGGGTGGGGGTTCCGGTTTTGAAGGACACCCCCTTCTTGCCTCTCTCCATGCTTCATATCTTTTTGTTCGAGCTATGATCCGCCTTCCTAACTCATCACGCCCTTTTATGTGAATATTGTTCCATGCTGACCTTATTGCCATTGTCGACTCTTGATGCTTTCACATTCTTGATATAGGAAATATGCTCCACCCCAGCAGCTCTTTTTGGGGTTCATCTTGTGTCCACCGAGTTGGCACATTACTAGAGCTGGTGAATATGACACACATCCTCTGGGTCCCATCAATGGGACATTCGAGAAACCTCCACAACTGAATATAACGGAATCCCCATTGTACCATGGGCACATCCATCTAAATGAACGTGAGTCGACTGATCAAACTCTTGTTTCCATTCATATAGTTTGCGTGACTTTAGCGGCATGCGAATGAATCCTTTCAACGGGTCATCCGTTCTATCAATTTTGTTTCCAGCATACAAGTGAGTCATAATCCAAACATATAACATTGGTGCACAAGACCGCAACTTTCCTTGTTGATTCGATGACAAACTTGTAGTGAGAGAAAAGTCTCGGCTAGGATAGCGGGGACTAAATTCACCCCATATTCCTCAACTCTGTAGAAGACGTCCATGGCTGATCGATCAATCACATCCGGAATAAAGGGAAAAAGCACCAGTCCGTAGATGAGGAGAGCCAACAACCTATTAAAAAGAACCCATCGTTGTTGTTGAGCCAACTCCCTAAGATAACCTTCCAAGAATCGCCTCTTCAAGCCCGTAGTGTTTCCTTTTTCCACTTTATCCAATTGTTCGGTTTAAGTTCCAACAGACTTGCTATCTTCCCATCGCCACATATTGTCCATAATACAAATAGACACGTGATTCCTTTTGGATAGGCGGTCTCAGCATGTAAGCATACTCCTCTATGGTGGGAGTTACATCTAGGTCGAGGCAATTCAAAACATCTCAAAGTTGAGTTCCAATCCGGCGAATGCACTTAGAGCGGGGGCATCCACGGAATACGTAATAGATCTAGTATCCTCCCATACTTGTTGTTAAAGTTCGAACGTGCCTTTTTCGACATTTGTTGACTAATTTCCCATAAGCTCCGAACATCATTGAGTGTCACGTCGATCTTGATGCTCTTCTTGGAACCGCTTGCATTGCTAGTACTCTTTCCGACGCTTGTTCCTTCCATTCTTTGCTATAAGATTAATACTAAGGTCTTCCTGTCAAGAAACACAAATAAAGAAACAATTAGAAATAAAACACACGAAAAAAATGCCCTACATGCTTCATGTTGCATGAACCCCAGTAGGGTTGGGAACCCTATGTCGGGTATGCTGTCAATGCACTACCTTCACTATGACACGCCGCTTATTAGAAGTGCAATAATATTCGAACATGTCATTCGGGCTTGGAGCGATGATGTGTCGCCCCCTTTTCCTTTTCTTTTTTTTTTTTTTTTTTTAAAAAAAAAAACTTCATAATAAATATGTATGTGCATGACAATTTATGTTTATGATGCCAAAAAAAAAATGGAGAGAGAGAAAAAGTATGCTCCCTTTGTCCTAAATTGGGTAAAACTTAGGGTTGGAAAAACCTGAGGTAATGACTCTAAATAGGTTGGCTACTAAGTTTGCTCTATCAGTGAAAATTAGGTAGGATCTAGACTTCTAAAAGCCATGGTTCCCAGATTGCCCCTATCTCGAAAGATAAGGATCCGATTCATGAATCTAGTCACAAGTAGGGATAAACCCTCTCAATATGACCATCCCATGATATCGGGTACAACCTGAGTGGTGAATCAACAAATGTCAGGGAGGTACGAGACCTCTTCAATGACAATGTCGAGACACCGCCTAATCCTTGAGTTTTGAGCAAGCTCGGGTATAGAGCCAAAAGTGTGTGCCAGTTGTGATAGTGATGTGTGTGATGGGAGCACACAAACCTTCACAAAACCTACTAAAATAAAACTACCCCAAGCCTGCAAAAGGGAACAAACAACACAAATACAAAAGTTCTCTACCCTAAGGTTGCAAGAATATACAAAAGCAGTTATGGAAGCATTAAAAAAAAAAAAAAAAAAAAAACCATTTTTTTTTTAAAAGAAGAGGAAAGAAAAAATAATAAAAATAAATAAAAAAATAAAATAAAATAAAATTTGCACAACCAACTATGATAGGCCTGACTCTCAAAGTCGTCCCCAGTGGAGTCGCCAGCTGTCGCGACCGTCCCGTCCGGGAGCCGCAGAAAGAAGGGTAAAAACAGAGGAGTCGCCACTAAAATTTTTATTGGGAAAATCTTAGAAAACCCAATTATTTAAAGGTAAACTGGTCTTAAAAAAAGAGAGATATGAGTCCGGGAGTCGGTTACGAGTAGGGAAGGTATTAGCACCCTACATCGCCCGTTTAAAAAAACGGTACCTCAAGTTAATTGTGCAAAAACCATTTTAATAACCTTTTAAATATTTATTTTACCCCAAAAAATTATTTACAAGAAAGTGTTATTTTTAATTTTAAATATTTTAGATTTTTATCAGTTCTTATATCTTTAAATTTATTGTTTAGAAAAATTAAATGAGGTTGAACATGGCACATGAGTCCACAGGGCAACCTCAAATCTAAGGGACTGAGCATGGCACCGTGTCCATAGAACATCCCTAAAAAGGAAAAGTTTAACTTTTTGATTAATTCTTTGAACGACCAAACGGGAGGCAAACAAAGGAACATTAATTAAATGAGGTTGAACATGGCACATGAGTCCACAGGGCAACCTCAAATCTAAGGGGACGAACATGGCACCGTGTCCATAGAGCATCCCTAAAAATGGAAAAGTTTAATTTTTTGATTAATTATTTTGACATAAAAAGGAGATACAAAAAAGGGAAAAATTAGTTTTGGCCCGACAAGATGATTTATCTTGCTCCTACGTATTCCCGGGTGCGATGAGAAACTCAAAGCCACGTAGTTCTCTTGAAAAAATTTGATTGGTTGGTTGATTTAATTTTTGAAAAGAAAATTAAGGGTTAACAAGACGTTGCATCTCAGTTTACCCTGTTTAAAAGAAGTTAATTTATTTATTTTTAGAGGCTTATGATCATCAAGTTGTCACAACTCATATGTCCTAAAAAGATAAGGATTTGAAATTTTCTTTAACAAAAAGGATTTTTATTTAGAGATAAAGGACTAAAATTATTTTTAAAAAGGATTTTTCACCCTTTTTTTTAAAAGGGTATTTTTTCTAACACAAAAAAAAGGAGCTTAAAATCTTTCTACCTTTTTTTTTTTTTAAGAGAATTTTTTATTTTTTATTTTGTTTTGTTTTAGCTTTGGCCCAAAAGCAGATAAGAGACAGAAAAAAGACTCACTAACACAAACAAGCCAAAAGAAAGAAATTAGTAATTTAAAAAGTAAAATTCATCATGAGCCCAAAAGAAAAAATAGAAGCCCAAACCCATCCAATGAACCAAACCAGGAAACCAACGTAAATATGATAAATAAAACAACAAAACTAAAAAAGCAGCAAACTCAGAGGTTTATAGCCTCTGAGTTCTCCATACCCACAAGCCTACGGAAGGGGATGATGATGGCCGGATCGGGAGGACAGACGGCGGCGTCTCGCAGATAGTCCCGGCGCGGCCGAGCGCGCGGCAAGTGGATGACGCGGGCTGGAAGTTTCCGCTGCGGTTCCGGACAAAAACGACTCTCGTTCGCGGATCTGGTTCGAGGTGGTGAGGGTTCTGCACGCGGTGGTGACGGATGGCCGAGTGCAGAGCAGATTCGAAGCGATGGAGAAGAAGGGGGTGGTGGTCCGATGGAACTGGGTTCTGTTGTTGAGGGAATGGAGTGGAGGTGGCGCACCGGGGTTCGAGGACGGCGGATCTGCGACCCGCGAGCGCAAGCGGAGCTCGGACGGGAGAGGATGCGACGGAGCTAAACGTGACGGTGGTTCATGGCCGCTGTGTGGTGGTGACGCTGCCGAGACTGAGGATGTTTCCTCCCTCCTCTGTTTACTGCCATGATCTATGTGTGTGGTTTCCTCTTTCCTGTTTTGTTGTTGCTGGTTCTGTTGAATGAGAGGAAGGGGATGATGCAGGGAGGAGGAAGGAAAAAGAACGAAAGAAAGAAAAAGGTTTTTCTTGCTATTCCCTCCCCCTTCTCCTCTGTTGTTCTTGTTGTTGTGTTCTTGGTTTTTTTTATTTTTTCTGCTGCTAATCCCCCTCTCTCCGATTTTTTTTTTCTCCCTGTTGTCTCTGTTGGGTCCTTTTTATAGAAGAAGATGAACTCTTCTCAATGTCATTGGGACCTTGCAAGCTTGAGTGTTGCAGAGGTTACCATGCTTAGGTCCCTTTCCATTCCATTTATGTTTCTTCTTCCTCTGATCTAGGCAGATGCTTTTCCCCAAGTTCTGAAAATTAACTAAAAATGGAGATTGATTACTTGAGCTTTGGGGGAGATTTTGACAGTTGCCCTAGCTCTTGAGCAGCCCCCATCTGAGTGTTGCTTCATTCAAGAAGGCTTGGGAGTATGTTGGGTTAAGAGGAAGGCTGAGGGGGAATGACCAACACTGTAGCTGCAGGCAGTAGAGGACGTAGATGGTGCAGGAGAGGGACTCAGACGTCTTCTCTGTTTTTTCCTTTCTTTTTTTTTTTATATTTTTATTTTTTTTTATTTGACTTTCAGATGTATTATTTTTTATTTTATTTTTATTTTCCATTTTTAATTTTGTAAATATTAATTAAAAGGATAAAATATCCGGACAAAATTAGGTGTTCACAATCATCAAGAGGTAGTCTCTCTTAATCTTGATATTCTAAGCTTTTCTCTTCATAAGATTCTTGAGTTGATGCCTTTGATCAACATGTTCTTCATTTGTTCAAAGTTCTTGAAACTAGATTGAAAAATTCATAACTAATTCTAGAAAAATCCTTTTGACATGAAAGCAATTGCTATGATCTTATAATCATCTCTATTTTCATTATCTAGAAGCAAAAGAGCATGAGAAATTTCTTTCCCTAATTTATGGACTGGGCCGAACCTAGGTCAAAGTTGTGTTCTTAGGTTTTGTTTCAATTTCATGTCTTGATTCATGATTATATCTTGATAGTTCTTGTATTCAAGTCTATAGAAGATCAAAAATCAAACTTGAGCCTATTTGATTCTTCAAAAACCGAAACCCTAGGTATGAGCACTTGTTGGTTTTATGATTCAAAAGTTGTTTGTTTTGAATCTAACTCTAGGTTTTGTATGTTGATTAAATCCAAGAGTTTAGAAATTTTAGAGATTTCTAACTCCAAACTCAGCCTTGGCCGAAACCCTAGTTCTTGGAACTAGATGAGTTTTAGTTCATGTTCTTGGTTCATAATCATGGTTAAAGTGATTAATCATGCTTAAGTAACTTATGGATCATTAATCCCTAAGTTAATCAAATTTAAGTTTCCTAACCTAGAAAATTGGGTGAAGCCGAACCCTAACCCCATTGATTTAAGTGTGTTGTTGTTTGATTTGATTTATTTTGGTTGCAATTCGTTTGAAGGAAACTACGGAGTTAACTGATTTACACTGACGAAGGGGAATCGAATCGAGTTCGGGAGATTATTTAGTTCGAGTCTTCAAGAGGTAAGGGGAGCTTGCCTGATGGATTTTTCTCAATAACCATTTACTTGTTGTGTATTCTGTATAATTGATGTGGTTGTGGTTATCTGATTATGTGGTTTATGTTGTGTTGTATATCTGAGTATCAGTGTTTGATCTACTTTAAGTTATTTCTTTGAATATGATATTGCTATGGTACATGATCTGTCTAGTGGTTTGTTGTTGAATGTTGCTTGTGAGTGTTGTTTGAGAAGCCTGACTGTGGTCAGTGCACAACCGACTAATCAGATAAAAGCTTTAATAAGCTGTGTAAATTATATTCAATGTTTTATGGGAAACGTTGGAATATAATAGTGGTGAAAAGTATTATTTTGGAAAAATAAGGAGTTTTGATGATGATAATTTATTAGTGTAAAAGTAACTCGAGTCACAATGAGAGCGAAATTGTGAAAATGTTTAAGTACTGCTAATTTTTATGTAAGAAAGTTTGTAATATTATACAACGTTATTTTAGGAAATTAATTGTTGAAAAGAAGTTAAGATGATTTTAGAAAATATTTTCAGTGGAAAAGTTAAGTATTGGCTTGAGAAGCTTTAAAAGTGATAATTGATGATTGATTTGGAAAAGTATGATGATAAATTTAGAAAAGTATAGAAGGAAAGTATTTGGAAACGGCAGTACATATTTTAAGGAAGTTAAAACCTCAAGTGACTCATATTTGTGAAAACCAAGTTTTATTATTTAAGGATTTTATTGATGAATTTCCAATTTTTAGAAAAAGAATTTATGAAAGCAAAACTGATTTAGTGTTAAAAGTGGTGTGGAACTTAGTAACCGAGACGTCGGGGTACTAAGGTTCTGTGTTGTGATGGACTCAGTCATTTGGACTTTGAGGGCCTATATTGTATACATGAGGTATACTGTGATGAATTGTATACATGAGGTATACTGTGTTGAAACATTGAAGATGTTTCTAGTGCCACGAACCTACGACTGGTGCACCGGTCGAGAGGTGTCGCGATTGAGCACTTGGACTGTGAGGTCCTATGTTTTGATAAAGGTTTTATGGACAGTGAAGTCCTATGTTTTGATGAAAGTTTTATGGACAGTGAGGTCCTGTGTTGTGATGAAAGTTTTAAAAAAAGTGTTTTAAAACTATGTGAGTCGTAAGCCATTTTGAGCTTCGGCAAAAAGAAAGAGTGAGCACAAAGAAAAGAACAAAACAAAAGTGTTTTGCATGCATGTGGCAGACGTGCCTGCGATTTGTGGTTTAATGCATTAATTACCGGCGGCTGAGGTAATTACGATATGCATATCTCATTGTGCCTTGGAGGACATTGGGATCCCCATCTTACTTGCTAATGGTATAATGCCACTGGTTGTGGACGTTAGCAATGTGTTTGGCCTTGTGAGTGTCTGGCTGTGTATGCCTTGTTTTTGAAGATGGGAAGAGGTCGCGGACCTGTTGACAGTTAGCCAAGTTAGCCAGTGTGGCTATGGAGTCTGATCAACTCATATGATGTTGGGATATCTCATGAGATTAGGACGAAAAGTAGATGATGAATAGAAGTGTCGTGCATAATTTTATGGATGATGTTTGGGGTGTTAAACCCACTGATAAACTATTAGCTTATAAATGCTTTTGTGGTAAATGTATATGTGTTATGTGGTGTCGAGCATTTAGTTATTGGGTTAAAACCATATATTGGCGTCTCACCCTTACACACACATTTCAGGATTTTTCTAAGTTCGATATTGTACCCTGGGTACTCTATCATAGATGGTGCAGAGGAGTTTTTCTAAGTCACTCAGAGACTTAGATGTAGTTGCTTGATGAGGTATTGCTTGCGGAATAACTCTTAGAACGACCAGCTTAGGGTTAAGACTTAGATTATTTTGATAGTATGTATGAGTTTGGCTCAGAGAGCCTTTATTTTATAATGGAACGGTTGAGGCTCGGAGAGCCTATCTTTTGAATGAAAATCTAAGCTATTTCTTTTGGTTTTGTAAAGCTTATGGCTATAACTATTATTTTTATGTATTGAGGCCTGGTTGAATTTAGTGTAGCTAGAATTCTGGAGTGAAATTGTAATCATTTTAACAGGTGTTATTTTATTTTGGATGTCCGAATTACAGAGGAGACTCTGTCGAAATTTTTGTAAAACTACTATCTTGTATTTAAGTATATCCTTTAAATTAAATAGGTTTGCCAAGCTATGATAGTAAGTTTGTGTGTTGATTATGGCTTAGGTATGGAGTCAAAGAAAAAACTTTTTATACCCAATTTCAGACACTTATGTACTTATATAAGTTATTTTCCGAAAGCACCAGCAAATTATCTTTTAATTTTATTTTCGCACGTGTTTAGAAAGTAATGCCCAAGGGAGGGTGTTGCAAGTAGCAAATCGCAAAAACAAGGAAAGAAGAAATTTGGAAACTCCATGCATCCTCCCTCCATAAAAATCTTTCTGCAGAAACAAATTGGCAACCAAAATTGTACATATGTGGCAGTAGAAATTTGAAATATATGTATTATAATATACTAAACTAAACCAAAAGAGTACCTATAAGCCTAAAGAGTATTCCATTCTTTGAATCTATCCGACAATAATCAATTAATCATTTACAGGTGTTGACTGATGAAGATTAAATACTTGCCAAATGCCATTAATAGTCAGATGAACCATTTCCCTGAGAAAAAAGTTGTGCAGCCAACATTTATTGTATAAAATTTGTAAAGAAAGTAGAGGATCCTCCAGCCTTGCCCCATATTGTAACATCCCTGGCTGCTCTACGTGTTGACGACTATCCCCACAAATCAACACGAGTCTTTTCAGCATGTTTTGTCCTCACTCACACGCTTCCTAGGAGGTCACCCATCCCATAATTGCTCAAAGTCAAGCACGCTTAACTGTGGAGTTCTTAAGTGATGGGTGTTGGTAATGGCTACAATCTCAAGAGGGGGGTGAATTGAGATATTGAAAACTTTTTCAACAATTTAAAACAAAACAGAGTTTTCTTAAAGAAAATTGGTTTTCACCCAATTTTAATTCTCAAGAATCAGGTTATTTAACAAGTAATGATGTTAAAAAGAATTATAAGAAGTAACAACAAGTTTAACACAGATTGCAGATCAAAGATTCAAGTTAACAAGCATTCTTAAAACTCATTCACAACACACACGTGCATATAACAAGTATATGGAGTTTAGAGATGAGTAGAACACGCAAACCGATTTATCCTGGTTCGGCTACCTCCTCTGGTAAGCCTACATCCAGTCCCACACCTCTGTGGTTTTCTCCACTATAACCAGAATTTACAATATCCAATTACATCATTCACAAGGATAACCTCCTTGCTCAAGAACACACCAAAAAGCACACTTGCTTTTCTATACCCAAGGATCCCTTCTATCCCTATTCAATCCTAAGAGATACCCTCTCTTAATCACACTAATTCACAGAAAGAATTGAGTAGAAGAAAGACTCTAAAAGTCTGATTATACAAATTGAAGTTCTAAGAAATATCACACTTTTCTTCTCAAAGATGAAGCACTTTTGAAAGCTTTTGAATCTTTCGTATTTTCACTTTCAGAATGTGTAAGGTGTTCAAAAGTGTTCCTTTGATCCCTCTTTATATAGAGAACAAGTTATAGTCGTTGGGATCATTTAAACAGATTTGGATCTGATTTAACAAAATCTGTTTTCTTGATTCTCGTTCTTGAAATAAGATTCTGATTGTTCTTGTAGAATTCGCGTCCATCTTGAAAAATAACTGTTTCCATCTAGCCATTAAGATTTACATTCGGATGGGCTAGTAGACGAGCTCCATTTAGTACTTTAGTGGACGGAGCTTCATATGCCACTTTGGTAGACGAGCGCTTCTCGTTACTTCAGTAGACGAGTGCTTCTCGTTACTTCAGTAGACGAGCGCTTCTTGTTACTTCAGTAGACGAGCTCCATGTGCCACATCAGCACATGAGCGCTTCTTGTTACTTTAGTAGACGCGCGCTTCTGTTACTTTATTAGACGTGAGCTTCTGTCACTTTAGTAGACGCCGGCTTTTTAGTAGTTCATTGGACGTAAGCTTTTTAGTAGTTCATTGGACGTCAGCTTTTTTTGGTAGTTCATTGTTGGACGAGCGCTTATATTATTCCATTGTTGGACGAGCGCTTATATTATTCCACTGTTAAGCTCTTGTATTGATGATTCCTTGATCTTCTTAAATTTAAGTGCTTCACCTAAGAAATCAAATGTGCTATTTTTATAATAGCATCTAAAGTATGAGATCTTCATTGCTTGATGCTTTAGTCCTTGTCCATTGCTTGGTGTCCTTGGTCTTCCATCCTTTAATCCTTGGTTTATCTTTTTCATGAGTGACCTTGCATACAACTTAACACATAATAAGTACATAGTCAAAGTCAAAAATCTTATGCAAAATACACTTTGTTTGTCATACATCAAAACATGAATGAGGGCTTAGTCTTACAAACTCCCCCTTTTTGATTATGACAAACCTTACCATACTTAACCTTAGTTATTAAAAATCAGAGTGCAGCTGTTCAGTAAGCATGGTTCTTGAATCATTTTCATCCTCCCCTGTGTCATTGATATCTTTCAAAAATCAAGTGTTATCATATCATTATCATGAAAAGTCATCTTGCATTTATTATACATTCAAGTTTGTCTTTTCAATGCAGTTCATACTTAGGTATCATAGAAAAAATTTACAGCAAATGCAAGACAGAATTAATGGTTGTAAGGTTCATCTTTCTCCCCCCTTTGTCATTATAAAAAAAAAACTATGGAGAATATTGAAATCAAACTGAAAAACAGTCTTGCATTCATTGATTATAAATCATTACAGAGCAGATGCAATACACCAAAACAACCAAAACATTGAAATCAAAAAAAAAAAAAACCAGGAATTACAGACACCTAAGGACACTTAGTCTAAACTGAGACTAGATAAAAGCATATTGCCCATGTCCTTCATAATTTTCAGCATCTTGTGCTGCCTCACTTGCCATATTGACTATATCATCAAAAATAACATCTGATATCAATCATTTTGAGAATTAATTATGCCAAGTTCCCTTCTTATTAAGAAGAAACTCTCCTTATTTAGTGGTTTGGTGAATATATCAGCTAATTGCCTGGTTGTATCTATATGTTCAATCACAACATCACCACTTTGAATATGATCCCTAATAAAATGATGCCTAATTTCAATATGCTTGGTTCTTGAATGCATGATGGGGTTCTTTGTTAGATTAATTGCACTCGTGTTATCACACTTTATTGGTACATGATCTAGATGAACACCATAGTCAATTAATTGTTGTTTCATCCATAGGATTTGAGCACAACAACTCCCAACTGCAACATATTCTACTTTAGCTGTGGATAAGGCCACACTAGTTTGCTTTTTACTAAACCAAGACACTAGGGAATTTCCTAATAAATGGCATGTTCCACTTGTGCTCTTCCTATCTAACTTGCATCCAGCAAAATCAGAGTCGAAATATCCTATTAATGTGCAAGTGGATCCCTTGGGATACCACAGCCCCATTTCTTTTGTTCCTAAAAGATACTTCATGATTCTTTTAACTGCAGTAAGATGTGAGTCTTTAGGATTAGCTTGATACCTTGCACACATAACACACTAAACATTATATCTGGCCTACTTGCAGTGAGATAAAGTAAGGATCCGATAACACCTCTATACTTGGATACATCTATAGATTTACCATGTTCATCTTTGTCCAAGTAGCAGGCTGGACTCATTGGTGTTGCCATTTCCTTTGCACTTTCCACTCCAAACTTCTTTAGTAGTTCCTTGCAATACTTTGTTTGGCTTATGAAGGTTCCATCTTGGCATTGTTTAATTTGAAGTCCAAGAAAGAAGGTAAGCTCTCCCATCATGGACATTTCAAATTCATTTTGCATTAGTTTACCGAATTCCTTGCATAAAGACTCATTAGTAGCACCAAAAATAATGTCATCAACATATATTTGAACAAGTAAGATATTATGTGCTTTTGTTTTAGTAAAAAGTGTTGTATCAACATTTCCTCTTTTAAAGCCTTTCTCTAGGAGAAAATTGCTTAACCTCTCATACCAAGCTCTAGGAGCTTGCTTGAGTCCATAGAGGGCTTTAGCGAGTTTATAGACATGATTTGGGAACTCACTATAAACAAAGCCAGGGGATTGGCTTACATACACTTCCTCTTGAATTATTCCATTTAAAAAGACACTTTTCACATCCATTTGGTACAGTTTAAATTTCATTATACATGCATGGGCTAATAGCATTCTTATGACTTCTAATCTAGCTACGGGAGCATATGTTTCATCATAATCAATTCCTTCTTGTTGATTATATCCATTAGCTGCTAGTATAGCATTGTTTCTTACTATTATTCCATTCTCATCCATTTTGTTTCTAAACACCCATTTAGTTCCAATTATTTGGTTACTTTTAGGTTTTGGAACTAAATCCCAAACTTTGTTCCTTTTAAATTGATTTAACTCCTCTTGCATTGCAATCATCCAATGTTCATCATTAATAGCATCATCAACATATTTTGGTTCTAATTGAGATACAAACGCCATGGTATTGCAAATATTCCTTAAAGAGTTTCTAGTGGTTGCCCCTTTGGTGATCTCACCAATGATATTGTCTAGGGGATGATTCTTTGAAACTTGCCACTCCTTGGGAAGATTTTCTTGTTGTATTTCTGCTTGAGGTTCTTTATTGCTCCCTTCATCCTCCTTTTCCTTATTGCTGTCTTTTCCTTCATCAGATTTCACTTCATCTTCATGAGCTTCTGCATCATCAAAAATGTCATTTCCCAACCTTTTGGGGTTAGACTCATCAAATGTTATGTGAACAGATTCTTCCATTGATAAAGTACGCTTATTAAACACTCTATATGCTTTGCTAGTTAATGAATAGCCTAGGAAAATACCCTCATCAGCTTTGGGATCAATTTTCCCAAGATTATCCTTGCCATTATTTAGCACAAAACACTTACAATCAAAGACATGAAAATGAGAAATGTTAGGTTTTCTTCCTTTGTAAAGTTCATATGGAGTTTTCTTCAAAATTGGCCTTATTAGAACTCCATTTAAAACATAACATGCAGTACTCACAGCATCAGCCCAAAAATACTTTGGTAAATTAGAGTTACTTAACATGATTCTAGCAATTTCTTCAAGTGACCTATTTTTCCTCTCAACTACTCCATTTTGTTGTGGAGTTCTAGGTGCAGAAAAATTGTGTTTTATACCATGTTCATCACAAAAGTTATCAAACTCCTCATTTTGGAATTCTCCTCCACGGTCACTCCTAATTGAAACAATTTTCACGTGTTTCTCATTTTGAACAACCTTAGCCATTTTCTTAAAAGCTTCATTCTTTTGTGCTAAAAAATAGGTCCAAGTAAATCTAGAGAAGTCATCAACAATTACAAGAGCATAAAGATTTCCACCAAAGCTTTTTATCCTAGAAGGTCCAAAAAGGTCCATGTGCAACAATTGTAAGGGTCTACTAGTTGAAACAATGTTTTTAACTTTAAATGAGATTTTCACTTGTTTACCCTTTTGGCATGCATCACATAAGCCCTCTTTAACAAACTTCTTATATGTTAAACCAATTACAAGTTCTTTGGAAATCAATTTATTCAAGTAATCCATATGAATGTGAGCTATTCTCCTATGCCAAAGCCATTTTTCATCTTCTTTGAAAATTAAGCAACATGCATCATTGGAAGTTAAATTGTCTAAGTCTACCATATAGATGTTATTGATTCTATTTCCAATCAATTTTATGTTATTATCATGAATAGATTCAATCATACACAAATTTGAGTTAAAGTTTACTTGTAGCCTTTATCACATGATTGGCTTATACTTAGTAGATTGTGTTTGAGCCCTTCCACATAGAGAACATCCTCAATCTTGATTACTGGAATTTTTCCTATTGTTCCAACACCAAGAATTCTTCCTTTGTTGTTGTCTCCATAGGTGACATTTCCACCTTCTTTGGGAGTGAAAGATGTAAATTTTGTGATGTCTCCGATCATGTGTTTGGATCAGCCACTGTCTAAAAACCAACTTGAGCTTTTGGCCTTCAAACACACCTACAAAACAGATTTTTTTTATACTTTTCCTTTAGGCACCCAAATCTGGTTGGGTCATTTGGTGTTAGTAGCAACATAAGTTCCTTTTGGAACCCAATTTTGTTTCATGTCAACATGTATGTTCTTTCTAAGTCTACAAGTAGCAGCTGTATGACCTTTCTTTAAACAATAATAACATTTCACAAAAGGACTAGTTGAAGAACTAGGTGCAACAAAAAACTTCTTGAAAGATTTTTCATGCACCATAAGATTATATCCAATTCCAGCTTTATCATAAACACCATTTTGATGTCCTAATATGGCATTCAAGTTATCTCTACCCAAATTAAACTTAGATAGAGTTGTATTCAGTTTTTCAACTTCCTTTTCTAGTGTAGCGTATTTGGTGCAAATTGAACTAGATGCAAGTAATTGTGAATTTTTAGATTCTAGTTCTTTAAGCTTTATTTGTAAAGATGCATAGTCACTACATTGTTTTGCGATGATCTTCTTAGAAGATATAAGTTGTTTACCAATTTTAACATATTCTTCATGCAATTCATCAAAAGCATCTTGTAACTCATCATAGGTACCTCGGTTTCACTATCAAATTTGTTGATTTGCCATGAGACATAGGTTGGCTTTTTCATTTTCAGATTCACTACTGGTGGAATCCATATCATTTTCTTCCCAAGCTATGTATGCTCTTCTAGGCTTTCTTCCTTTCTTCTCTTTGTTGTCATTCTTCTCATACTTTTCTTTCTTTTGTAGTTTTGGACATTCATTTTTGTAGTGTCCAAGCTTTCCACATTCAAAGCATTTGATTGTAGAGGAAGAGCTTTCACCTTTGTTCGTGTTCTTTTTGGTAGGAAAACTGAATTGCTTCTTGTTTCCATTCTTTTTGATGAATTTTCTAAATTTCCTCACAAGCAATCCCATGTCTTCTTCTTCGGATTCTTCACTTTCATCAAGGTGTTCATCTTCATCACTTTCTATTGATTCTTTGGAGATATGAGCCTTGAGTGAGAGTCCTTTCTTCTTTTTCTCCTTATCTTCATGACTTTTCAATCTATTGAATTCCAATTCGTGTTCTTTCAACTTGCCAAATAAATTAGCAATCTGCATGGTATCTAGATCATTTGCTTCAGCAATTGCAGTAATTTTTGTCTGCCATTCACGACTCAAACATCTCATTATCTTGTTAATCTTTTTCTCATCTGTGATTGTATGTCCGAGTCCTTCTAGCTGATTCACAATGTGTGTAAACCTCTTTTGCAGTTCATCTATCTCCTCACCATTCTTCATATGAAAGAGTTCATATTCATTACTAGTGCATTCATTCTTGCTCTTTTCACATCGTTGGTTCCTTCATGAGTGAGTTGAAGAGTATCCCACATTTGCTTTGCCGTTTTGCAATTGGAGACCCTGAAAAACCCATCATAATTCAAAGCAGCTGTTATAATATTTTTTTGCCTTAACATTATAATCAACTCTTCTTTTATCATCATCATTCCAATCATCTCTTGGTTTAGTTTGTTTATTTCCTTTAGCATCAAGAATAAATGGAACATAGGGACCATTTTCAACAGCATCTAATACATCTAAACCTGCAGCCTCAAGAAAGATAAGCATCCTCTCTTTCCAATACATGTATTGGGAGCCATTAAAGGCAGGGGGTCTAGTGAGTGAAGCCCCATCACCCAGGATATCATTTGTAGCCATCTCTTGAAGCTATTAAGCTTTGTAACAAGAGTTTTAGCCCTGATGCCACTTGTTGGTAATGGCTACAATCTCAAGAGAGGGGAGGGGGGGGGGGGGGGGTTGAATTGAGATATTGAAAACTTTTTCAACAATTTAAAGCAAAACAGAGTTTTCTTAAAGAAAATTGGTTTTCACTCAATTTTAATTCTCAAGAATCAGGTTATGTAACAAGTAATGATGTTAAGAAGAATTATAAGAAGTAACAATAAGTTTAACATAGATTGCAGATCAAAGATTCAAGTTAACAAGCATTCTTAACACTCATTCACAACACACACGTGCATATAACAAGTATATGGAGTTTAGAGATGAGTAGAACACGCAAACCGATTTATCCTAGTTCGGCTACCTCCTCTGGTAAGCCTACATCTAGTCCCACACCTCTGTGTTTTTCTCCACTATAACCAGAATTTACAATATCCAATTACATCATTCACAAGGATAACCTCCTTGCTCAAGAACACACCAAAAAGCACACTTGCTTTTCTATACCCAAGGATCCCTTCTATCCCTGTTCAATCCTAAGAGATACCCTCTCTTAATCACACTAATTCACAGAAAGAATTGAGTAGAAGAAAGTCTCTAAAAGTCTGATTATACAAATTGAAGTTCTAAGAAATATCACACTTTTCTTCTCAAAGATGAAGCACTTTTGAAAGCTTTTGAATCTTTCGTATTTTCACTTTCAGAATGTGTAAGGTGTTCAAAAGTGTTCCTTTGATCCCTCTTTATATAGAGAACAAGTTATAGTCGTTGGGATCATTTAAACAGATTTGGATCTGATTTAACAAAATCTGTTTTCTTGATTCTCGTTCTTGAAATAAGATTCTGATTGTTCTTGTAGAATTCGTGTCCATCTTGAAAAATAACTGTTTCCATCTAGCCATTAAGATTTACATTCGGATGGGCTAGTAGACGAGCTCCATTTAGTACTTTAGTGGACGGAGCTTCATATGCCACTTTGGTAGACGAGCGCTTCTCGTTACTTCAGTAGAAGAGCGCTTCTTGTTACTTCAGTAGACGAGCTCCATGTGCCACATCAGCACATGAGCGCTTCTTGTTACTTTAGTAGACGCGCGCTTCTGTTACTTTATTAGACGTGAGCTTCTGTCACTTTAGTAGACGCCAGTTTTTTAGTAGTTCATTGGACGTCAGCTTTTTAGTAGTTCATTGGACGTCAGCTTTTTTTGGTAGTTCATTGTTGGGCGAGCGCTTATATTATTCCATTGTTGGACGAGCACTTATATTATTCCACTGTTAAGCTTTTGTCTTGATGATTCCTTGATATTCTTAAATTTAAGTGCTTCACCTAAGAAATCAAATGTGCTATTTTTATAATAGCATCTAAAGTATGAGATCTTCATTGCTTGATGCTTTAGTCCTTGTCCATTGCTTTGTGTCCTTGGTCTTCCATCCTTTAATCCTTGATTTATCTTTTTCATTAGTGATCTTGAATACAACTTAACACATAATAAGTACATTGTCAAAGTCAAAAATCTTATGCAAAATATACTGTTTGTCATACATCAACACATGAATGAGGGCTTAGTCTTACAATGGGCTCACGAAAAGAAGATGCATCTTGTTGGTATAGGTAGTCCTAATCAATTCATATAAGTTCATGCATGTGTCCCTCTGCTTAGAAGCCTGTCAGGGGCGGCTCATAGTTCGTGCCTTCTTGCACCGGCGACCACTCCCCGTCCTCGTCAACCCCGGTGTCACATGCCCACCAGCTTCTGCTTGGTTTGCTCTACGGGTTGACGACTGTCCCCACAAACCAACACGGGTCTTTTCAACGTGCTTTGTCCTCACACACTTCCTGGGAAAACTTCCCAGGAGGTCACCCATCCTATAACTGCTCCAAGTCAGGCACGCTTAACTGTGGAGTTCTTGAGTGATAGGCTCCTGAAAAGAAGATGCATCTTGTTGGTATAGGTAGTATCAATCAATTCATATAAGTCATCCTTTACTGTATAGTCCCATACCTACACAGTCTCAGGATCCCTCTCATTCTGGTGTGTAATCGGTTCATTCACATGTCCATCCGCTTAGAAGTCTGCTGGGGGCCGCTCCTTATTCGTGTCTTCTTGTACCGGCGACCACTCCCCACCCTCGTCAGCCCCAGGTGTCACACATATGAAAGCCAATGTGAAGTCACATCTGCTAAGCTTCTCATTCCATAATCGTTTCCCCGTGTTGCTATCTGTATTATGACCAAAAAGGTTAACATTATACCATGTACTAGCCAAATAACTTTACATTTCACAATCTTAAATATATAAATGCAACACAAATCTCACTCATTTTACTATCTGTTTTCATCTCAGAAGTCGGAAAAAAATTATGGGTTACCCTAACAGCATCAGTTCCCTTTTCCATAAGTTCAATCTTTATCGACTCCAAATGTCCTTTCCCATGAGAAGTTAAAATCAAATAACATATAATTAGAACACCAACAGACCATTTGCTTCGAGCTGTTCAAGTCAATCAAATTGTTCAATTGTTAGAATCTTTGTAAGATTTTTGTATAATACTGATTATTGGGAAACACAAAATCTTCATCAAATGGTATAAATGAAGAGTACTTGAAGCCTACAATAAATAAAATAATTACCAGTGGGATCCACATCACGGGAGAGATGTAGAATCCTAGAAGGGAAGAACAAAAAAATAGAGAAACGGGGGATGTAGTGTAAAATAACCAATGCAGATCAGGGAGATTATAGAGCTCATTTATACCCTTCGAATCCATCTCCTTACTCGTGCTTCTACAACATGATTCAAACCAATATCACCACATTTCAGCTTCATAAATTCTCAAATTGATTATAAGGTTTCAGCCTCAAGAACATGAAGACTTAAGGTCACAATCATCACATATCAGCATCAACTCAACTTCTAATGAAGCAGATAAGCAATAACAAAGTCACATGAATAAAAAGATTTAATTGAATAAACACAAATAGATTTATATATCTTAAATACCAAGCATAAATTCTTATATGATAATCCCAAGCCTAATAGTACACAATTTGAACTCTTCATCTTATTACTTCTCTCCTATTTTATTTGTATTGCACCACGTCTCCACATGATTAAATGATTTTATTCACAATCTGATGTAGTGATGCACATAATTACTGAAGGTACTCCTGACAGAATTATGTTTCTGGATAAAATCAAATGGAAAGATGCATCCTGAGTAACAATTACGAAGTTGAACTTTTTTATTCATTAGTGTCTGTGAGTAGAAAGATTATATGGATGACATTCATAATGAGGTATATATTTCATCTTGGTTAAAGTTTTTTTTAGAGTTGTGCATAACTAATATAGCTTTTGTGTCTCTCTAATAAAATCATTGAACCTCAATAAAAGTAATATAACATCTTCTAAATTAAATGGGAGAATAGCACAACTTGTTCCCATTCCTTCTTTCACATTTGCATATTCTTTCCACATGCCCCATGTTGCTACACTTCCTCGTGATTTGTTTTCTTGCAGTGCGGACAGGGTGAAAAATCTCTATCTTGTCAAGAATTTGACAATAAAACAGTGAAAACCATAAACCAACTCCAAATCAATTTTCTTTTAGTGAAAACATTTGAAGGTAGAAGTCCCCAAAATATCATAAACCAATCCAAACATCAAAATATATATATCTATATATATTTATATAAGACATAATGGTTGAGGATTTATCTCATACAGCATGTATGCAATAAAATAAAGAATCACATGCATGGGGTCATCTCATGTCACTTGGTAGGACGAAGTAGATTACCTTCATTGCTCCCCTACTACACACACTTGACAAACAGATAGAAAGGCAACATCATTAGCGTGCCTCTGCCTCCCTTTTTTGCTCCAATCCTTCTACGCTCGTCTGAGGGTACTTTGGTGCCTCTCTTTTTGTGTCCAGAAGAGAGAGAAAAAAAAACACATGTAATATCCTCATATATATGATCAAATGTTATTCTTCTACAATTCTACTATATAATTACATTGGAGGGCTGCGAGGAGGCGTGTTCTGGTTCCGAGAAGCCGTATCAGACTCCGCTGCACGATCTGCGTGATTTGGGAATGATGTTAGGGTTTACGCATAGAAAGGGGAAGGTCGTCTCATTATGACTACTCCCGTTCCTTTTCCCTCTCCCGCTATTTCTCCTTCTCTCTTTCTCCCTATATATTTGTCACTGCTACTCATGTCGCTCTCTTTCTCTCCCTCCCCGTCCCTGCGGCGCTCCATGTCCAGGTGAGTGTGAATGCACTGTGATTGGAAGTCTGAAAACCGTCAGTGCATTGGGTGAAGGATGAAGAAATGAAAGTGGGTTATTCAGTTTTTGTGGGTTAGCAAAAGAGGTGTAACTTCTAAAATCTAACTGCTAGATGTAAATGAGAGAATTCGTTTTGAGAAGAGAGTGGGTGACGGTAGCTTTGTTCAGTTTGAGGGATAAATAAGGAATATAAAATTTTGTTAACAAAGCTTTTAATGGCAAATTGGTAATATTAAAATTAGGATACCAAAATTTCAACTCTAACATTATCTATACTAGCGGCAAGACAGGCACTCACGTGCCTGTCCGGCTGCATTTCTAATGCTTTTATTCATTTTTGTACACATTCTAGGGACAGTCTGACCGTATTTCTAATGTTTTTACTCGTTTTCATTATGCAGTTTATCTCCTTGTTACCCGATGACAAAGTAGTTATATCAATCACCCTTATATATTTTGGCTTGTCTAAAATATGAATTGTGTCGTTTACACATCAACATGTAAGCTGGCAAACTCACATAAAACAATAGACATAATCATCACCAAATTGATTCAAGCAAAGAATTTATCAGTTCCGATAATCTACTGTAAATGCGAGGGAGAAATAAGAAACTACTTAAAAATTATACAAACACAATAATGAAGTCAACCGTAAAAATAGTTATTATACTTACTACTTTAACCATAATCCTTTAAACAATTTCTGCAGTTCCCTTACACCCGCGAAGAACCATAATCCAATAACCAATCAAGTTATAATAAAAAAAACCTCTAAAAAATAACCGAGTGAATTCTATAATTACATTTATCAAAACTTTTGGTGTCTGAGGTTTGATTCTCTGCATTGCCACCGGCACCTTTTGTTGCCCAGTTGCAGCATATTTGCCTATTTCCAATCCATTTACCTAAAAAGAATAGGCAACACATAATTAGTTCAGTACTACTTTACCAGACAAAATACATGTAGACAACAAAGAACATGAGCATAGTGGCATCAATTACACAGAGCATATTCTAAAAGTGGTGTGTTTTTGTATATTGAGAACTTACTCCTTACAAATGTAGCCATTTTTCAATTAAGTAACCCTTCACAGTTAAATTTTATAATCATATTTCAGACCACGATGATTACTTTCCCCTCACATATATTCTTAAAATTGTTCAGATGATTTATTTTTATAAAAATCAAGGAAAATGATGCAATGCATTCTGCAATGATCGACGTATCAAACTCCACTTCTTATTTTAAGTTAAGCATAGATTTCAAGGACATCACAATTACATTAACCTCAAGAATCATATCCTCTCCATAACATTACAACCATTTCCGGCAAGTTCATGCTTAATCAAAATTAAACAATAAAACAAAGTAAAGGCGTCGAAAATTTATTCATTTAGATTGTGATTTAAGTTTTCACCAGAAAATCCGTTCAACTTAGGATTTTTATCCAGAATTTTCCAGCAACATACATTATTCTACAGTATATCACATCCAGAATTTTTTTGACATATCAAACCTAATCAAAATTAAATAAAAATTTATAGGCAACATCGTAACACAAACAAAAATCAACTATATTTTTCTTTTTCCAGAAGTCATAATGGAAACTCCTTGGTTTTAATTAAAAAAGAACCGGATTTTCCAGAACACTGCAGTAACACTGTAACACTACTTAAACATTCAATCATATTTGACTGATCAAATGAAATCCAATATTAATGAAACTTTATGGGTATCAAGAATACATATATAAGAACACAAAACAACAGGCTCAATTTTTTCTGTTCTGGAACCATTTTAAATAAATCCAATTAAAAGCATCATCAAATAAAAAACACCAAAGGCATCATCTTTCAACACTTTTGAGTTACATGCATGCTTCAAATTTGGTTCAAGTGACCAAACCATCATTTCCATCAACTTAGAAACTTATTATTAAGCATGCAAACATAATCTAACAGAGCTTAGGTCTCTAGAACCATGAGAAACTTGAAATTCACATGCATGGCATGTCAAGATATAGCATCAATCAAACATGCATGAAAAAAATCCATATACAAAGAGAGTTCTAAGGATAATAGAAACAGGAAACAAAACATACACCAATTACACCACAAAGATAAATGAAAAATTCCATCTTTGCTTCTGTATCGCATAAATTTTTTTATGAACCAAGTAAAAATATTGTAATAGAGTATCAAAATTGAAAGGATCTGACAGAAAGGGAAAAACTCTTCAACACAAATGAATTAAGATAAAAAAAAATGGTTGAAAGGAGGAACTAACTTGATTCGAGGAGAGTCTTCCAAAGAATCCAAAGAGCCCAAACCCTTCATTGTGATAGTCATGATCAAGGACATTATGGCAATGCTTCTTGATAGTGTCCTTAATTTTTGTAGCGTTTGCCTTGACCTTTATTATTCCGAACCAACTTCATTTTATGGTGTTTTTCTTCACTATACGCCACTAACAAAAGAATTTGAATCATAAAAACAAAACAAAGAAAAACAAAACAACATTAGAGGAAATTAGCGAAGATGCCTACAAATATTATAAAACTTGTTTGAAAATGTAATTTTTACCTTGTTATTAGTCAAATTTTTGTATATATTTGTCACTGATCTAACAATTGGCTTAAGATTAATGATTTTTTTTGTATACTTGTTTGAAATAAATTTTTTAGATACACGAAAAGTAAAATTGCAGCTCAGAATATGCTTCTACTACATTAGCTGGACGCCAAGTTGATTGATCCAAATATGTATTTTATTATAATTTTTTAACTGAATTTTATTATCTAAATGATATGAGGGACAGAGATAGATATGTTTTGGCTTTTTTTGTACCTTTATTGGCCTTAAACCGTGAAAATTGTAGCTAATAATGCCTGCAACACATAAAACTGATGAATAGGACCAATTACATTAATGTGGAATCATTCTGTTCTATGTTAGGAAAACATGGAAAGACATAGACATATCTACATGAGGATTCATGAATGCATTAGACCAATCAAACAAAATCTGAACATTGGAGGAGATGTAAACATCTAGAGTCTACACAGTCAAAAAAGTGGTCAGACAGAGAGAGATGGAAAAGATAATCGGTTAATTTAATTTAATTGATAATTTAATTAAATTAATGGGTGGAAGTTTATACAATCTAAAGGTACTCTGTAAGTTTATGCTAAAGCATATCTAACATATATTCCAAAAGCACCCATACAATCTCGATCCATACAACAAATGATATAGAAAAAGTTATTTTTGTCCTTTTCAATAAATAATATGGAAGAAATAAGCAGAAAATAGCCAAAATATATTTATACAATATATTTATGCTACAAAACGTAAACCATTTGAACTGAATTATGAAGAAACCATAAAACAAAGATATATTAAAAAAAAACAACTATGCAGTAGTAGTGCTTAATTTTTCCATATTGTTTTTCTATATTTTTATGCTTTGTTTCCCGCTAAGGGAATTAGTAACTAAAAAAAAGCGAAGTAAGAAGTAAAAGATCAAGGAACTAACCTGAAAACCAAGAAGAAGCAATATTTAAATATAGGCAGGTTGGGTTAGGTGAATTCCAATTTTTACAGCGTTTAACCTCCTGCATTGCAACCCATAATTTTATTAAAATTAAAATTAATAATAAATTCAGAAATAAATATGGGCGTGCAAAATAAAATAAAAAGTATCAATTCTAAAAATGCATCGTGAATTCAAGAATCAGAAAATGCAACATCTAAAGGTCCTATGTAAGTTTATACAGGCAATGCATCCTTTGCCACTATTATATAACAAAAAAGCAATCATTCTAACATTTATGCTCAGAGAAACTTGAAATTCTAACTACAACAACATTTTCGCTGAAGTGAAAATCAGAGAAGTTTCTAATGCATGTCCCATAATCTAATTATCAGCACAAAGGATGGATAAAAAAAAAACCCAACTAAAACAACCACATACCCGTCTTTAAATTAAAATTAACAAAGAACCTGAACCAAGCTGTCCATGATTGTTCCATCCAAAGGCTATGTAATTTCCATCCTCTATAACAACCACTGTAAGGTTCCTCCCTACTCCAACTTTGACAATCTTGTATCTTCAACTCAAGTTACTGTCAATGAAATTTAGAACTTAGAAATAATGACAGGGAAAAAATAACACTAAAATTGGCAAAAAAAATTAACCTTTAAATTGAAAAGAGTAAGACCAACACAAAACTTAGCATTTGATTAAAGAGAAAATGATATTAAGATTTGGGGAAAATGTGAGAGGTTAAATTGTGAGACTGTTTCACATCCCAAAATGATACCACGATTTGGGGAAAATGGCAAAAGAATGAGATCAAGAGAAACATAGAATTCGATTGAAGGGTAAGATCAAAGTGAACAAAAACTTGGGAAAGTGAAACTACCTTTGGAATCATCAAAGGCTAACCAAGGCAGTGCACTTTGTTTCGTTGGGAAAGTTAATTCCCAATCAACAAATTCTTCCATTCCACTACTTTGGTTCCTAAACAGAAATGGAAGAAAATCAAAGTAAAATAATATCAATCCAACCGCTTGAAATGGTAACCTATTCATCCATCTTTGTCACAGCGACGTTTGATTAATTCAGGAAAATTGGAAAAATTGGTACCATTCAGAAAATGGGGGGAAAGAAAAGATAAATTGAGTGACTGAATATGAACCTTAAAAGCAAACCCAGTCACTGTTGGCCTTCAGCTCCTCCGTTTGCCGCCGCGCACTGCCAACCAAACAATCAGCACAGACCCTCCCACCGTCGCCTCCCTTCTACCGCTCATCGTTCTAATCATTCTCCATCGTCCAGTCGCACTGTAACAGCCCGTTTTTAGTTACGTTATTTAACCGATTAAAAGATAATTACATATGATTAATTATTTTATTTGGATGTTTGTTAATTTTGTTATGTGGTTTAGTTTGAGTAATTAAATTACTCTCTTCAAATTATTTTATTGGGTGCGTTAGCACTGACTTATTTCAGTGAATGCACACTTACTAGACAATAAGTTACATTATTGTCACTATTACTACCAGTACAGAAAAATATTTTAAATAATATGTTTAAGAGAAAAGCATTTTCATATTTTCATTCAGTTTAATTTTAGAGTTGAAAATAAACTGGTTTGACCTTAATCGGAGATTAAATGTTGGATCGCGTATTTTCTTAGTTGATCAGTCCAACTATTAATCTTTACTCTAATTTGAATTTCGAAAACGTATATCTATCAATCTTTATTTTTAGATTCCAGAAAGTAAAAAACATGTTTATTTTAGGCTTAATATTTTATCACTCATTTGTGTACCTATCACTAAATAATTAACTTAAAACCCAACTTTATCACTTTTCTCTCTCTCTCTGACGCCTCTCCCTCACTTTTTCTTTTCTTCTCTGCTTTTTTCTTTTTCTCTTTCTTTCTTTTCTTCTTTTTCTCTTTCTTATTTTTCTCCTTTTCTCTTTCTTTCTTTTTCTTCTTCTTTCTTTTCTCGTTCTTTCTTTCTCTGCTTCTTTCCCCTTTTCCTTTTTCTTCTTTCTTTTGTTTTGGTTTCTTTCTTCTACCTTCAGAGAACCCACCCACACAACCTCATCCCTCCCTAACTTCGAAACCTCCTTTCCTCTTGTCGTCCAGCCGCGAATCGCCGTCAGGGAGGCCGCCGTTCGACCACGACGGACAAGGAGACGTCAGCCACCGCCTGAGACGTGCCCCACCGCAGTAAGCGCTACTTCCACCACCACCGACTGTGGTTTCCGGCGCCGTCCGACGAAACTGAGTCCAGATTCGCACTACCCTCATAATGCTCTTTCTTCTCCACCATGTGGTTTTCCATTTGGTCACTGTTGCTCCGCCACCGTCATCGCTGTTTGGGCGTTTTCCGACCACCATCCGGCCACCTTTCATCAAATAAACACCATAACTTTTCTCCCCTCTTCCTCCTCTACAAAAGCCCTCAAGAAATTTCGAGATTGGAGAACATTGATTTCTGACCACCACGAGCCGCCGCGTCTGCGCCGTCAGCCGCCGTGCTGGACCTCCAAGACAGCTACCACGTCATCTTTCTCTTCCTTGGGTAAGTGGTTTTCTCACTTCCTTTGCTCAGATTCAAAACCCCCAAATTGATTTTGAAACCCTAACCCTAGGTTTTGATTTTTAGTTCTCAGTTTATGAAATTAATTGGTGTTTTCTAAAATTGGGAACATGATTAAGTGTCTCCTTAAATCAATTCTGTCAACCTCTTGTTAAACTGATTTTTTTTCTCAATTTTCATCTTGAGCCTAAAAACCTTAAATCTGTTTTGATTTTAGATGAATGAGGTTTCTGAGAAATTAAATATATTATTGAATTATATTTATATTTTGATTGTTGAGAAATTAATTTAGTATTTTGTCTGGTTGTTTCAATGCTTGGATCGTCTCTCTGGGATGTTTTTCATGTTCTTGCTTGCCTTGGAGAAGTATGAATTCCTTTTTGGGAACACATTGGAGCTGATTGCAGGGCTGTGAAGTTCCAGAAAAACCTCCGAACGCATTAAAAGGTGGGGGAAAGAAACTATTTAACGTCGGAAACGGCGCGGTTACATTTAATTAGATAATGGTGTAGGGCGACCCAAACCCTACACGAAAGCGAGTAACGGACAATGTCTATACCACATTGGGAACTACTCAGTGGTACTGATGATGATATAGAAATTGTGCGTTTATCGTCATTACGCTACATACATTGATTATTTTATTACGCGATGATTGCCTGTTTGACTGGTTGATTTGAGCTTGGTACTTGATGTATGATATTATAACATGATGATGATTATGATGATATGATGAGTGTTATGATTGTGCTTAGAGGATTGAGTAAATCATAAGTTATGTTGGGACACGAGGATGTATTTGGGAATTGCATACAATATGTGATAGCAGTGCCTAACCGAGATGATTATCTTGATATGAGGTCGAGATTAATGAGATGAGATTATTCGAGGTTATTTATGAGATTAAGATGACCGGTTAGGGCACTGGGGGTGACTGAAACATGGTACGTGATATGAGGACCTGAAACATGGTCGATTGGGGTCTATGCCTCGGAGGGAAAATTCCGGGGATAGGCTAACCGGCGGGACCGTCCAGAGATGATTTCATTTTAGTCGCAGCTATAGTTCATGCATTGCATGAGCATCACCGGATTGTGGTCCGAGGTGTGCACCGGGTTGTGCGTCTATAGTGCCATTGCTTTGCGTGGGCACCCTCCGAGCCATGGGACGAGGGGGTGTGCGCCGGGGACTCTGGGACGTGTCGAGTATATTATTGTGATATCCGGATATGGCCGATACCTGAAGAGATTATTCATACAGCATTTGCATTGCATCATGATGGAGGGTAGAGGAAAATTATAGATGTGGATTGAGGATGATTATGTTACATATATTTATTTGGGGAGACGGATGTTTAGCGTGCCGTTATTTAATTAAATGTTGCTAAACCCTTTCAACGTTTGATGTTATATGGTTTCTTATCCCCTGTATCTTTCTGCATGTTGTATTTTGTTTTATTATGAAATCGTACTAGAAGACCTGGTGGACAAACTTAATGATGAGGGATTGGACGGGATTTCCTATGAGCCGGATGCCGGAGCTCGAGTCTTGACCCATGGTGATTAGGATCAAGGTAGTATATGGCCAGTGCGTCTTGTAGGACGTTTTAGATGTTCTCAGTTGCTTAGTATTTTGTCTAAGTCTATGCCTATGAGGGCTCCGACCGAAAGGATACCCTCAACGGTGTTTTGGTAATGAAATTGGTAAACATGGGGTATTTATATATTATAATCTTGCGAATATTTTATGTTATTAATGAAAACTGTGTATGTGCATGAAAAACCAATTTAAGATTACTGTATCTATTTATCTCCTAAGTCTTTATCACGACTGGAGTTTGTGTATTTATTTTCTGCTCCTGGCAGTTGATGTAAGTCCAGAGACCATTTATGGTTGGATTAAGTTTTGAAGTTATAAAACTGTCTATCAGGTGTTTTTCCGATGTCATACAAATCTCCGATTTTTAAAGGGGACATTTCGAAAATGATTTGTGAAAATCTCTAAAGCTAAACGCGCGCTTAAGGAACTAATTACTGAGGTTTTAAACTAAATGTCACTAAGGGGCACAGTGGTGTGTCTCATTTGATATCAGAGCAGTTTGATTCTGATCGGACTGCTAAAAGTTAGGGTGTTGTTACTGGCCGTGTCTAGTTGAATCCACATCGGATATTGACTATGCTTAGAAATTGGGTAGAAAGTTCGTAGCTTCATCGTTTTAAGTTTCCTAAGGAGAGTAGGGAACCGAAATGATTAATATTCTTACTCATGATAAACACGATATTTTGGGATAAGTTATTTGGGTAAGTTGTTGTATAAAAGAGAGTATCGTGGTTGATTGTGCCTTGAAAGTTAGAAAGTAAGATTTGAAATAAGTGTTAGATCATGAGTTTATTGGAAGAATTAATTCTTGTTCATAAGGTATAGTGAGCAATTAGTGGTAGAAAGAAATTGTTATTACGGGAATTTATTTTAAGTACTAGATATATTTGGTTAATGTGGGTAGTTGTTGAAGATGATAAAGAGACAACAAAATGTGTTTGGGTCTTAATTAGTATAGGATTGAATTAGTTGAAGCCTTGTAGCCTTTTATGGTTGAGATGATGGTTATAGTTGTGGATTTGATTGGAAATCTAGGCTTAAAAGTTGGATACTTGGTCCCGAATCTAGTGTTTAACGATGAGAAAGGAATTAGACTTAAGTTTATGAAATTAATACTTGGATGTGAAGATGAACTTATTTTCAAATGATGTTTTCTAATGATGATAGATTTGTTTAAAGAAAAGGAGGTTTAAGTATATGGTGTTTATAAGAGGTGTTGATTTGAGTGTGGCTTGTACATGATTAGTATTTAAGTCTTTATGTTGAGAATAAAATTAGTTTCTAATCACTTTGATGTTATTGGAGTTTATTAAGATAAAGTGTAAACCTTAGCTTGTGATGGGATTATTCTTTAAAGTGATATTTGATTTATGGAAATAGTATTAACTCGAACTTGGTTTGAGACACAAGATTATAAGGTAAATTTAGGGGGGATTTGAAATGATTTTGAAACATAATGAAGAAGTTTGAGTATATAGAAATGATATATATGGTTAAATCGAAGTTATTTGGAAATGTTGTGTGGACACATGACAATTAGTAGTAGTTCAAACTAAGAGAGGATGTTAAGTTAATATTTTGATATAAAGAAGCACGATAGATATGGAAATAGTGTGCTAGTATTTAGGTACATTACTAGGATATGATATTTGAGGAAGAGTGTTACTAATGACGAAGGTGATTCTAAGGGAAGGATATGTAGGTAAGTGCTAGTACGTATCAAGTTCATATCTAAAGATTTAATTTGTGAGTGGGGACTTGTTACTATTAAAGTAGGACTAAGAGCGGAATGACGTTACTTTAGATGAGTAATATTATGGTGATTTCGGATTTGAAAAGGGATGTTTTACCTAGGCATGATATTCTTGCTAGAATGATGAGTTTGAGCTTCTAGTAAAATCTTAGTTGTTATAGAATATATTTTGTTTGGTTTAATTTGGCAGTTAATGTAGTTAATGGCTTAAAGTCATGTTTTATATTTCAAATAAGATGTAAGCCTTCATATTTCTTTTTGTAAAGTTTTGGTGTGCGATATTTGAATAGAGAATTGTAGTTATAAGGTTTGATGATCAATAGTTGAATTATAATGATAGTTTTGTTGCATATATTTTGAGATATTGAAGTTAAGAGGTGTATTAAGGAGATATTTTTTTTATGTTAAATTTTGGTCACTAAGTTAGTGTTTGGACAGAAAGGTAGATTCTTAAACTAAGGGACTTACTTATGTTGACTTTGTCATTGTTGATCATGCCTTGAGGATTGGAATAAAGACTTGATCAGGCAATACGTAGGATAAATTAAGATTTCCTTTGAGTGCGATGATTCTAAATTGGTTTTGTTAAGATTTATGGTGAATTAGAGCTATTGAGAACTATGGGACATGCAGTGGTAGGAATTTTGTTGAGGTGTAGTTATGAATGGTAAGATTAAGAGTAATATCAGCTAGTATGACAAATTACTATAGATCGAAGGATCAAATTTTGATCGAGGCAGTTATATCATTAAAGGAATTTAGAGTAGTGATTGATGTTTATGGTCAATGTTGACTTGGTGAGTTCGAGGATTAACGGAAAAATATGTATGGTAGTTTTCCTTAAGCTGAACGGAAATAGTAAAGAGGGGTTCTTGAGTGAAACTAAGTTGTTAGAAAAGTTTAAGAATTATGATTTTGGATAATTCAAACTGAAGTGATTCCTTTTTGGTTGAAGTTGCATGGAGGAATGTAATCGTATTCTTTAAGATTGAAATGAATGATTATGATATAATTTGGAGTGGTGGAATATGTTCAAAGGAAACTAAGACAACGATTGTATACTTTGAGTTGAAGGTTGATGTATGATGGGGTAAAGTTAGTGTTGAACTTGATGTTCGTTGTGAGGATAAGGTGTTGAAGGAGTTTTGCTGGCAGACAAATTTTGAGGCAAGAAGTGATTTAGATTTGATTGTGTCTTCGAGTGTAATAGACTAAGGTGAAATATCGAAGATAGTGGAGATAACACGGTAGTGAAAAGTTTCGAGGATAAATAGAATGATATAGGAATAAATTTTGTTACGAAGTTACCAGCCATCCCGAAAGGAAGAAAGACAGCGATGAGAAATACGATGTAGGGTCTTTAGATTAAGACACGTGTAGTTTTTACCCCGTTTTGAGTCATGAAATTCCGAGGACGGAATTTTTTTCTAAGAGGGGTAGTAATGTAACAGCCCGTTTTTAGTTACGTTATTTAACCGGTTAAAATATAATTACATATGATTAATTATTTTATTTGGATGTTTGTTAATTTTGTTATGTGGTTTAGTTTGAGTAATTAAATTACTCTCTTCAAATTATTTTATTGGGTGCGTTAGCACTGACTTATTTCAGTGAATGCACACTTACTAGACAATAAGTTACATTATTGTCACTATTACTACCAGTACAGAAAAATATTTTAAATAATATGTTTAAGAGAAAAGCATTTTCATATTTTCATTCAATTTAATTTTAGAGTTGAAAATAAACTGGTTTGACCTTAATCGGAGATTAAATGTTGGACCGAGTATTTTCTTAGTTGATCAGTCCAACTATTAATCTTTACTCTAATTTGAATTTCGAAAACGTATATCTATCAATCTTTATTTTTAGATTCCAGAAAGTAAAAAACATATTTATTTTAGGCTTAATATTTTATCACTCATTTGTGTACCTATCACTAAATAATTAACTTAAAACCCAACTTTATCACTTTTTTCTCTCTCTCGACGCCTCTCCCTCACGTTTTCTTTTCTTCTCTGCTTTTTCTTTTTCTCTTTCTTATTTTTCTCCTTTTCTCTTTCTTTCTTTTTCTTCTTCTTTCTTTTCTCGTTCTTTCTTTCTCTGCTTCTTTCCCCTTTTCCTTTTTCTTCTTTCTTTTGTTTTGGTTTCTTTCTTCTACCTTCAGAGAACCCACCCACCCAACCTCATCCCTCCCTAACTTCGAACCCTCCTTTCCTCTTGCCGTCCAGCCGCGCATCGCCGTCAGGGAAGCCGCCGTTCGACCGCGACGGGCAAGGAGACGTCAGCCACCGCCTGAGACGCGCCCCACCGCAGTAAGCGCTGCTTCCACCACCACCGACTGTGGTTTCCGGCGCCGTCCGACGAAACTGAGTCCAGATTCGGACTACCCTCATCGTGCTCTTTCTTCTCCACCATGCGGTTTTCCATTTGGTCACTGTTGCTCCGCCACCTCCGCCTCTGTTTGGGCGTTTTTCAGCCACCATCCAGCCACCTTTCATCAAATAAACACCATAACTTTTCTCCCATCTTCCTCCTATGCAAAAGCCCTCAAGAAATTTCGAGATCGGAGAACATTGATTTCTGACCACCACGAGCCGCCGCGTCTGCGCCGTCAGCCGCCGTGCTGGACCTCCAAGACAGCTACCACGTCATCTTTCTCTTCCTTGGGTAAGTGGTTTTCTCACTTCCTTTGCTCAGATTCAAAACCCCCAAATTGATTTTGAAACCCTAACCCTAGGTTTTGATTTTTAGTTCTCAGTTTATGAAATTAATTGGTGTTTTCTAAAACTGGGAACATGATTAAGTGTCTCCCTAAATCAATTCTGTCAACCTCTTGTTAAACTGATTTTTTTTCTCAATTTTCATCTTGAGCCTAAAAACCTTAAATCTGTTTTGATTTTAGATGAATGAGGTTTCTGAGAAATTAAATATATTATTGAATTATATTTATATTTTGATTGTTGAGAAATTAATTTAGTATTTTGTCTGGTTGTTTCAATGCTTGGATCGTCTCTCTGGGATGTTTTTCATGTTCTTGCTTGCCTTGGAGAAGTATGAATTCCTTTTTGGGAACTCATTGGAGCTGATTGCAGGGCTGTGAAGTTCCAGAAAAACCTCCGAACGCATTAAAAGGTGGGGGAAAGAAACTATTTAACGTCGGAAACGGCGCGGTTACATTTAATTAGATAATGGTGTAGGGCGACCCAAACCCTACACGAAAGCGAGTAACGGACAATGTCTATACCACATTGGGAACTACTCAGTGGTACCGATGATGATATAGAAATTGTGCGTTTATCGTCATTACGCTACATACATTGATTATTTTATTACGCGATGATTGCCTGTTTGACTGGTTGATTTGAGCTTGGTACTTGATGTATGATATTATAACATGATGATGATTATGATGATATGATGAGTGTTATGATTGTGCTTAGAGGATTGAGTAAATCATAAGTTATGTTGGGACACGAGGATGTATTTGGGAATTGCATACAATATGTGATAGCAGTGCCTAACCGAGATGATTATCTTGATATGAGGTCGAGATTAATGAGATGAGATTATTCTGAGGTTATTTATGAGATTAAGATGACCGGTTAGGGCACTAGGGGGTGACCTGAAACATGGTCTGTGATATGAGGGACCTGAAACATGGTCGATTGGGGTCTATGCCTCGGAGGGAAAATTCCCGGGGATAGGCTAACGGCGGACCGTCCAGAGATGATTTCATTTTAGTCGCAGCTATAGTTCATGCATTGCATGAGCATCCTGGATTGTGGTCCAGAGGTGTGCACCGGGTTGTGCGTCTATAGTGCCATTGCTTTGCGTGGGCACCCTCCATCCGCGGACGAGGGTGTGCGCCGGGGACACTGGGACGTGTCGAGTATATTGTTGTGATATCCGGATATGGCCGATACCTAAAGAGATTATTCATACAGCATTTGCATTGCATCATGATGGAGGGTAGAGGAAAGATTATAGATGTGGATTGAGGATGATTATGTTACATATATTTATCTGGGGAGACGGATGTTTAGCGTGCCGTTATTTAATTAAATGTTGCTAAACCCTTTCCACGTTTGGTGTTATATGGTTTCTTATCCCCTGTATCTTTCTGCATGTTGTATTTTGTTTTATTATGAAATCGTACTAGAAGACCTGGTGGACAAACTTAATGATGAGGGATTGGACGAGATTTCCTATGAGCCGGATGCCGGAGCTCGAGTCTTGACCCATGGTGATTAGGATCAAGGTAGTATATGGTCAGTGCGTCTTGTAGGACGTTTTAGATGTTCTCAGTTGCTTAGTATTTTGTCTAAGTCTATGCCTATGAGGGCTCCTACCGAAAGGATACCCTCAACGGTGTTTTGGTAATGAAATTGATAAACATGGGGTATTTATATATTATAATCTTGCGAATATTTTATGTTATTAATGAAAACTGTGTATGTGCATGAAAAACCAATTTAAGATTACTGTATCTATTTATCTCCTAAGTCTTTATCACGACTGGAGTTTGTGTATTTATTTTCCGCTCCTGGCAGTTGATGTAAGTCCAGAGACCATTTATGGTTGGATTAAGTTTTGAAGTTATAAAAATGTCTATCAGGTGTTTTTTCGATGTCATACAAATCTCCGATTTTTAAAGGGGACATTTCGAAAATGATTTGTGAAAATCTCTAAAGCTAAACGCGCGCTTAAGGAACTAATTACTGAGGTTTTAAACTAAATGTCACTAAGGGGCACAGTGGGGTGTCTCACGCACGCCCAGGCGTCACCCTTCCATCGCCAATCAAACGCCATTGTGTCGCCGCCTCGCCTCCCTCGGTGCCACCGTCTTCCCGCTTCCTCTGTGCGCTCGCTTTCCATTCTCCTCTTTTCTGTTTTGGTTTAGGATATAGTGGAAGAGGAGGGTTACCATCTCGTTGGTTCCTCCAGCAATTATGACAATTTTAAATTTAAATTTTAAAATTTAAATAATTCAGTTTTAGTCATTTTTTTTCTTGTTATTATCTGCTAAGTGTCAATTTGGGCATTGTAAAAACAAAATCAACAAAAGTTTTAAGGGAAAATTGGTAATATTAAAAGTAGGACACCAAAACTTAAACTCTGTCATTATCTATTAGTTTAGATAATATAAATATAATATATATATATACACACTAGCCCGTGCAATACACGCGCATTTCATCCTAATCCAAGTAATTATTTTAGAAGTTTTTTGGGCCTATATATGTATCCATTTTATTTTGTAACCCAAAAAACCGTGAACTTCAACGAAAAATATAAGGGAATTGTTAATTATAGCAAAAAAGATATGGGATATTTTTGTTTCAATGTTTGAAGTTTTGGATTGCGTTTTGAAACCAATACAAATTATCTACTATCTTTCTCTTTTAGTTATTCTTTTTGTATATTATGATGAACATACAAGTGTCTTGATTTTGCTGGTTTTTGTTAGAGCGCCCTCTAATGATGATGCTGGAGTTGACGCCTCTAATGATGATGCAATGCAACAACTTACGCTGTTCTGAAGCTTGTTAAATACTCTCAGATCTAGGCTGAGAAGGAGCAAACCAATCACATTTAGATTCCGCTTAAATTTCCTTTTAAGTGTTTGAACACCGCTTTCAATAAACTTTATTTCACATGATAATCAACATTAAAGAAATTAGAAATAAATTAAAAATATTTGCATACTTTATCATAATACAACGTGTAGCCTTTTTTTTTTTACAATGTGTAGCCTCTTATGCATGATAAAATTTAACAATGGATTAGAACAACCTATATAGAAATCTAACCATTTAAAAAGAAATGGGTTTCACTCCTAATAATCCATATAACTTGGGAGATTTCAGAAACTGAACAACATTACAGAAATTCAGGGATCTGGCAGAGTGAGAAATCCAACTTCTGCATTTCAGGATACCTTCAGAAACATTCCTTCACCTAAATCCATCATCCTATCAAACACATAGGGGAATGGATGACAATGAGGCTCCCACCAATCATTGTACAAACAATACCTAATTAAGGACCTACAGGATGGTCTATTGCAAGAATATCCCTTCCCCAACCAAAAGAAATAGATACAAAAAATTAGAATCACCCCTCAGCTGCAAGAAAAGTACCTCCACTACAGCTAAACTACTCAGAAACACAAGGATAGCTTTAACTGACTTTAAAACACAAACAGCTCTTTCTTCAACAATTGATTATAATCTGTTTCCTTTTCTGAACACAAAATAAGCTAATTACAAAAATCACATTTTAACCTCAAATGAGAGAGTGAGAGAGAGAGACCTCAAGTTCAGCCTGAATTTCCTCAAGCTCGTGGCCAGTAGCGATTGGCATTACATCTTCAACCTTCTTTTTGAACGCAGTTTTTTGCCAAAAACGAAATGCAGATGCAAAGGTGGAAGAGAGATATAGAATGGAAATACCCAATTGAGTCGAGGAATGGAGGGGGAGAACAGAGACAACAGGAGGAGCGGCGACACAAGGGAATCTGGCGGCGGCAGAAGCGGACCGGGGAGAATATAAATCACTCTACCGAGAGGGCTGGATTAACACTTAATAGGATATGATAAGTTTTTTTTTTTTCCTGGTAACAAGTGGGATAGAGTGATTTAAAGTATATAAAATATAAAATATATAATACATAAAATAATTAAAATATAATAAAATAACAATTTAAAGTATAATAAAATTTAACATGGTTACTAAAACAAAGGTATTACAAAATATAAAATATTTAAAATAATAAAAATATTAATAATTCATTTTAAAATTTATTTTTATTTTATAACAATACTAATTTTGTTATTTTATATTATTTTAAAAAATGTAAAATATAAAAAAGTATTCTAATAATTTAACTATATGTAAAGTAAAAACAAAAAATGAATATTTAAAAATATAAAAAATTAATTTTAGTTAGACAATATTTAAAAAATTATATGTAATTTTATCACAAGGATAATTTTTTCTTTTTATATAATTTTAAATAATGAAAATTATAAAAAAAACTAAAATCTAATAAAAGATGAAGACATTTAGAATAAAAACGAAAAATTTAAAATTCATACTTAAATTATAATATTATCTGGTTGGTTATCTGGTGGACACTAAACGTTGGATATGATAACAGCTTATCCTGCTCATATCCTATCCTACTCCTATCCTGTTCTATTATCATATTCGCATATATCCTATCCTGACCACCAAACAAGCCCTTAGGATTTTGAGGTGAGAATAAATGAGGGATAAAATGTGCAAAAATAATAGAGAGAAGAGGGAAGTAATTTTTAGGTTAAAATAATATTTTGGTCCCTATACGTGATTTTCAATTTGGTCCCTATATGTAAAAAGTTATCAACTTAGTCCCTATACGTGACACTGGTTTTCAATTTGATCATCGCTGCTAATCGGTTCCTATATAAGATGACAAAATTGCAAATTGTTGTCACATGTAGGGACCAATACAACAAAAAAAATTTGAAATCGGTCCCTACATGTGACAATTATTTTCAATTTTGTCCCTATATGTGATAATAATTTACAATTTGGTCCCTCTTATATAGGGACCAATTAGCGGTGAGGACCAAATTGAGAACTAGTGTCACGTATAGGGACAAAATTGATAAATTTTTTCGTATAAGAACCAAATTAAAAATCAATATCAGGTATAAGGACCAAAATATTACTTTAACCTCGTTTTTATGTCCAACACGCCACCTTCCCTTATGTGCTACAGTATCAGCTTGGTCAGAGAAACACGGAGTAAGCTATTAACACGGCACCCTTGTTTAAAAAAATAATAATAAACTAAGGCAAAATAACACATTCATTCACTGTATCAATGAAGGAAATAATATAAAATAAATAAAAGTAATCATACTTGATGACCAAAAAGTTTATCATGTCTTATCTCATTAATTAATATTTGACTTCTTGCATAAGAACCCAAAACATCATAAAATTGTTTAATAAATAAAAAATAAGAACCAAAAACGCAATTAAAAAATGATTTTCTGTAAGTCTAAAATTTTGCACCAATAATTATATTATTGTTAATAATATAAATATTGTTAATTTTTATTATATTAAATTACAAAAACTGATTTTTCGTAAGTGTTAAATTTTACTTACTTGTGAAAAATTCAATTTCCATAAGTGAGTTTATTTATTTATATTAATACCTAAAGATATAATTATCTAATTAACTATTAATTATATTAATAATATCATTATTTCTTAATTTTGTTAAGGATATTTTCTATTTTTATTAATTATTATTTATTAATAATATAAAAATTATTAATTTTTTATTAGTTTTAATAAAATAATATAATTTCAATTTTAATTTTTATTAATTTTAATTAAGGAAACTGACTTTTCGCAAGTGTTAAATTTTGCACAGTTGCAAAAAATATAATTTCCGTAAGTGTGTTTATAAGTTTTTTTTATAAATACCTAATGATATAATTATCGTACTAATTATTAATTATATTAATAATATAATTATTTCTTAATTTTTTTAAGGATGTTTACTAATTTTTGTTAATAATATAATTATTTATATTATTTATTATTAATATAAAAATTATTAAATTTTTATAAATATTTTAATAAAATATATATAATTTTAATTTCTCATTAATTTTAATTAAGGAAACTGTTTTTCCGCAAATGTAAAATTTTTCTCACTTGTGAAAAATACAATTTATGTAAATGTGTTTATTTTTTTATTAATTTTAATTTTTTATTAATTCTAATCACTTACGGAAAATATTGTTTCCGTAAGTGTGTTTATTTTTTGTTATTAGTTTTTTTATTAATATAACAAATATACTACTAATTATTAATTATATTAATAATATACTTATTTCTTAATTTTTTAAGGATATTTACAAATTTTATTAATAATATAATTATATTAATAATATAATTAATTTTATTAAATATATTATTTATTAATAATATAAATATTATTAAATTTTTAATATTTTTATTAAAATGATATAATTTTAATTTTAATTTTTTATTAGTTTTATTTTTTTATTAATAATAATCACTTACGAAAAATATTGTTTATGTAAGTATGTTTATTTTTTTTATTAATTTATTTTATTAATATCCCAAATATATTACTAATTATTAAGTATATCAGTAATATAATTATTTCTTAATTTTTTAAGGATATTTACTAATTTCTATTAATAATATAATTATTTTTATTAATTATTTAATGTATTAATAATATAAATATTATTAATTTTTTATTAATTTTAATAAAACGATATAATTTTAATTATAATTTTTATTAATTTTTCAAGTGTTAAATTTTGCTCACCTGCGAAAAATCGAGTTTTCGTAAGTGTCTTTATTTTTTTATTAATACCTAAAGGTATAATTATAGTACTAATTATTAATTATATTAACAATATAATTATTTCTTAATTTTTTATGGATATTTACTAATTTTTATTAATAATATAATTATTTTGATTATTTTGATTATTTATTAATAATATTAAAAATTATTAATTTTTCATTAATTTTAATTTTTTGTTAACTTTAGTTACTGTTCCGTCCAAATATCTCAGATGGGAGATACTCGACCGGAGAAAGTCTAGTGGGGTTGTTTTGGAATTAGCTTGACAGAATGTGAATTCTGCTCCTACGTATCCAAATGGGAATCAAAGCAAACGTAGTTCTAAGTGAGGGGTTGAGCCCCTATTTATAGATATTTTTAGTGCAACCGTTCGAGTAAGACGGTTACTGAGATCCTATTCGTTAGGATCGGATTGTTATTGCAGTTAGACAATGATATGGATAAGGCTTCGAGTTATACGGAGAAATATTTGGACCAGCGAGATATTCGGCCCGGTCGATTCTTGTTTGGATAGCTCGGGGCCGAGATATCTTCCTTCGTGGTCTGGTGTGGAATAGGCCCGAGTAGTTATCCTCGGGTGTTGAGTGTATTAATAGGTCTTCGGCTTTATGGGAGTTCGGGTCAAGGTCCACTTACGAGAATGAGCTCGGTCGTATTGATAATCCTCGGCCTTATATCTTGGCCGATTACACAAGCCCCGAGCCCAGAGCTTAAATAAGCGAAAAAGAGTGATAAGTATTAAACCGAGCTTATTCTTGACCACCCGGACTTCCGCATTCCCAGCTGTCATTTCAATCAAATCTTTCCTCTCTGTCGGAGAAGGCAATCATTCCCCTAATACTCGCAAAGACGCTTCAGGTAAGAAACCCTAGAGTTCCGCGCCCATTTAATGAGGGGGAAATCAAAAGTCGCGCCTTTGGGCTTGATGGAACGTGGGTCGTTGATCGTGTCATCAACCGCAGCTACAAATATCCCCTCCGGCTCCAACTCCCTTCTACCTTGCTTATCCTCCTTCGCCCTTCACCTTCGTCTTCCAAGTTTCTGCCATCACTCTTACCTGTCGTTCTTGTGCACGCCCGAGTCTCCTTCTTTCCCTCGTGCTTCTAAGTTTAATTTACGCTTACCGGATATGAGTTCGTCCATGTCCTCTCGAGTCAAATACCTCGCCTCTGGTGGCGCGAGGTTTCCCCCATTGGGGGTTTTACTTCCACTTCTTCAATTCCTTCACAGGAATTGAACATCGGAGAAGGGGAAGCGTCCTCCTCCGGGTCGTCTTCCCCTGGGTTTGATTCCTCTGGGTCTGACTCTAAGTCCGGCTCTCCCTCTCCCCAAGTTTCCAAACCCGCCGCTCGCAAACAACGCCTAAGGGTTCCAAAAGTCCCTGCTCCCGATATTACCCTTCCTGGGTATACCTGGGTTAAAGGCGAGGTTGGGACATTTTTCTCTGACTTTCAAACCTCAGATTCGATTGCTCAACTTCGGTCTCAGATTAATATCTCGGCGTCGGGAGACGAATCCGAGTTTATCTGTTCCCCATGCTCGGGTACCGAGTGTGTCTTTCTCAGGGCTCGTCCTTCCGAGCCCCCTTTCACATATATGTACAAGACACTATTTGCCCAGCTGCGCGTCTCTCTTCCCTTCACTGAGTTCGAGTGCGACGTTCTGAGAACCATGAATGTCGCGCCCACTCAGCTTCACCCCAACAGTTGGGCTTTTATGAAAGCCTTTCAGATTTTGTGTAAATACCTCGGGATGGAGCCCACTACTCCAAAATTTTTGTATTTTTACCAAACAAGGTTTGGTGAGAAAACGGGATGGATTTCCCTTAACGGGCTGAACCGAAGAGGACTGATTAGTTTATACACATCGTCGTATAAAGATTTTAAAGTCGGCTTCTTCCGAGTTCGCCCCTCGGGCTCTCACTCCTCCCACTTCTTTGACGAAAATAGATGTGCCAAGTTTCCTTTATACTGGCAATCCTCCCCCACAAAATTCGTTGGCTTTGAGTACCAATCCCTTCCCGCCAAGGATAGGCGGGATATAGACATACTAGAAAACTTCCTCGGCCCCTCCATTGTGGACGTCTTCTGAAACTCCCCTTCTCATCTACTCCGAGAACTGACCTGAAAAGTAAGTGCTCGGCTTTTTAGTTTTCAACTATTTTATGTATGCGTTTCTGTACTAACAATTCTTTCTTTTTGGCAGTCCTTATGGGGAAATTCGACTTCTCCAAGCTTTTAAAGGCGGCTGCGAAAGAGGGTCAGGGTCCCTCCTCGACCGAGAAGAATAAAAGACCTCCTCCCACCAAGGCCTCTGCGAAGGGGGCTTCATCATCCGCCCCTCAAAAAAGAAAGAGGGTAGAGGTTGTAGTTGACACCGAAGATTCTCCCCCTCCTCGCCCAAGTCCCCCACACCCTACTACTCAGGAGACAGGAACCGCGGGGCGAGAAGAACAAAACCCTCTTTCTACCGAGGTGAAGTGGTACAATACTTCCCTAAAAGCAGGGACCTCGTCCCTTTGGGGCGAAGACTTCAACCCCTTTCGTTCTTTCGACTCGAACTTCCTGAAGCCCGCTGATCTCCGGCTAATGAAGCAACAAGTGGCTCAGTCTAGCATGGAGGCTCTATCAACCTACTGCATCCGAGCTGCTGCCTTGGCCCGCTTTTGCAGCCAAGATTTAGTGGATGCTGAGAGGAAGTCTCTGCAACTGGAAGCCGAACTGGCTTCTATTGAGAAGCTGAAGGGAGATTTTACCCGGACCTCCACGGAGCGTGACGAGCTGGCCAAGACTAATAATCTCCTGAATGCCACCATTACCGAGGTGAATGGCCAGAACTCCGAGCTTAACACCAAAGCAAAATTTGCTGAGGAGAGTAAAGCTCGGGCTGAAGAAGGTAGAGCTCGTGCTGAAGAGGAGCTCAAGAAGGCTCAAGCTGAAATTGAGCAACTTAAAGCTGCCTTGGAGGCCGAGACCAAGGCCAGGATGGAGCTCCAGGAGGATGTAAAAGAGGCCACTAACTACATTATCGTCGAGCATCGGAAATATTTTGACAAGGCCATTGCTCAAGTTGAGGTTCTTGCCCCGGGGGTTGATCTTTCGGGAGTAGATGTGAATAAAGAGGTGCTGAACGGGGAACTTGTTCCCATAATTACCGAGAAGAGGAGGAGGAGGAGGTGGAAGGGGCGGGAGATTCTCCTGGGGATCATATCGAGGCCGAGGAGAGTCATAGGGACGAGTAGCTGTGTTGGCTTTTTGTCGTTTTCATCCCTTGTAACGGGCTTTTGCCCTTGTAATTTTGATTTGTCTTAATGAAAACTCTTGCATTATTTTGGTGACCTTTCGTAGCTTTTATTTGGCCGAGATATCCGTTGAAGTATTATTTATCTTCCGACGTTGTGTTCGACTTGTTTAAACAAATCATCGGTTAAGGCCGAGGTATTCTACCGTCCGCATCAAAAACGGACGGTAGTTGTCACACGTGAAACACATGATTCACGCCTTACGCATGCAGTCACACATTATATGCTTTGGAAACCGCAGTGGGTTCATGCAATTACTGCTTTTTGCTGAGTTTCGAGATTTGTTTTTCCAACAAACCTTTTCCCAGCGCATATCTCTTCCTTTCCAACGCCTCTCCCCCCTTATAAATAGGGTTGTTTCACTGCTCCTCTTATTCATTCTTCATTCTTTCCCACCAGCCCAATTCGTCTTCCTTCAACCTGAGTAGTTCTATGATAGTGTTAGGGGTTTATGCTCCCCTCTCCCAGTTAACATCCTTTTTTGGGTTTCATGGCTGCCAAAAAGGATGTAAGTGGGAGACGGGATCCAGAATTCATTTTATGATTCAATCCTCCAAGAAGGATGTTAACTGGGAGAATAGCAGTCTTCGGGCGTCGAGAAAGGGGTAGAGGCCGTCTACTCCCGGAGCGGGCCGAGCACCTCATCGACCAGCTTTCGCAGGGGGAAGTGATTACTTTTCCCCTTGAGGGAAAGTCGTGGTGTCCGATTGGGGGGACTACTGGCCACCTGGTCTTGCCGCTGCCCTAATTGGGGGGACGACTGGCAAGCCGGGCGGGCCTTATTTTTAATTTCAGCTCTTTATGTAAGTCGCAGTACTTTCTAGTACTCGACTCATACCTTGTTTTCACTTTCGGCATTGTACTCGGTTCCATTAAGAAATTTTAATGGCTCGGACTCGGCCTTTAGATTATAATTTTATTCTTCTTACTGCTCGCATTCTTTTTTACTTAAATAATTTCGAAAAGGCTCGAACTCGGCCTTCAAACTCAGACTTGGCTTTAAATAATTAAAACGGCTCGAACTCGGCCTCCAGGCTCAAACTTGGCCTCAAATAATTAAAACGGCTCGAACTAGGCCCTCGGGCTCAAACTTGGCCTTGAATAATTAAAACGGCTCGAACTCGGCCTTCAGGCTCAAACTTGGCCTTAAACATTTAATCGACTCGAACTCGGCCTTCAGGCTCAAACTTGGCCTTAAACAATTTAATTAGCTCGTACTCGGCCTTCAGGCTCAAACTTGGCCTTAGACAATTTAATCGGCTCGTACTCGGCCTTCAGGCTCAAACTTGACCTTAGACAATTTAATTGGCTCGTACTCGGTCTTCAGGCTCAAACTTGGCCTTAGACAATTTAATTGGCGGTCTTCAGGCTCAAACTTGGCCTTAGACAATTTAATTGGCTCGTACTCGGCCTTCAGTCTCAAACTTGGCCTTAGACAATTTAATTGGCTCGTACTCGGCCTTCAGGCTCAAACTTGGCCTTAAACAATTTAATTGGCTCGTACTCGGCCTTCAGGCTCAAACTTGGCCTTAGACAGTTTAATTGGCTCGTACTCGGCCTTCAGGCTCAAACTTGGCCTTAAACATTTTAATATCCATGAACTACATACATCGGCAAATTAAGAAAACAGAACAATGTTCATAATAAATTCTTTTATTGGATAAAAAGGAAGTCTATGGTGTGCCTCGTTAAAACCTTCTTGTCCAAAACCCTCTTTGGGACAAAATACCGAGGTAGGAAAAAGAGTACATCACCTGACTATATACATCAACTATAATAAAATTTTAAATGCGAAGCATTCCAAGTTCTCGGGATAGGCTTCCCGAACAATTCTTCTAACCTATATGCTCCATTTCCCAAGTTTTCTACCACCCGGAATGGCCCTCCCCAGTTTGCTGCCAGCTTGCCTTCCGTGTGATCCTTCATTGCTTCTCCTTTTATTCTCAGCACCAAGTCTCCATGCAGGAAACTCCTCGATTTCAATTTTGAATTATACCTCCTAGTTGCTCTCTGTTTGCAAGCTTCCTCCCTGATCTTAGCCTTCTCCCTGATTTCCTCCACCAAGTCAAGTTCGACCCTTAAGTTGCTTTCATTCTCATTCTGCTCATGTTGCATACGACGGAAAGACGGCTCACCGACCTCAACTGGGATCATGGCGTCTATTTCATATGTCAGCCTGAAGGGTGTTTCTTGAGTAGTGGATTGAGGCGTGCAGTGGTAGGCCCAGAGGATACTTGGCAACTCTTCTGCCCAAGCTCCTTTGGATCTTCCCACCCTCTTCTTCAGTTCTCCGAGAATGACCTTGTTGGCCGCTTCGGCTTGCCCATTGGTCTGGGGATGTTCAACCGATGTGACGTGGTGTTTAACACCGAGGTTGGCATAGAATTCTCGCAATGTCTTATCTATAAACTGTCTTCCGTTGTCTGTGACGATTGCGAAGGGAATTCCGTGCCTACAGATGAGGCTTTTCCACACAAACTTTTGTACCTTCTCGGAGGTAATCTTCGCCAAAGGCTCTGCTTCAATACATTTTGTGAAGTAGTCCACTGCTACCAGGAGAAATTTGACTTGACCTTTGGCTACAGGGAATGGTCCCAGTATATCCATTCCCCACATAGCAAAAGGCCAAGGCGAGTTTAATGTGTGAAGTCCTTCGGGTGGGGTACGACTTACATTGGAAAATCTTTGGCCCTCATCACATTGCTTCATCCACTCAAAGCAATCTGCCCGGATGGTAGGCCAATAGTACCCTGCTCGGACTACCTTTGAGGCCATTGATCTGCCCCCGCAGTGAAAACCACATATTCCTCTGTGAACCTCTTCCATAACAAACCTTGACTGTGCCTTGGTCAGACATTTTAACAAAGGTACCGAGAATTCCCGTTTATACAATTCTCCGGAAATGATAGCAAAGTGACTCGCTCTGAGCCTGATCTTCCTGGTCTCAGCGTGATCTGGGGGCAGAATTTCTGAGGATAAATACTCCCATATGGGCGTCATCCATTCTCGGTCAACCGACTCGTTGGCTATCACCTCCCCAAACGTGATACTTGGTTCATTCAGGGTTTCTTGAATAACTGTTCTATGGTGACCCGGCTTCTTTGTACTGGCTAATTTGGACAGCAGATCGGCCCGAGTATTTTCTTCTCGGGGAATGTGCTCAATAGCGAATTTATCAAAGCTGGAAATTAATTGGTTGACCTTACATAAATACCAGGTAAGCTGAGGCTCTTTCGTTTGATACCCTCCATATATTTGCCCTGTGACTAGCTGTGAATCACTCCGGCATCTAACAGCCTTTGCCCCCATTTCCTTTGCCAGCATTAACCCTGCTATTAAGGCTTCATATTCGGCTTGGTTGTTTGAGGTTTTGAACTCAAACTTTAGTGACTGCTCCAAGACCAGATCTCCTGGGCCTTCCAGAATCACCCCAGCTCCACTGCCCCTGACATTCGAGGATCCATCCACATACAAATTCCACCAGATATCCTCGGTTATCGGCTGCGGATTGAGCTCGGCTACGAAGTCGGAGAGACATTGAGCTTTCAGAAGACCTCTCAACTCGTATTTCAGGTCGAACTCGGATAACTCTACCGACCAAGCAATTATGCGGCCTGCCAACTCGGGCTTTTTGAGAATCTGCTTAATCGGGTGATCGGTTTTGACAATCACCTGGTGACTTTGGAAATACAGACGCAACCGCCGAGCTGCAGTTACCAGGGCCAAAACCAGCTTTTCTATGACTTGGTACCGGGTTTCGGCATCATGAAGAACCCTGCTGATGAAGTACACTGGCATTTGAACTTTCTCTACTTCTTGTACAATGATCGCACTGATGGCATGCTCGGTGACTGACAGGTATAAGTACAACTCTTTGCCAGGGATGGGTCGAGTTAATATCGGTGGTGCAGACAAAAAGACCTTGAAATCGATGAAGGCCTTCTCACATTCCTCGACCCACGTGAAGGTTTGAGGCCTCTTCAATAATCTGAAGAAAGGCCGAGCTTTTTCTGCAGATCTGGGGAGAAACCGAGATAATGATGCCAGCCGCCCTGCAAGTCTTTGTACTTCTTTAATATTTTGTGGGCTTCGCATCTCAATCACAGCCCGACATTTATCAGGATTGGCTTCAATTCCCCGGTGTGTCAACATAAAACCGAGGAATTTTCCACCCTGAACACCGAAAACACACTTTTTCGGATTCAACCTCATATTATACTTTCTCAGCTGCTGAAAAATTTCCTCCAAATCTTTCGGGTGGTTGCTGGGGTCATCGGATTTTACGACCATGTCATCCACATAAACCTCCATAGCCCTTCCAATTTGTTTTTCGAACACCCTGTCCATGAGCCTTTGGTATGTAGCTCTAGCATTCTTCAGTCCAAATGGCATTACCCAGTAACAATAATTCGAGCCTTCAGTTGTGAAAGCTATTTTTTCCTCATCTGGGGGATACATTCGGATCTGATTGTACCCCGAGTATGCATCCAAAAAACTCAAAACTCTGTACCCGGAGGCACCATCCACCAGTCTATCAATACTCGGCAAAGGATAGGAATCCTTTGGGCAAGCTTTATTCAAATCTGTGTAATCGGTGCACATGCGCCACTTGCCATTTGCTTTTTTGACCAGAACAACGTTGGCCAGCCAGGTAGTGTATTCTACTTCTCGAATAAAGTTGGCCTTGACCAACTTCGCTGTTTCCTCTTCCACAACCTTTCTCCTCTCCTCACCAAGTCTCCTTTTCCTTTGGGCTACTGGTTTTGCCTCAGGACAGATTGCCAGTTTATGGCATAAGAAATCGGGGTCAATCCCCGGCATATCAGATGTGGTCCAGGCGAACAAATCGGCGTTGCTACGGAGCACTTCCTTTATCCTCTTCTTTAAATTCGGCTCGAGCTGCCCGCCGAGCTTGGTGCACTGATCGGGTTGTGATCCGATCTGGAACTTTTCTAACTCCTCAATGGGTTGTGGACGTTGTTCCTGCATGTCCATTCTCGGATCCAGTTCAACAGAGTTAACAGAATTCACCGACTTGTCTTTTCCCCTGTCTAGTGTTTCTGCAGGTGTAGGTTTAAGTTTGCTTACATGCAAACTATCAGCATAGCACTGTCTGGCCATTTTCTGATCAGCCCAGACAGCAACTATGTCTCCCGAGTTGGAAGGGAACTTCATTGTGAGGTGGGGAGTAGAGACCACAGCTCCTAACTCGTTCAAAGAGGGTCTTCCGATCAGGATATTGTACGATGTTACTGCATTAACCAACACGTACCTGACCATGATAGTCTTGGACGCCTTGCCATCCCCAAAAGTAGTTAAGAGGTCAATGTATCCTCGGTTATCCACCTGTTCCCCAGCAAAGCCGGCGAGCTTACTGTCGTATGGCTGAATAGATTTTTCTGGGATCCCGAGCTTTTGAAATGTTGAATAATATAAAATGTCAGCCGAGCTCCCCTGGTCGACAAGAGTTCTTTTGACCGAGAAATTGGCCAACTGCACTGTGATTACCATAGGGTCGTCCTGATTAGGATCCACCCCCAAGAAGTCTTCGTCAGAAAAGATAATAGGTGGGGAAATCCTCGGGGGTTTGTCGGATACCGAGTTGACAGCCCGAATAGCCCGCAGGTGCTTTCTCCGAGCTGAACTTGTTGTGCCTCCCCCTGCAAATCCACCTGAAATAGTGTTTATCACACCTCGGACCACGTTATCCTCCTCCCGCCTTTCATTCTTGCCTTCTCCGGTCTCTGTTCTTTCATTATTTTGTCGACCGCCGCCCCTTCTCGGGCTTTGGTCACCTCCTCTTCTTCTACTTCTGCCACGCCCCTCGCCATTGTTGTGGTTTCTCCGAATAAAATTATTGAGATGGCCAGCTTGCACCAACTCTTCAATCTTATCTCGCAGGACCCAGCACTCCTCGGTGGTATGCCCGTAATTACGATGGTACCGACAATGTTTCTATCGATCAGCATTCTGGGGCATGTGGCCACGGTTGGGGAGCTGCAAAAGTTCCGCGTTGTAGGCTTCCTCAAACACCCGAGCTCGGTTTGTGTTGAGGGGAGTATAGTGCTCATACTTTGGTCCCCTATGCAAATGCTCAGATGGGCCTTTGAACTTCGGCTTATCACCTCCAGCCCTCCTCTTCTCTCTCCCTTCTCGTCTGTCAGCATCATCAGTTCTCTCCCTTTTCTTAGACTCCTCAATCTCCTCCATATTAATGAATCCCGCAGCTTTTCTCCTCAACTCATCCATACTGGTTGGTGGCTTCCGAGCTAAGTGTCTGGCGAAAGGGCCAGGCCGTAACCCGGTCAAGATAGTGTGTAGTGCAACATCGGCACCGAGATTCCGGATGAGGACAGTCTCCTTGTTGAATCTGACCATGAAATCACGCAGAGACTCATTCCTTTCTTGCTTAAAGTTTACCAACGAGGCCGAGGTTTTTTGATGAGCTCGGCTCATGGCAAATTGAGCATTGAACTTAGTCATGAACGTGTCAAAGGAGTCAACTGACGCTGGCGGTAGCTGGGTGTACCAGCTCAACGCAGCATCCTTCAGAGTAGTTGGAAAGACTTTACACATGACAGCATCATCATCGGTAAGGAGGTACATCTGAGTAGTGAAAGCATCTAAGTGATGCTCCGGATTCGAGGTGCCATCATACCTGTCAATGTTTATGGGTTTGTAGTTGGATGGAAGAGGAACCTCCATGATGGCATCGGTGAAGGGATGACTAGGTCTCCGCACGTCGGCCCTTTCATTAGGCTTATTTACCGGAAGTGAAAGTTCAGGGGCCTGCCTAGGAAATTCCTCCTCGTCTACTCGGTCCATATGATGAGAAGCCCGGAGTTGTGGGCCTCCTTCTCTGCGCGTGTTTCTGGATCCTTCATTCTCAGCTGTCCGACGCTCTCTCTCAGGAGGAGAAGAGGCAGACCTTTCTCTGCTCTGTCCTTGTTCGCGATGGCTGTTCTGCCGCCGAATCTCCTCATTCTCCCTTCTCAGCATGGCAATCTGCGCGAGAAGTTCTTGGATAATGGGGTTGTCGGTCGTCATAGCCGGGTTTATGGACCGCTCCCCATTATCTCCGTTGTTAGCATTCTCTGGCTCCTCTCTCCTGCAGTTCCCGCTCCTTGTTCTCACCATGGTTTGTGGTATGGGAAAGTTTTGCTTCGATTCCCACAGACGGCGCCAAATGTTCCGTCCAAATATCTCAGATGGGAGATACTCGACCAGAGAAAGTCTAGTGGGGTTGTTTTGGAATTAGCTTGACAGAATGTGAATTCTGCTCCTACGTATCCAAATGGGAATCAAAGCAAACGTAGTTCTAAGTGAGGGGGTTGAGCCCCTATTTATAGATATTTTTAGTGCAACCGTTCGAGTAAGACGGTTACTGAGATCCTATTCGTTAGGATCGGATTGTTATTGCAGTTAGACAATGATATGGATAAGGCTCCGAGTTATGCGGAGAAATATTTGGACCAGCGAGATATTCGCCCCGATCGATTCTTGATTTGGATAGCTCGGGGCCGAGATATCTTCATTCGTGGTCTGGTGTGGAATAGGCCCGAGTAGTTATCCTGGGTGTTGAGTGTATTAATAGGTCTTCGGCTTTATGGGAGTTCGGGTCAAGGTCCACTTACGAGAATGAGCTCGGTCGTATTGACAATCCTCGACCTTATATCTTCGACCAGTACAGTTATCAACTTTTCTACAAATGTAAAATTTTTCTCACTTACGAAAAATACATATAAACATTTATCACTGGACTGATAGAATGATTGAACTAATAAGAATGGTTTATCCAAGTCGGTAAATACTATAAGTCAGTGATACTTTTATTTATTCTCCTTTAAAGTGATCATTTATACTATAAAAGAATTGATTGATGGGTATTACTCGCTTAAAGAATATAAAAATTAATCAATTCACCATTAAATATTTTATGTTACACAATGAACAATGTAAATATTTGAACATGAAACATCACAAAAGTACTAATATAACTCAAATCATTCTAAACTCAAATCATTCTAAATATATCACAAAATAAGTGTCTAAAAGTAGTAAAGAATAATATCTTTAATTTACATTATAAAAAAATTGTCATATGTAATTAAGTAGGAGAATAACGTTTTAATAGTATTAATTTGAACGCGTGGATAAAATTGTTTGAAAACAAAATATTTGCAATCTTGAATTTAACTAAAAAAAATAATTGTAAATTTAATTTTGAAATGAAATTACATTTATTATGCTAATTAAAACATAAATAAAAATATAATAAATTTCAACATATAAAATTACTAAAATAATAATTGAAATTATTATTATTTTATTTTTAGAGTAAATAATTGTTTCATTAATTTTATATATATATATATATATATATATATATATATATATATATATATATATATATATATATTCAAACTTTGATCCCCAACTTTTAATCACAATAGCAAATATATAGACAACTGAGTCAGCTATGATATATATTTTAATAAAATTAAAACTACAAACAAAATCAGTAAGCCGCCTCATCTCAAATGATCAAACTCGTATAATTTTCTACTCTCAACGAATATCCAGTGATCCAAATCAACAATTACATTGCGAAAAAAAGAAGAAAAAAAACATAAGGAGGGCAAAGGGTAAATTCATCATTAGAAATAAAACAAATCTCCCTTGGCTGCTCCCACTTATAGTCACACACTCAACTCCTTTGTGTGCCTCGCTCATGATCTAAAGCATCATCAGCCATCAGGGTATAACCTCTCATTTCAGTAGAGTCGCCTGCTGTCAAGTTGTTACATAGCCTTCATTTGCTTTTTGTTACCCATCTAAAGTCAGTGTAAAATCTGCATCCAAAACAGACATCATGTCAACCATCTTTTGAATAATGACAGAGGCATACTAATGTAAGCATTCAAAAATAGTACATTTCTAAACTAATACACAACATGAGCATTTTCCATTGACTCATTCCAAAGTAAACTGTAAAAGAATTATTGTACAAATAAACTTTTGCTATTTTTCTCAAGGATGAAACAACAGCTCATCAAAAGGTAAAAGTTGAGCTACTCCTATATACCCTAAATGCTAAAATTAAGAAATTTACTTGCAGTGAAATTAATTGTAAATTGTTATTGAATAATAATTACATTCACTTAATCAGAAAGTGTAACCATATTTTTAATACTTTTATGATCAATCACTTCTTCGTGAGCATTGCATACAAATACCGCTCAAGATTAACAAAAACAGACCTTATAAACAGAATGAAGGAGGCAAAATTCACAATAGTCGTCAAATTCCAACTCGGCTAATTAAAGATTTCAAGGGTTTAGATAGAATGAAAATAGAGCCAATAATTCGTCATGAAATCTTTACCTTATCTTCTTGCTATGAAGGAAGTAAAGGCTGAAATTTGTAAGCATTCATTAGTAAGTTGTGCAGAAAAGATAGACTTGGATCCTTTGATGCTGCTTTGATCAACCACTGAAAGAAGGATACAGAGAGGAATAAGTTTAATGAGTAGTCCTATGGCCACTCATCGTCTTTACCCATCACAGAATCTCGTAAGATTCTTTTTCAATTTTGTCCCCAAAGAGAAAAATTAGTACATCCTGTT